>JAUIMM010000128.1:9992500-10437500 GCA_031769625.1 Taudactylus pleione | reverse complement strand
CTACCCTGACCTGTGGAGGCACCCAGTAAAGTTGAATTACATTTATTTTTGAGTGCCAGTCCTGCGCTGTAATATATATATATATATATATATATATATAAATATATATTTTTTTCATTTAACCCTGACCTTCACCCTATTACTTAACCCTCCCCCTAGTGCCAAAATCTAACCCTCCCCCTAGTGCCAAAATCTAACCCTCCCCCTAGTGCTTAAACTTAACCCTAACCCTCCCCATTAGTGCCTGACCTTAACTGTCATCCCCCCAGCAGCCTAATTCTAGCCCTCCCCCAAGTGCCTCACCCTAATCCAGGGGTTCCCAACCACGGTCCTCAAGGCACACTAACAGTTCAGGTTTTAAGGCTAGCCATAGCTGGGCACAGGTGACTTAATTAGTACCTCAGTTATTTTGATTTAACCATCTGTGCTTAAGCATGGATATCACTAAAACCAGGACTGTTAGTGTGCCTTGAGGACCGTGGTTGGGAATCACTGCCCTAACCCCTAAACCTAACCTTGAAAATATTGAAAAGAACATGTAGACAATTTGTTTGTCGATCATTTGAACTTGTCGACCTTTTGTCCCTATCGCCCTATTGTCGACCTTTGACTGACGATCTTTTTATTGTTGATCTTCCATCCGGATACCATGTGTGCTGATGTGTTCCAGATATAGACCATGAGAAAACAGAAGCATCATTGAGCCCTATATAACAAGACACATTTGACCATGTCTACTTAAATATGGAAAAAAGGATCTGCTTTTATAAAACAGACCTAGCTGCCTAGCTTTTGTATTTGGTTAGATACACTGTAGAAGAGTTAGGTTTAGGGCTCCCGGGGGGGGACTTAGGGTTAGGCACACCCAGGGAGGTTAGAGCTAGGCGGAGGGAGGGTTAGGGTTAGGCGCCCCCCCGGGGACTTAGGTTTAGACGGCGGGGAAGGGGGGGTTAGGTTTAGGCACTTAGAGGGGAGATTAGGGTTAGGCACAGGGGGGGATGTTAGGGTCAGGCACCCCTAAGGGAGGGTTAGGGTTAGAGGGTAAAATTAGGTTAGTTTATACTTACCTGGGGACGATCAGGATTTCCTCCTCTGTCGGGCTGCCACTGCCAGGATTTGACCGGCGGTGAATCATACCGATTCCTATGAGAGTACTTGCATTCAGATAGGTTGCACAAAGCAGCTTCAGAATGTTAGCGCCCCATGTGAGAGCAGAGGAGTATTAAAAATGTTATTCAATTTGCCAGCACAGAGCAATTTCACCACTAGGATTGCTGGTGCTGTAGGTGGTAAAGGGCCAGTGTGGTACCACCCTTTGGTTCAGCAAATCAATATTTTCTATATACAGTAATTGTTCATTTTAAACAGATCTTTATTTTTAATGTTAAATATTTTTAGGAATTTCAAAGAATTTTTACTGCACTTGCAATTTTTAATTTCAAAATGTTCCTAAAAGCTTTTACAATCTGTGTACAATCTGTGTACAATCTGTGTTTCCTCATAGAGAGGTAGATGCACTATGACTTGAAGAGAGATAAAGTACCGACTTATCAGCTCCTGTCACTTTACAGGCTGTGTTTGAAAAATGACAGTTAGGAGCTGATTGGTTGATTCTTTTTTTTTTTTTTTTTAATGCAATAATTTTTATTGATACTTTTTAACAAATACCAAAATAAACACAAGAAAACAAATAATACATAAAGCATGGCAGGCAATACAGGTAGTATGCTTCATATAAATGGTTTTACATCGGTGTACAAAACGCAAAAGCTTATTCGACAAATACAGGATATGTTCATAACCCCCCTAACACAGTAAAGGAGTGTCCACAAACCCGAAGGCGCCATTCGGGACAGTGAATCTTGAAAACAAAATTACTTAGAGGAAGCAAGACAAAATATTTAAATACAGCATCAGTAGAATCCTAATCATACCACCTGCACTGCACCTAAACAATTATCTGCCAAAATATCAAGACAAAACAAAAATTAAAAATACACTCAAAATAAACCTCCCTATAACCCCCCACCCTGTATAACCTAACCCAACCTATTTATACTTGGATTCCTGAACACCCCCCCCCCCCACCTAAACTACACCAATCTAATCTACCTATAAAACCCAACCCCCCTAATCCCAAATACCGGATGGTAGACATACATAAATATTAAGATGATAAATTTAAAACTTTAAATAAAAAGTCTTAAGGCCACATTTTTAACAAAGGCAAATATACTAATGACCATAAGCATGGCCCAGCTCTACAGCCTAAATAAATATATGGGTTCTCGAACATATTAGAACACAGACCCCCACACAGAAATAAAAAATAGTGGAGCATCAGGATATACAGATAGGATAGACAAAAAAATATGTCAGCGGCTTGTATTATACATCATTAGAAACTGTTTAAACAATGTAGCATACATGTAAAATTCCTGGAGTGAAAGAAAACAAGAAAAAACTTCTAAAATACTTAGGCCCGTATTCAGTTTGAAGCGAAAAGTCAGTTTTGGTGAAAAAGTATCGCGGGTGATGTCATTTCGCCAGGTGGAAACTTTTCGCCGTATTCAATTTCATAGACTTTTCGCCTTGGCAGAAAGTCAATGTAATGGACCCGGCGATAAAGTTTCGCCTATGAACACCAGGCGGAAAAAAGTGCAGAATTGGGGTTTTAGGGTGTAACGTTGCGGGAACTCCCGTGAAGCCTTAAGATAGTCCCCCAAGGTAAACTGCGTCAAAAAAAGTTTAAAACAACACTTAAGAACACCCCAAAAAAGTACTTTCGTTTTGGGGTGGAAAAAAAAAAATTGGTGGGGGGCAAAGTTAAAAACTAGTGAAATAGACTCCAGGGGGATCCCCAAGTATGCCTCAGGTGTTTTTTTGATTGCAGGTGCTTGCGGCAGGTGTTTTTTTTCAGTTTTTAAAAACTTCACTTTAGCAGCTTTAAATAAGCTACCCCCCATTTTCATATACCCCAAATTTGCTGGGACTAGTTATTTTCACACAAAATAAGTGCTAAATTCTGTTCTTCACCCCCTATGCAAATACGCTAAAGAGCACCTATTGAGACCATTTAAGTACCCCAAATACATTAAGCAGGGCAATTCGGGGGTATCCATAGTGATCCCCAATATTAATGCTTCTTTTGGGGGGTGTCAGGCTGAGTTCCCCATTTTTGACAGGACTTTTCGCCTGTTTCAGTGTAGCCGGGTGCTGGTTTTGCGTCCTTTCTAATTGAATACGGCGAATAGCGGGAGCGCGCCCGATACCTTTCATGCAAAACACACGATGTAAGCAAAAAGTCCGGCAGGCGAAAAAGTATCGCGGGTGCAATACTAATTGAATACGGCCCTTAAGCGGGCCAGGCCTCAGCCCCTTGTGAGGAAATATAAAGTATAGAAGTCTCTGCATAGACCACCTGAGAATACATATAACAGTACATATAATACTGAGGTAGCAAGTCCCAAGTGTTCGTCATAGCTGACAGGAAAGGAAAATAGATTTTTGCAAGAGCCGGTATAAATTCAAGGAACCCATCAGATAAGTAATCCTCATACCTGAAAATATTCGCAGGCAATGAAAAGGAGAAGTCCAGAAAACAGATTTGAACAGGTGTCATTAGGTCTTCAGAATCAGAGGATGAAAAAGATAATACAATATTATCGGAGCAACCATCAATATCAGCAAATGGGATCCAATATGCCACTTTCTGGGATAACGACCGTCCAGGGACAGGTGTACCACCTCCGTCCAAAATGAGATCAAAAGCATTCATTACAGGTAGCTGAGCCATATTTTGGGACAAGCCAGAACGTAAAACAGGAAAATTATCTTGTAGTCCCGTCACTTGAGCCACCAGCCTTTCTCTAGAATCAATAGTGGCTTGAAGGAGACAATCTATATTTTACAGGAAATAGAGACCAGGATGGATATGCACAGGGGTATATATATCTGGAAGCTTTATAGGTCCCACTGCACCTCAGGATAGCATATGAAGCAGGCAGGAGATTCCTCATACATCCATAAAACTTACCTTGTATATAGCCAGAAATCCAAAATGGCGGCCAGGTCAGACAGCGCGGATCTTAGGCGAAACTGCACACCAACAACACTGTAGCAGCCCACAGCAGAAGTCCTCACCACCCCACAGGAGCAGGACTGAGGCCACAGGACACTGCAGAGACTGCGCTGGAGACAGAAGCTGCTGGGATCGAAATCCAAGATGGCCACACCTGGGGATGAAGCAGAGGAGATCAAACAGCTCCCAGAATTCAGCAGCAACCAACTTTAAAGACTCCAAAACAGTCTCATGATTATAAGGGGTGAGTATTCCAACAAATATCAATGCCAAGTTGCGAGTGGGAGCCTCAGGATATTAGATATCGGATGTATGGGCCGGAGAGCTATGGAGTTAACCTCCTACCATGCCCGTCCAGGCCACGCCCCTGATTGGTTGATTCTTAATCTCCATCCACTTTATCTCTCTCCAAGGCTAAGTACATCTACCCCAAACCCTATTTGCTCCTGTCATCCTCGAGGATGGCAGGAGCAAATAGGAGCCACATGTATACTGATATTTTGCCCACAATCCATGAAATGATTTACACAATGCAGTTGCCTAAAGTATTTAATAGCTTTCTTAAGTGTATTGACCTTATACCAAAATAGAGGATTCTAATAAGTTTACTTTACATCTGTGTCTACGTACTCATCTGGGGAAACTACTACTTTGTGGGTTATGGTGAGGGGGCAGGAGCTGGGGATTTAAAAGTTAACTTCCGAAGTCTGGAGCTCATCCCCTCTCCAACGTATCTCCCTTTTTATCAACAAATAATAGTTAACAGAGGGGTACGCATTTGGCATCCCCGCAGTTGGGATGCCGACTCTTTTATTAATGGCGCCAGAATACAGATGCCTGTCAGAATCGGCGCCGGCATCCTGACCGCCGGGATGCCGAAGGTAAGTGACAGGGTTGGGGGGAGGGCTAGGATTAGGCACTAGGGGGAGGGTTAGGTTTAGGGTGCCGGGAGGGGGAGGTTAGGTTCAGGCACTAGGGGGGGAGGGTTAGGCACCAAAGAGGGAGGGGTAGGGTTAGCATACTGACCAACCAGTGTCTGTATGTTAACCCTTTCGGGATCCCAGCATCAGAATTCTGACCACCAGGATCCCAACTGTCGGTATTTCATACCGATTCCAACAGAGGAACACTAACCAAATATACCATCCGAATAAGTTACATAACTGAACAATTAGCATAAAATTTAAAGTGCAGTAGATTTGGAGTAATGGATTTAACGCCATTGTAAACATTCTTTATTCATTCTCATCCTACTGTATCTGGAGGACTCAGGGTCAAAAGCTGCCCCTAAGGGAGGATATGCTCAGAATAACTGTCTGCCAAAACATGCATCTTTTGGTGCAAAAGCAAGGAAACTGTAAAACTTGGTAAAGGTGTGGAAAGAGGACCATAGATCTTTCTCTGAAGCTCTGTCATGCCTTGCTTAAGAAGCACTCACTGATCTAGTGGAGTGAATAGAAACGCATTCTAGGACTGGTTTACTGGCCTGGGCGTTTCTAGAGAGGAGGGGGCCCATGTGCAGTCTCCGACACGGGCCCCCTCCTCTCCGTCCGGCGGCCGGCAGCGCACTGAGCTGTGCGCGGCCAGCGCCGGAGTTATAGACTGGGCACTAGAGTGTGCCCAGTGTCTATAATGTATGCACAGGTCACCGCCGTGGCCATTTTCAAGTCGTTTTACAGCACCGGACCCCTGCGCCGACGTGGGACTCCGGAGAGGTAACTAATATTATGGGTGCACCCATTATAGATTCGCCCCTGCTCGCTCGCTCTGAATCAGGGGGTCTTTTTTTTTTTTTTTTATGGAGTGGCCATCCACAGCTAATGCGAGCGGCCAGGATGATGGTCGCGTTGGTCAAGACCATCGCGACCATCGGGCTTGCGATGAGACCCTTGTGGTAGGGTCTCGTGGCCGCATGCCCCAGAGAGCTTTCGGCTCAAACAGCCGAAAGCTCTCCCACTGACATCACTTGTGATGTCAGTGGGGCCGCCCCCAAATGGTAGGCGTTCTCATGGGAACGCCTCCGTCTGGGCAGCCACCCCCCCGGCCCGCCCACCAAAGAGGGCGTGCTGTCACTCAACATCGATAGCACGCCCCCTTTGGTGCGAGAAATGGAGCGACAGATTGCCCGTCGCTATCCGGGTCTCGCGCATGCGCACGATGGAGCCGGCTCCGTCGTGCGCATACGCTCTGGGCCACCATCGACCCGGTTGCGAGCGCTCAGTGCTTGTCACCGTGTCTGAATCGGGCACTAATTCCGTATAACTGTTGATATTCCCTTTGCTCTTAAATTCCTGTCTTCAGCAGCCAAATAGATCCTAGTATAGAAATTAATGCTGTAACAGAGGATATATTGCAGAGGAAGCAGTCATCTTAGTCCAGTGATTCTCAAACTTGGTCCTCAGGACCCCAAACAGTTTGCGTTTTGCAGGTCACCCAGCAGGTGCACAGGTTTATTCGTTACTTACTGCCACATTTTAAAAAGATCCTGTTTTCTAGGCCTTCTACCATGATTATGTCAACATACCAGGCCCTTTTTGGCCAATCTGGCGCAACATAGATCACTGGAACCTCACCTTTATTGACCACCTTGAGTCCCAAAGGAGGAAACGAATTGGGGGGTGGGGACATAGACATAGCATCCATTAGGGATGCCAATGGATCTCTGGTTTTGAATCAGAACATAGTCAATTTGTTCGAGTGCCTGTAGGCCTATAAATCGACCTCTGAGAGGTGTTCCGATCATTTCTTCATGGCCTTGGTAAACCACATTGACACTAACAAAGGCATGAGTGCTGCACCAGCAACCACATTTTCACATTACCAATCCTTTCCATCCCAGGATCTTGCCGTTTGTTTGGTAATTTTGTTTGGCACTTGGAATGGAAACCTCATGGTTAATGGTATAGTCCAGGGCTGGAGTGATCATCTTGGGCGCCACAATGCAGAATGCTTCCTACAATTGCACAAAACATCTTGAAGAAACCTGCGGCCCTTTGCTAGACACCTGAAAATGGGCAGGTGGTTCACCATCCAGCATGGCAACAACCCTAAACATACAGCCAAAAAGCAACACAATGGCTTAAGGATAGGAAGGTGAATGTCCTTTAATAGCCAAGGGATCTATGTACCAAGCCTTGGTGAGAGATAAAGTTGACGGAGATAAAGGGGTCTATTTACTAAGCTTTGGGTAGAGATAAAGTTAATTGAGATAAAGTACTAACCTATCAGCTCCTAACCGTCATTTTTCAAACATAGCCTGTGACATGGCTGTTAGGAGCTGATTGGCTGGCACTTTGTTTCCATTCAATTTATCTCCATCCAAAGCTTAGTAAATAGACCCCAAAGGACCAACTAATCAGCTCCTAACTGTCACTTTACAGGTTGTGTTTGAAAAGTACGCCGTTTCCAAAGAAGTTGGAAAAGAGAAGTCCGTACTGGTGCACATGCATATTGACTGATAAAAGTTTAAAATCTAACCTTTTATTTAAATTTATATAAAAAAATTAAATGTATACGCTCAAAGAAAATAAATAAAGTTAAAACCAAAAACTGCATAAAAATCTTTCAATAAAAATGGTGAATTCAAATGAAACCAAGGGGTCTCCTCAATTATTTACTTAGAGGGGATACATCAGCACTGGAAACTTTAGTAGAACTCTTAGAAGAGAACGAGGCAAACTCACCGGCTAAGACACAACCTGTCTACGAGGCACATAATGATAGAAAAAGATTAAAATCTAATTTTTATCTGATAAAATCTAAAGGATTGAGTATAGAGAGCTTCTATAAGACTACGCTAGATGACTTTAAACATTTGTGTACTAATATCACCTTAACCCCCCCAAAAAAATGTAAATCTGAATAAATGGGAGAAAAGAGCCCTCAAAAAATTGACTAAGGAGAGGTCAAACCTGTTAAAGGAAGCTGATAAAGGGGGTGGCCTGGTGATAGAAGACAAAATTGATTATATCACAGAGGCCAACAGGCAGTTAGAGAATGTGGAATTCTATGTCAAACCAGACAAGGATCCCACACAGCTCTTCACCTTGGAACTTCATGGTTTGCTAGATCAAGCAGTTATGGATAGGGTCATATCTAAGGACGAATTTCGGTTTCTTTATGCACCTTATCCCTCAGTCCCTATTTATTATCACCTCCCTAAGATTCACAAATCCCTCACTGCACCGCCAGGTCGTCCTATCATTTCCGGCATTAATTCTCTTCCAATCTTTCTTTTTACGTTGATTCATTTCTACAGCCACGTCTCCTCAAGGATACCAAACATTTCTTAAACAAAATTAAAGATGTGTCATGGAAAGAGACCTATGCCTTCCTTACTTTAGATGTAACAAGCCTGTATACCAGCATCCCACATGATCTTGGTATGCAGGCTATAACCAATCGACTCGATGCTGATGGGGACCTCGTGGAGAGACACAGGGAGTTCATTGTAGACTCTATTTGCTTTATTTTAAAACACAATTATTTTCTTTTTCTTGATCAATTCTTCCTACAGGTGATGAGAACGGCCATGGGAACCAGGTTCGTGCCCAGTTACATCAACCTCTACATGGGCGAAGTCAAAGATCAACTAGTGTGGGGTGGCAGATTTGGCGCGAACCTGATTCTCTATGGCCATTATATAGATGATCTTTTTATTATTTGGGATGGGAACTACACTTCTGTTCACTCTTTTGTCACTCACCTTAATTCCAATTCATACAATCTTAATTTTACATTTTCGTTTCACCCTTCACGAATGAACTTCTTAGGTCTGACCCTTGAAATTAGAAATGATCAAATTTACACATCAAATTATGCCAAGGAGGTAGGAACAAATGCATATCTGCATTTCAGCAGTGCGCACTATCCTTGGAAAAAGAACATCCCCAGAGGCGAAATGTTACGCCTAAGAAGGAACTGCTCTGATCTGGCATCTTTTGAGATACAGGCAAAATCTATGATAGACTCTTTTTAGAACGGGGTTACCCCGAATCAATAGTACGTAAAGCTCTTGAAGATATTAAAAAAGCAAACAGAGATGATCTTTTAATCCAAAAGGAAGGAAAGAAAGAACAAAAGTTAGAAAAAGAAATTGTTTATTTCAACCTATAACAATAGATGCTCAGAAATGAAGAGAATTGTTCAAAAAAATTATAACATTTTAAAACAAGATAATATATTATGTAATATTCTGCCACAAAAACCATGCTTTGTGTTTAGGAAAAATAAATAATTTAAGAACTTATTAGCTCCTAGCTTATTAAAAAACCCAGATATATCTGAAGAGAATATAAATATGATGTCCAATTGGCTCCAAAAGAAACAACAGGGGTTCTTCAAATGTGGTAGAAATAGATGCATAACACGCAACTTGTATTAAACAAAACCTATACAAAACCTATACCATTGAAATAGAGGCAACTCATCATATGTGGAGTATTTGTTAACGTGCAGTTGTGGTCTTAAATATATTGGTAGAACCACCCGTCCACTTAAAGTTCAGTTCTTAGAACACCGTAGGAACATCTTAAACAAGGTTCCCACTCATAGTGTGTCAAAACACTATAGGGACACGCATAATGGAGAACCAAGATGTCTCAGAATAGTGGGTCTAGAACATGTTAAAACAACTATACGAGGTGGAGATCGCTTCAGAAATCTCTGCAAACAAGAGGTCTTTTGGATGTTTAACCACTTATCTATATTTTTTTTTTATAAAAACCACTCCAAAACTGTTTTTTTTTGTGAATTAGCTGAGGGACATCCATTTTAACTTATTCAAAATGATTTCACCAAAAAAAAAAAGTTTTGTTTTTTTTAAGATTTCAAATTCCGGAACCATCATCGGAAACATCGCGACAATCGCGACGTTCAATTTGAGACCGGATCCAGGCACCAGATACGTAAGGAGAGTGAGGGGGGAAATTTACTTTTTCCCAGCGGCTGCTCTTTTCAGCATCGCTGGGTAGGGGGTCCTGCTTTGCTGACCGATCAGCAGTGATCGGCAGCACAGCAGACAGAGTGGGGGAAGGTGCTGACAAGCAGAGGGACCGGAAGGTCCCTCTGAGAGCAATAGCTGCAGGAAGATTCTCTTCCTGCAGCAGCTCTCATGTTTATCTGTCTGGACGAAATTTTACGTCCAGTACAGATAAAGAACTGCCTGGTGTGGACAGAAGCTTACGTCCATGCCAGGCAAGTGGTTAAAATGAATTCCATCTATCCAAATGGCCTCAATGAAGCAGCGGAATTAAATATAGTTATCTAAAACCTCTAACAACATGGTGTTTTAGCTTTCCCCTCTGGCCATCACTTTGTGTTGCTGATCCTCTATAACACTTTAATCTAAACTATCTACTAGAAGGATCTCTCTCCTATATTGTTATTTTTTAACTCCTTTTCTTCATCGACCCAAATCGACCAATTTTGCCCTGTCTGTGTCTCTGTTTAGAGTAATATGTGTAATAGATGTTTCCTTTTCATTCATGTTTATCATATTACATCCAGTAAGAACAACAAGAGCTTTCAAATGATTACTTTGTGTTATATGACTTATTTTACAATAAATGTAAGAATGATATAATGTATCGATAGAACGTATACAATAGATATCTAGAACACCATTTCAGGTTGAAGATGTCCTCACCTAGTATATAGGAACAACTAATACACGTAAAAAATGTAAAACCATTTGCTGTAGGTTTGACTGTGTTACTGTCTTTTTAAACAGAGACTGTTACTATGCCAACCAGAAATACACTACCAATATCTAAAGAAAATAACTAGATCACTCCTGCCTATCCTTTTTTGTATTAAAAACATAGGAGTTTACTTTTAGTTTGAATGTTTATATTCATCCATATACACTATGAGAAATGAATTGACCACGAGAGATGAAAAACTTATAAATAGGATATGATGTAACAAGCTTGCGGTTCAAATCACCAGAAGCTTCCCATGAACATTCAGGAAGTTGTGATGACCACGTATACCTGTTTTGATTGCAGCTCTAAGAATACTGCCAACAACTTCCATCCGTTAGTGTTTGGATGGGCAGGATCCCCACAAGTTAGTGACAGATTAGAGATCGCGGGAAGCTTTCTTTCCCCTCCGTGTCACGTGATCACATGTGCGTCCAAACACCGGAAATGTCTTTCCGATATGAGAGTGAGAATGAAATCTACTTATCTTCCTCAACTACCCTACAAATTCTCTTAAGTCTGCCTTTTTTACATATTTATGTATATGTCGATAAACTGTTTATATATGTGTGTTTTTCTATGTATGAAGTGCATTTTTTTGAATAATTGTGAACACCAGGTGTAATCAATTGCCTGTTTTAGAAGGGTATACAACTCCAAACAGGGGAGAGTAACAGTTACCTTTGATAAAGCTGCGTACAGCAGCGAAACGCGTCAGTAACTCACCCCTATTCACCCCAAAGAACCCTTTTTCTATACATGGAACTGCTTGAACCAGCATTGGACCCGCTATCAGCACTACCTGATTAGAACTTTTCCCATACATTGGAACTGATCTCCGGAACAAGTGGAGGAGGCTTTACCACAGGCACACCGTAATACTGGTGAGGATTTATTTTTACTTGAAGTATCTTCAGTCTTCATTTATCTATGGGACAATTTCCTCCAGCAGTACCTCAGCTCTATTGGATTGTGCCCCCACTATAAAAGGAGTTATAGACACTCAACCATCTTGCTTACCAAGTCCAGTGTCACAAATTGGAACAAGCATACGCAACCTTTTAATCTATTTCACAACTGCTCTTCCTTCTAGGGTTCTGGAAGTGTATAGTGGATACCAGTTTAATTGCTAACAGTCTAGACTGTATGTATATTACTTTTATGTTATTGGTATTATTTATTTTTATACCAAAATTCTGTTTGAATCAATTTATGTTTGTTTGCACTCAGATTGTTGTACTATCAATTGTAACTTAGCGCTGCTATTTTATGATTCTCAATTATTTGTCTGTTTACTAATTTCTTAAAGTTATCATTACAAATAGATGATGTTTAAATTTCCAATTTATTGGCCATCCCAATCCTATGCCGTTATTCTGTTTATTACAGAGACTTGTATTAATATCAAACAAGTCTGTAGAGATCACTGATATATTTTACAGCAATCCATGTTGTGATGACAATTGCAACTATATAATAAAAATTACAATGTTGTTACCAGATGTATTATTTTACTGCAACAATTGCTTTTTCTTTGATCATTTTTGTCTACAGATCACCTCATGAACAGGGAGAGAGAAATATATATATATGATATCTTTTTAGAGAGATACTGTGGGTAGGAAGTTTGCAGAAGATAGATGTACATCAAGACATTGTTGTTCTCTTCCTGTCCTACACGTTCACATGACTATGTTTATATAACTAAAGTGCACTACATCCATACCCAAGTATCACAAATATAATAGTTATTGATCAATAAAGATTGAGAATTAATAGTGATATACGGTATGGCTTAGTTCTAATGGAAGTCATTACCGCAGCTCAGTGTTTATGAATGCCGCGATGTCTGCTATCCAATTACATCCAGGTCTGGTCCTGCACTAAGGGTCTGATTCGCTACCGATCGAAACTGCGATTACGCATGCGATCAGCCGATTGTTGTGTTCTGCACATGCGTATGCATCGCAGGGCGCGAACACTCCACTGCGATCGGGACTGCGATCACAGTGACTACGCAGACACATTGCAGAGTGATTGACAGGAAGTACCGTTTGGGGGTAGTGATGAGGGGGTCGATGAAATGCAGGCGTGCCAGTGCCTTTGATCGCTGTTGCAGGGGCGTGCATACATTAGCGATGCCATACACAGCTTGAGCTTTCACTGCATGCGATGATGTTAGCAATTCCTGAGTAAGGTTCGATCTTGTGCAAGTGTGCGCGAGCCTGCGATGGTACTCGATGTTACAGATGGTTTTGCAGTCTTGCTAAGTATTATGGATATGTGTGAGGTAAAGGGGGCGTCCTTATGTTAGGCTGCGACGGCATTGCGATTGCAATCATTAGCATAACTTTGCAGTGAGGCTGCGTGTGTAATCGCTATTGTGATCCTTACTGAATTAGGCCCTAAGATGTCATATATGAATATAAATTTAAACATGTACATACTACACAGTTAATTTCCAATATGTAGAGATTTCCTTCTGGTGTGAGAATAGTAGGGTACCATATCTACTTTCAGTATTTGCAAAGATATTCCTTCTGCTATGTTTGAAAAGTGACAGGAGCTGATTGGTTGGTACTTTATCCATCACCACTTTATCTCTCTCTAAGGCTTAGTACATCTCCTCCTAAGTGAGAGCACTGGCCTGAAAAAACCATGAATAGAGCAGCCCATCATCGTAAACCTCAAAGTTAGACTGATCTTTACCAGCTTTGAGCACCTAGATTGCCCATTCTCATTGCAGAATTGTTAGAGACCTATCCAAACGACAATGGGCTGTAATTGTAGCAAAACGTGCCTCTACAATCTATTAACTCAGGGGACTGATCACTTTCCAACCCTGTAATGTAAGGTGAATTGTGTAAATAAAGCTGGGGAAAAAAGTCATTTATTTTCTAGGGTATAATGTCACAAAATAAAGTGTTTTTTTCTATTTTAACAGGGTATGATGATTTTCTATAGGCATTGTACATCACTGTACATTTCAATGTAACAATTCTAAGCAGATATTTGGGATACTGTGGTAAGAGAAGAAAAGCCACAGGGCCTAATTCAAACCCACTTGCAAGCGGGTCGATGTTGGCCCAATGCGCATGCGCATGAGGGAGCCGGCTCCGTCGTGCACATGCGCAAGACCCGGATAGCGACAGCCAAGCCGTCGCTCCGGGTCTCGTACCAAAGGGGGCCTGCTGTCGATGGTGAGTGACAGCACGCCCCCTTTGGTGGGCGTGCCGGGGGCGTGGCTGGCCAGACGGAGGCATTCCCATGGGAACGTCTACCGTCTGGGGCCGGCCCCACTGACATCACAAGTGATGTCAGTGGGAGTGCTCTCGGCTCTGATAGAGCCGAAAGCACTCCAGGGCTTGCCGCAGACGAGATCCTACCACAAGGGTCTCATCGCAAGCCCGATGGTCGCGATGGTCTTGACCATCGCGACCATCTTTATGGCTACTCGCTATAGCTGTGGGTGGTCACCCACAGCTATGTGAGCAGCCAGGAGGCCGCTCAAAAAAACAGAGGGACGGCCCTGATTCAGAGCGAGCGCTCTGTCAGAGTGTCCAGCTCTGAATCAGGGCCACTGTCCATTCACCTGCATCACATCTGGCTCTCTGTAATTAGCACCATAGTGAGCGACTGTTAGGAAGAAGAGACAGTATATGGTAGTACCAATAGCCCATTTTTGGAAATACAAACAAGCTGTGTTACATTATGGTTTGTACCCATACTCACAAATGTGGACTCCCTACTTTCACTGCCATGCCATTATGTTGCATGGGAAGAGGCAGTCACCATACATATTGCCAGAAATGACCCTGGGTATTTCATATGTTATTGGCAATGGCAGGTGGGAGAAGCTCTGCACCAATTACTTTGTATGCTGCTACTTCATCTTGTTTTTAGTCTGAATGTTTAAGTGAAGAATTGTGCCAATGTGATGGGAAATTTGCATTGAATTGTTAATGCCAAAAATTACAAGATGGCAAATTAATAAAGAAATCCAGGTCTCTAAGAGCTGACTGTGGGTAATGCTATCGCCACATCAGATATGCGCAAGGTTGAATTGGAACAAGTGATCCCGTTACCACCTGGGGCCATTTTCCCCATGAAATTCTAACATGATTATCCGGATGCTATTGCCAACTCCCTGTGCGATGGCAGAAGGCAGGTGCAGTCGTAAGACGTTTATTCAACGAAGAAACATCCATGTTGTCACTGCCCCACTCTGTGGGGAACAGCTGGCTCCATTACTATAGCACTGAGACTAAATGAAGAGGGGTCAGCCAGAGGAATGTTAACCGTGACGGCTCTGTCATGCAGATCTGGATGATCGTTCTATACATAGCATGGTCTTGTATTAATTTAATGCATTTACCCCTATGTCGTGTTCCTTAGAAGTTGCACATCTGAAATATTCTGTGCTACAAATTATGTTTTTCAGAGCTATTCTACAGTTATTTCCAGTTGATCAGAACTTGAGGACATTCTAGTTTGGCCGCTGCTGAATTAGTTACAATAGTCTCCTATATGTTACCTGAATTCCCCCAGTTGTACATGGGATTGTTTTGCCTTTTGGCTTCCTCTACTGACAAATTTCAAAAATGTTTAAAGGGATTGTAAAATGTTTTGCTTATTTGTACCTAACAGAGGAGAATCTATTTGCTAGACACAGACTTGTGATGTTCCAGTGCTCAGGCTATGAGCCCATTTAGGGGACTGATGTAAGTGAAATCTATGACACACCTCTCAGATGTAGCTGTACACGTCCACTTTACCTTCGCTGCTTTCACAATCTCCCTGAAATGCTTTTCCAAAAGTAGACCAGCATGCCTTCCGGGCGGTCCTGATTTGCGAACCACCAAAAATGGGCATATCAATCGGGGTATGGGCTGGCCAGAGATGGGCTTATTTTAGTTTTATTTGACATGTTTACATTTTGGGAGGGATTAGGAGGAGGAGATTGTTAATGGCATCTTTCCTGCAAATAGACTCATTAGAACCATAACACTGATCAACACCCATTTTATTGCCAATCATATTAAAGTGATTTTGGGGTAACTTTGTTGTGCTGATTCAGAATATAACATCAGATTTGCTAGATTGGCTCAAATTTTTTAGATACACCGACGAGAAACAAGAGAAACACAATAGTCAACTGACTACTGGTTGCGTGGCCGATCAGTTATATATCGAGGAGGGGATGTAGTCAGGAAGCAGACGGTCTAAATGCCGACTGCCGGCTTCCCGACTGTCTAATCCCGGCAAGGTACTAATGACAGGCGTCGAAATCCCGACTCCTGTCATTAGACCTACGCCGGGAGCCCGACACCCGGCATACCGAACGAAGGTAAGCTGGGTGCGGACAGCTGCACGGGGGTTTGGGGGAGTTAGGTTTTAGGGCTCCAGGGGGGACTTGGGGTTAGGCATCCCCCAGGAGGGTTAGGTTTAGGCTAGGGGAAGGGGGGCTAGGGTTAGGCACCCCCGGGGAGAGGTTAGGGTTAGGAACCCCCCTTGGAGACTTGTGTTTAGGCTGCGGGGAAGGGAGGGGTTATGTTTAGGCACTTAGAGGGGGGTTAGGCACCCCTAAAGGTGGGTTAGGGTAGGGAATTAGGTTAGTGATACTTACCTAATTAGCAGTCGGGATCTTCACCTCTGCCGGGCTCCCGCTGTCGGGATTTGAACCGCCAGCCACATGGTAATACCTACTAAACCCATCGAGGAGGAATATTTAGAATGATCACGGAGTGAACCCCTAGAATACTTGTGAATGTTAAGGAGCATACACACGAGACGATATCTATGAATTATATCGTTCATATCGTTCCATATGTATGCATTGAACGACCAACGATGCGTGCTCCGGCTGGACGATAATGATATATTTGTTCGTCCGTACATACAGGCCAGCTTGGACGATATTGTCAAGAATTGCCTGTTTAGATATGTGGCAGGACGACTTCACTGAAAGATATCTTTCAGTGTGTACGCCCAATATTGTATGTCCTGCACTACAGAAAGTTCAAGGGAAATCTTTCATCAATATCGTTCATACAGCACATCGTCCCATGTGTATGCGGCTTTACCTCCTAGAATGTTCTGATAGATTCCCATATGCACGCTTTATGTGCTAAAGCAGCATACCGCTGCTTTGTACTCTTTATAGTGGAGAGCAGTGAAAATAAAATATTTCCGTGTATAGTAACATACTGTATACATTTTATATAAAAAAAGTTTCCATTATTTTGCTAAATATTTCCTTCCAAAAACAAACAAGTTTTAGTTTATTATTTATATTCCTAAATAGCAGAGATAGCAATGTGTGGTATGCTGAAACATGTACTCCCATAATGGCTCAAGAGTCGTAGTATGGCATTTCATACCCTTATAACATAATACTTGAAACATGTATAATATTACTTAGTGTAAACTAATAATAATATAAACTAATATTTATTAATCAATAATATTTAAAATAAATTATGACTGTGAAATTAAAAATCAGATTTTTCCTAAATATATCTTTATTATTCTACAACCTGAAATTAAGACCTTTGGACATTGCACACCGTATGAGTATATAGAGAGTAATTTATAACCGAAAAAAAAAATCCTAAAGGTATTAATCTGGGTACACACTAGATGCTATGTTGTCCGATCCGGCAGAGCGGGCCGACATATCGTCCACATCGGCAACTGTGTACCGACTATGAGCAACCATGCTCGCTCCCATGGGGTAATTCATCGCATCGACAGATCGAGCCTTCATGCTGCTCAATCTGTCAATATGATGTATGACCCCATGCTTGTGGAGGCGGCTGGTCAACGACATTGTGCAGTCGTTCACCAGATCATGCGGTGTCAAATGACCGCACAATATGTTCTTTGCATCGTGCGTCGGCCAGGTACACACATCGTTTAGTGTGTCCCCGGCATTAGCAGTAATTGTAAGACTAAAGAGTACAATGATGCTTACAATGTTTTTTGTACCAGTGACTGAAAGCCAACTTTTCCTTAAAGTACAATAACAAATGCATAAAGTAAATATTCAAATCTAACTTTAACAAAGTATTGTTGAGTCATGAGATTGCAGTTCTTATCAGACAATGCCCTCTAATGGGCAAAATTTGGAGCACACTTGTACAGCGATATTCATATTTGGAGCCATAAGAATAGGTTTGCCACCTTCTGTTAAACCCACAACGTGCAGTACTTCAGCAGATAAGGTTTACATTATTGTGTAGTGTTATGGCAATAATTATATCTGCAATGTATTGTGTACAGCACAGTTGAGAAAGCAAATTACTTCACAAATGTTAAATTGGTGAAAAGAAACATATTTACTGTATTGCACTATACTCACTATGGATTAAAAACACACTGTGGTCTGTCATTGTGCATAATACACCAAAAAAATGTAAATAGTATATATAAAATATAGATCTAGATAAGATCTATATTCCCGAGACAACAGCAAACTGCATATCACAAATTCTGGTAACTACTACAATGTAGAGAACTATAGAAACCATGAACCACAAAAAAAATGCGAATAGATCATTTTAAGAAGAGAGTACATGTCATTATACTGTATTTCTGTGTGGGTATCCAAGGCGAGCAGGCATATTTGAATTGGGTCAATGCAGACCCCATGGTGCTGTCATTCAATTCTAGCAGAGGTCTGTGTTTACAACCTTTTATGCAGACATCAAAGAAATCGGCTGTCAGAAGCGGAGTGCTAGTGATCTGCAGACTAAATCTACCTCTGACAGCATTTTTCTTTTCAGTAGTTATCTGATTTGGAATTATGCACACAGTTTTACAGGAGATGTCGCCAAATGAATAGGCTTAGAGGCAACTCCTACAGATCTGCCATGTAGCTATGAAGTGCTGCCCCTGTAATACAGGGCAATGTGAGGTCAGGAAAGGGGAAGCAAGGAATAGAAATTCTGTAATTACTACAGAAAAGTTCTGCCCCTAGAAGCTATGAAGTTCAAATGATCTAATTATTATAAAGCAACATATTCCAGAGTTCTGTACAATATAGGAAGTACAAATACAATTGCATGTAAAAAGCAAACAACAAGTGTAGAAGAAGTATTTGCCCCTAATCCACAGGTACAGTGAAAGGTGATATCACATGAGAGGAGAGATGGAGACTGACAGGGAACAGGAGATATTAGTTGGTCAGGCACAGGCTAGGTTTAGGGTTCATATAACCAGATGTCCAATGTCACATTCTTCTACATATACCAACCATCGGTTAACTTCTTGTGAACACAGATGTTTGTGGTAATTGCTTAAGATCATTTTAGTTGTGTCCCTGCATTTTATACACTGAGTGGCCACAATGTTATGATCACCAGGCACATTTATGCAAAGTAGCTATTCCATGCACGATGCTGACTTAGGCTGCATATGACCGGAAAGGCTAAGTTATGCAGAGAATAATGACGTGTGTTCATTCATGAAATAATAGGTAAAAAGCACAGTCTGACAGAATTTTAATATGGAATGATTGTTGCATAATTGCCCACAATCCTGGAAGTACCAGGAGACTCCCAAATTTGGGGGAGACACTACTGGCTCCCGGTAAAGTGGGCAAATCCCCTGCACCCCGCCATCCATCTGTGAAGTGGGCGGGATGCGGGTGATGATGACGTGTTTTGCTACGATTTGCCTTGTCCTCAGCAATAAAAAGACATTAATAATGACAAACCATTACAGGGGAGGGAGGGGGGGGGGGCTTGGCCGGGATGACGTGATCTGCCTTGTTGTGCCTCATTCTGCCCACACAAAGCAAGGAAAACTGGCAAACCAATCAAGTGGGCGGGGCTGTGATGATATGTATAGCAGTGCTCCGCCTCCATCCACCCACTCCTGCCAGCAGACAAAAAGCTGGGTCTGAGCAAAAGGCCTGTGGTCATAAACAGCTACTGGATGCTCGAGCAGAACGGAGCGTGACCAGACTTGTTCTGCCCCACAGATGAGCGACAGTGCAAATCACAGATAATCTGAATAAGTGACCAATTCAGGTGGCCTCTCAATGACCAGGGCACCGCATGTTACATCCTGTGGGCTACAGAAGCAGAAGGTCTGTCCATACGTCCATACACCATTGCTATCTTCTGGGGTGATGAATCATGTTCTTAATTTCACCATGCAGTAATATTCATTGGCGGGCTGGTCCAGGGAGCAGGGTGCCATGTGACCCCCGGGCCGCAGCACCATGCGAGCCGCGGGCCGCCTGTGTCTGTGTGACACAGCTGCTCCGTGCGTGTAGTGCTGACTGGACGGAGTTCGGTCAGCGCTACACAGTTACAAACACAGAGCCGCCGGCTCCGGCAGCTGTGTGTTTGTTTTGAGTGGCAGCCAATGAGAGTCTGTCAGACTCTCACTGACTGCCGCTGCTCCCACTGCAGGAGCCGCTCCATCTTCCGGCTCCTGCAGTGGGTAATGGGAGAGACGTCATGACGTCTCTCCCATAATGCAGAGTGGCCCGGCCCGGGAGGACAGACGGAGGAGCGGATGGTGGCGGCGGGAGCGGGGATTCAGGTAAGTGGGTTTTTTTATTGTTTATTACATGTGTGTGTGTGCGTGTACTGTGGGAGGGGGGGGACACTACTGGGGGCACTACTGGGTGCATTACAAGGGGGGGATTACTACTGGGGGCACTACAAAGGGGAGAGCACTACTGGGGGCACTACAAGGTGGGGACTACTACTGTGGGCACTACAAGGGGGAGAGCACTACTGGGGGCACTACAAGGGGGATTACTACTGGGGGCACAACAAGGGGGGACTACTACTGGGGGCACTACAAGGGGGAGAGCACTACTGGGGGCACTACAAGGGGGGGACTACTACTGGGGGCACTGCATAGGGGGTACCACTACTGGGGGCACTATATAAGGGGCTTACTACTGGGGGCACAAGGGGCACTGCACAGGGGGGACCACTATTCAGGACACTATATAAGAAGCTTACTACTGGGGGTACAAGGGGCACTGCACAGGGGGGACCACTACTGGGGGTACTGTATAAGGGGCACTGCATAGGAGGATCACTACTGGTGGCCTGTATAAGGGGGTCCTCTCCTGGGGCACAGGGGGCCCTGCATATGGCACCACTACAGGGGGCTGCCCCATATCTTTATTTTTACTGTACATTAATTCCATATGGACCCGCTTCCTACCTGGAACACTTGGGGGGGGGGGTGCCTAAGCACGCTCCGGGCACCCTGGCTACAGGCTACTCCTTTGCCAGGGCCACCTGCATGCATTTGCCCCCCAGGCTAAAAGTTGCCCCTGCTAATGATCCTAATAATTTGGCCGCTCAGTATATATCAGTAAGTCATGTAACTTGCTGATATACACTTGAGTCATGGCTTGTCATGTGATGAGATTTATTCAGACCGATGGATGCCTGACCATTCACTTTTGGCAGATTAAATAAATGGATGAGAAGTTAAATTTATACAGCTGAAAACCTGTCTATACATTTTAGCCACACCTCAAAAAGGATAGATTCGATATGCTTAACTGGGTAAGTTTTTAAAAAGATATACAGAATGGGAGTTACTCAAATCAATACAATGGTCTATCATACGTGCGTGTTAGGGAGGTGTTTAAGGGGTTTAATCTAGACTATAAAAGAAAGAAAATGTGCCCAGCACGCCATAATGGACCAGCAAAAGAGACTTAAGCTGGGTACACCTTAGACCAAGTGTACCCAGCCAATCTATCATGCGCGACGGACCCGGAGGGGGTGCCAGCATCGGCAAGTGCATACATGGGGTAGCAGGGGCTATGGTGCTTTCAGTAGCATGGCATCTGTAGCTACATCCTCAGATCTTTCTGCATGTACAAGAGATCTGAGAATGCGACAGATGACCTGCGGGAGGGCACATCAGCATCGTGCGTACACACTGGATGATATGAACGATTTGTCGTTCTGATACCTCAGAATCAGCCAAAATGCTCAAGATATCATCTAGTGTGTAGGGGCCTTTACACTCTACATGATAACTGGACTGTCTTGCTGACGTCAGGATAGTTGAGAGGTATTATATATAATTATGTTAGTTTTAGGGGGAGGGCAGGGTCGGAACAAGCAGCCGTGCAGCCAGGGCCCACCTGAATGCCAGCTGCATTATATTGAGTCAGACTGGCTCATTATACGCCACCTGCCTCTATGCTGAGGGCTGTAGCAAAGAACGAGGATGCCTGGATGCAGTTGGAGGAGAGGAGCAGGGGTGCAGCTACGGGGGGTAGTGTGTGTGTGAATGGAAGCCTCGACCGCGGCATCATTTTAAAATGAAGGGTGATGACATCGATCATCACCCCTCACATCGGCGTTGCTGCAGCTGTGTCTCTGCTTTCCGCTGTGAATGCTGGGAGGAGGGACAGGAGCTGTCTGAAGCTGCTGTGAGGAGACTTATGCTGGGTACACACTGGCAGATATATTGTTGGGTACACACTGGCAGATATATTGGCCGATCAATTGATCGGCCAATATATATTGTGTGCGTTGGCCAGTGAGTGCCAGTAATATGTCTGTGAACGACATCGTTCACAGACATATCGCGTCAACTGTGCTGCACATCTGATGACCAATATATCTGCAGACATATCTGTCCATCGTGCTGTGTGTATGGGCCGTCAGTCGACCGCCAGTTCCCTTGGAGCAGAGGACACGGGGAGGGGGGCGCCACACGGCCAGTGGGACCCGCAGACAGATGACAGATGATGGTTGTTCAGTGTGTATGAACAACCATCATCTGCAGATATATCTGTTAGATGTGTACCCAGCTTTACGCCAGAGCCAGTGAGGACAAGCCAGGCACCTGCCAGCACAGTATGTTTTAAAATAAAAATGTAAATTCGTGGCACACTCATTCGTATGAAATAAGACGGATCTCTGCATACAACCAACTCGGCATAGCCCACAATTATGCCTACATGCCCACAACATACCCTCACTCAACTTAGCTTATGTACGAATGCCCCATTACTATCCAGTTACACCCTTTCAACTGGAAGCGGAGATGCGACTCATTTGCGTACGGCCCAGAGTCACCGGTGTTTGCTCATAGTGGTGTATGCTCGGCCACAGAGCATGCGCAATCCTAAAAGTAGCCAGGTCTGACCGCAAAACAGACTTCAGTGCAACTCAGCATTAGCCCTATGTTATCTGCATGCTACTAGTTCTCCAGCATCTCCTTTCTGCTTCCATGGCCACCATGAGACATAGTTGAAGGCAGCATGATGTTTGGGACTTGGAAATGCCAGGTTGAGAATTTGGAACATTAATGGGTATCTTAACGCGTTTCGGACAACCACGTCCTTCATCAGAAGCATGGTGAGCTCTGTCACTAATGGCCTTAAATACCCTTAATACATTGAAGTCCCTCCCACTCAGCTAGCGTCAATTCTTGCCAATCCATGGGATTGTGTATACAGGAAGTGACATCATTCAGCTTCCTGAACCCCCATTCCGGATCACATGCGTTCCGCGAAACCAGAAGTGGTCATTGCGGGTTCTCTCATGAGTTCCAAAGACCGGAAGTGGTCATCAATGATTTTATCATGCATTTCAAAAGCCGGAAATGAAGGGTCTCCATTCAAATGCGCATTTTCTTCTCATGGAAGTAATCTCATCTAGTCTCCTGAGTCCATTTTATACAGTGCAGTGCCCAAAGTTCACATATAAATAAATACAGAAATATGCAATAGAATTAAAAGATGGGATAAATACTGTATGTAGTGTACATACATAAAATGATCATGGTCTTTCTTAAAAGAGGATTCATATATATAAAAAAATAATTCATATATATAAAAAAGATATAAAAAAATCATATATAAAAAAATTCATATACTGTATATATAAAAAATTCATAAAAACCACTTAAGCTCAAAATCCCCATTTATTCCATTTGGTACTAATGTATTGAGTTTATGATTCAGACATTTCTGACTTCGATAACCTGACCTCCACATCATTCGATCTCCAACTTGGAGAAATTTGTTGAATACCGAAATTTTTTTTAAAATAACAAGCATTTGAATCATGTACAATTTCAAAATGGGAGGAAACCGTATGCGTTTCCAGTCCTTTTTTTATGTAATACACATGTTCTGCCAGCCTCACTTTTAAAGTTGTACTGGTTTTATCCACATATGTTAACCCACATATACATTGTATTGCATATATAAAAAAAATTGAATTACAAGTAATAAAGTCATTTATGGGATGACTTTTACCATTGGACTGGAATTCCTTCATTTTGAGAGGATCCTTAACAGTTTTACACATCAAGCACATACCACATCGATGAAATCCCTTACGTCTTATACTTTTTATTTGGTTCAATGGAACTCCTCACTAATTTATCCTTTAGCAAGGGGGCATTCTTATAAATAAATGATGGGTTGATGAGTATTTTCCTCCTATTACAGGGTTCTCTCTCAAAATTTTCCAATGGGTTTGGCAGGCCAGGACCCCTGTAATCTGTAGTTTTGTTAGTTTTTCTCCTCAATTGCTTTGGTGAAATCAGCTTCCAACTAGAAGCCAATCCACCATGTCACATGAAATGTCAAAGAAAGCACAAATTACTTCTAGCCAGTGCCATTATCAGCAATACCAGTAACATCTAGCCTGGGAGTATGCGCTAAACTATCCACCATATTGGGGTGGGGACTGCTCTACACTAGTCTTTAGAATTGGGCAGAGATGTTAGTCTGAAGTGTGAGAGGATGTTTGCATGGTCATGTCTCTCAAGCTTTAGTGGAACGCTTCATGCACATCTCTAAATATCTCCAAATTTTGACTCCAACCCAAACTTTGTGTCCTTCACACTCATGTAAGGCGCATCTGTGTCCTATTCTGCATCTGTTCACATTTGCACGAAAACATTACTAATATGGTTGGCCCCATCCCGTCTATCCAACAGCAAACCGGGAAGTTTTGGAATAGTACAGATCTGCATGGCCACTGGTGTGTGTACTGTGCATCCACTTTTCTGGGCATGTGCAGAGCAATTTCATGCAAAATATTCCAAATTACATAGGGCCTGATTCAGCAAGGATTGCAACTCGCAATAACGATTACGCACACAGTTCAACTGCGGTAGTATGCCAATCCACTGAGATTTACCTTACACACGTCCATTACGCAGTGTTTAGCAAGAAACCATCGCTACCATCGAGTACTCTCGCAGCCTCATACACACTTGTACAAGCTCTGACATAACTCAGAAATTGCTAACTTCATCGCACGCCATGAGTACGGCATTGCAGTGGCTAATTTATGCACGCCCCTGCAACGGCATTTAAACGCCCTGGCACACCTGCTTTTTGCTCACCCCCCCATCACCTCCCACAAACGGCACTTCCTGGCAATCACTCTGCGATGGGTCCTTGTAGTCATTGTGATCGCAGTCTCGATCACAGTGGCCGGTTCACGCACGTACAGAGTACACAACAATCGTCTGATTGCGTGCGTAATCGCAGCTGCAATCGGTAGTGAATCAGACCCATAGCACTGAGTTCCTGAGGAAGCCAGAGCTGACGAAACGCATTATAATGTCCTGCAGCTTAAGCGTTTGTCACCATACTGTAAATCTGTTCCAGTCACAAACTCCCACTTTCCACCAGGAATTTTGATGAAATTTGTGATATGCTATGATCACATGTTATTGAAGTACAGTGTTTTAATCCCGTGTGTGTATATGTATATGCACAACTATATATATATATATATATATATATATATATATATATACTAGTATGCCTGTGGTGAACATTTCGCCAATATGAACCCAGAACATACGTACGGATTTAGGGAATTTTTTTATTGTAACATTTTGCCGATTTGTAAGTGCAATGATATATTTGGCCATGGACCCTGAAGCAAAATGGACCATTTCCAGAGGGTATTGCAAGCTGAGCCCCTATAGATGCAAATGATAATGCGCTGTTACTCAGCCTCACCGTTTCCCAGCAGCTGCTGGGAGCTCTTGTGGAAAGCAGAGAAAAGAGGTGTTACTTTTGAGGCGCAAACCCGGTGCTGATTGGCTGGGAGTTGCGAGCCTGGAATCGACTTGTTGGAGAAAGTAGGTGAGGGAAATGCGCCCCCTACGGCAGCAGCCTCACGTGTTGTGACGCCTGCATGCCCTACCTCAACCTCATTATGTAATAGCTACATCATGCAGTGAGGTGGCCAATCAGGAGCCGACCTGGGCAGAACGTAAACAGTGTCCGCACATAGCTGGGGAGCAGGTCCATGTGACAGCACAGACCACCAGTAGTGCGTGAGAACAGCAGCCAGCAGCGGTCACCCCCTATCCCGCTTCCCCGGGTCACTGTGCCGGCTCTGTGTTCTGGTAGATTTCTTGACATTTTCAGGTTAGCTATACCAAAGCATTTCTTATGGTTATTGGCGTTTTATTTTTTTTTCATCCGATATTATTGATTTATTCCAAATTCTGTAATTATTTGCTGATTGAATCTGTCGCGAAAGAATCACATATATCTTAATTAGTCTTTGAGATTTTCAAATTCAAAGAGCGTTACGGACAAAGGGACTAAAGGCCTGATTCAGAGCCGAACGCTCTGACCAGAGCGCTCGCTCTGAATCAGTGCCCTCCTCCATGAAAATGGAGCGGCCTCCTGGCTGCTCGCATAGCTGTGGGTGACCACCCACAGCATATTCGGGCATCCATGATGATGGTCACGATGGTCTTGACTATCGCGACCATCGGGCTTGCGACGGAGACCCTGCGGTAGGGTCTCGCTGCCGAAAGCCCAGGAGTGATTTTGGCTCTATCAGAGCCAAAATCACTCCCACTGACATCACTAGTGATGTCAGTGGGGCCGGCTTCAGACGGTAGGCGTTCCCATGGGAACGCTTCCGTCTGGCAGGCACGCCCCCCCACCAAAGGGAGCGTGCTGTCAATCAACATCGACAGCACGCCCCCTTTGGTGCGAGACCCGGAGCGATGGAGAGCCCGTCACTCGCCGGGTCTCGCGCATGCGCACGACGGAGCTCCCTCCGTCGTGCGCATGCGCAGTGGGGGAACATCGACCCGCTTGCGAGCGTCCTGCGCTCGCGAGCGGGTCTGAATGACCTCCTAAGCAAATTATATATATATATATATATATACACACATATATATATATGATAATATATAGTTGTTCATGTCCTCTGTACTAAAGATATTGTTCCATTTACATTGTGGTATCATGGCTCCACCTGTTGGTAGTATGATAGAACCTCTCATGGAGAATACAATTAGCAGTTTTCATAAGTAACAATGATTCAGGAAGATGCTACTTTTCTTCTACCTTGCGATGTTCCACTCACATTTGTCACAGTTTGTGTGCATTATAATAGTGACCTTGTTTTTATGGCTGTTTCTAGACAAAGTGGTGCCCAGGGAACACGAATTTCCTTTCGTGCCCCAATTCCGCCCACTCCCCCCACACACACTCTCACTGCTCTAATAGCCTCACACGCTGCCACCATAGCCTCAAACATACACACACACTGCCCCTATAGCCTCAGACAACACACTGCTCCCATAGCCTCAGACACACTTTTCTGTAGCCTCACACACACGCTGCCCTAACTAGCCTCGCACACACTCACTCCCACATAACCTCACACACACATTGCCTCCATAGCCTCACACATGCTTCCCCATAGCCTCAGACACACACACACACACACTGATCCCATAGCTCACACACTCTCACTATCCCATAGCCTTACACACATTCACACTGTCCCATAGCCTCACACACACTCGCAGCCCCATAGCCTCATACACTCACTGCCCCATAGCCTCACACACACGCTGCCCCCATAGCTTCACACACACATTGCCCCCATAGCCTCACACATGCTTCCCCATAGCCTCAGACACACACACACACACACACCTCCCATAGCTCACACACTCTCACTATCCCATAGCCTTACACACATTCACACTGTCCCATAGCCTCACACACATGCAGCCCCATAGCCTCACACACACTCGCAGCCCCATAGCCTCACACACACTCACAGCCCCATAGCCTCACACACACTTGCAGCCCCATAACCTCACATACACTGCCCCATAGCCTCACACACTCACAGCCCCGTAGCCTCACACACACTCACAGCCCCGTAGCCTCACACACACTCGCAGCCCCATAACCTCACATACACTGCCCTATAGCCTCACACACTCACAGCCCCGTAGCCTCACACACACTCACAGCCCCATAGCTTCACACACACTCGCAGCCCCATAACCTCACATACACTGCCCTATAGCCTCACACACTCACAGCCCCGTAGCCTCACACACACTCGCAGCCCCATAACCTCACATACACTGCCCTATAGCCTCACACACTCACAGCCCCATAGCCTCACACACACTCACAGCCCCATAGCTTCACACACACACTCGCAGCCCCATAACCTCACATACACTGCTCCATAGCCTCACACACATGCAGTCCCATAGCCTCACATACATGCAGCCCCATAGCCTCACACACACTCGCAGCCCCATAGCCTCACACACACACTGCCCCATAGCCTCACACACATGCAGCCCCATAGCCTCACACACATGCAGCCCCATAGCCTCACACACACTCGCTGCCCCATAGCCTCACACACACAGCAGAGAGGATGGCTGGTGATCACTGACAATGACGCCATTGGCACAGCGCCAATTCTGGGGGCATCTGAGCTGGAAGATGAGCCCAGCGTAATCCAGGTCAGAGGTTTATCCAGCATCTGGGGCACCGGGCTGTACCTTACCAAGCTATGGCGCCCCAGGTGATGGCTCTTGTCAGCTGTAACTTCAGCTGCTCCTGATGGTTTTTTTAGTAATTTCTAGATGAATGTGAAAAGTCCAATTCATTTGCTAAAATCTGTGAAGTGTTCTAAAGAGGACAAATTGAGAAATTTCCCACAGCAACCAATCAGCTTATATCTCTCATTTTATAGAATGTACTTGATGAATGATAGATAGAAGCTGATTGGTTGCTATGGGTAACTTCTCTACTCTTTAAAAAGTTTGTTACATCGCCCTCAAATATCCTAAAAACAGTCTGCACCTGAGAAGGTGGCGAGACATTTTATGCAGTATCAACTTTTTGGAAGAAACACCCCAGAACTTATTCGGAGCATGTAAACTGCAACTGCTGTAGTTTTTTCTTTTCCAATAGTAATAAATCACAGATATAATTGTCACTTGGTACGATGGTATGTCCTTTCATTATTATGGGCTCTCTTTATCATCTTAGCGAAAAGTCTAATACTTTGGGGCATATTCAATTCCCGGCGAAAAGTCCCGTACTTTTC
This sequence comes from Taudactylus pleione, assembly GCA_031769625.1. Taxonomy (NCBI): domain Eukaryota; kingdom Metazoa; phylum Chordata; class Amphibia; order Anura; family Myobatrachidae; genus Taudactylus; species Taudactylus pleione. The sequence goes on along the minus strand of JAUIMM010000128.1, from coordinate 10,408,353 downwards.
ACATGCTGGACTTTTCGCCTACTTCGCCTGTTTTGAATGGGAAAAAGTATTGCGCGCGTGCCCGCTTTTCGCCGTATTCAATTACAAATCGCCGAAAACGGGAGCCGGGAAAACTGTAACATACGAAAAGTACTGTCAGATTTGGGGAAATGAGCCTGACACCCCCCAAAAGATGCACTGACATTGGGGATCACTATAGAATAGGCCTGCTGAAGGTATTTGGGGTACTCCAATGCTCTCAATAGCTGCTATTTCGCATCTTTGCATAAGTGGTGAAGAATAGCATTTAGCAGTTTTTTAGGCTCAAAATAAGTAGTCCCAGCAAATCTGGGGAACCTGAAAATGGGTGCTGGCATATTATTACATTTCTAAAAACTTTAAAAATCCACCTTCTGCAAGCACCTGCAAACACCTGGGGCATACTTGGGGACCCCTCTGGAATCTATTTCGATAGTTTTTAAGTTTGTCCCCCAACTTTGGACTATTTCCGGCCCCAAAACGAAAGTACTTTTTTTGGGTGATCTAAAGACTTTTAAAATTTTTTTTAACGCTTTACCTTTGGGGGACTGTACCAAGAGTGCAGGGGGGTTCCCGCAGCTTTGCACCCCAAAACCCCAATTCTGCACTTTTCTTCAACACCTATTCATAGGCGAAACTTTTTCACAGGTCCCATTGTTTTGAGTTTCCGCACCGGCGGAAAGTCTTTGGAATTGAATACAGAGGAAACTTTTCGCATGGCAAAATGACTTATCGTGACTAATTGAATATGGCCCTTTATTGCTACGATAAAAATTGCCATAATTTTATCGCCATTAAAGGTATTAATAAGAGCAAAAATATCCAGAGCAATAAGAATTAACTTTTGATCTGAAGACCTTAGAGCCAACCCTGAGCATAGGCCATATAGTTAAATGCCTAAGGTACCATTGCTCCATGGGGCTCTTCTAGCTGACACAGCAGCCCTGCCCCGAGTCGTCCAGCACACACTAACAGGAGGAACCATCAGCAGATGTGAGTTCTCAGCAGCCGCGTTACAGTCAGTGCTTTTTTCTGCATTTTCACAATGCACAGAAAGCACAAAAGCAGCGCTGCTGGAAGAGGTCACATCTGCCGGCAGCTCCTCCGTACATCACTTCACCAGTGGATCTCTCTAGATTCTCATAGAGGCCAGGATGTACTAATAATGCGTTGGAGGTTGCGGTCACATCGCATCACTTACGACGCAATGTTGCCGCAGCTCCGCTTACCGCATGTGGCATGTTATCTATGGGGTCTATTCATGGAGCTGAGAAAAGTCCAGCTTTGTGTTAAACATGGAGAACTGTTTGTCTCTTCTCCAGTGGTGCACTTGCTCTGTGCCTAAATCGCGTCACCATACCAGGGACGAAACTAGGATTTTTATCACCCGGGGCAGGACAGTAATTTGGCGCCCCACCCCCCTACAAAAACAAACAAACAAAGAGCATGCAGACATAGTACATGTTTATTTTCTGTCCTGATATTAGTTACTATGTTTAGGGATGGGCACACTGCACTGACTAGTTCACGGTGATATTGTTTATTTCAGCTGCCTGCCGGAGGGAGAGATGCCGCAAGGGTTTACTATGGTAACTGGATGTGACCAGGAATTGATGTCACTCAGACTGCGCCACAGGACGGGCGTGCACGCCGCTCTCACCTCCGGAGACAGCTTAACCTGTACACAAGTTGATATAAGGTAAGCACAGTGTATATAACATTTTTACTGCTGTAACCTTGAGAACGTGACTCTGCGCAGTCCCGAAACGTTGGCACATGCTTTTTGCATAACATTTCTATTAAAAGCCTGGAGTGACCCATGTGGTTTGTGCTTTCATTAGTCCTAACCAGAGGCCCACGTGACCGGCAGCGCTATGCAGACTGATGGCGGCACCATCACCCACTGCTCACACCAATGTCACTGTGTGCCCTGTGCACAGACTGCTATTTAGCCTGTCCTATTCACCCACCACTCACACCAATGTCACTGTGTGCCCTGTGCACAGACTGCTATGTAGCCTGTACTATTCAAATGAATGCAGGCCCAAAGCACCTCTTACTGGCCACACATATGGTCTGTTTATTAGAGTTACGCAAATATTAATATTACACATCACTGCATATCACAGGGATTTTTAAAGTGGTTTTTTTTTCTCACCTCTTTATCAATCTAGGGCTCCAGGGCCACTGTGAAAATCCTTAGTTTTTTCAGTCTCAAAAGCAATTTAACAATTGGGGCACCAGCTAAAATGGTGCCTACAGAATGAAATTGGTCAGGGCCAGCTTTGGGAAACCCCATTCAGCGGTGCTGAGCAGGCATGAAACTGAGTGGTCTTCTTTGAATTACGGTAGATTTAAAAGGGAAATAATACGTAATGCAAAACAAGCCAGATTTTGCATTTACTATTATTGCCCTTTAAACTATGGCAGGCAAAATCTGTAATAATCGAGGGTTTTGAAAAAGCACTGCTTAGTAAATATACACCAGGGTCATTCCACGTCAATTCAACCAGGTGCTTCCACCACCCTTCTCAGATTTCTACGAACATTTTTAGTTGAGAGGATGTAAAAAAAACACTGTTTCTGCCAAATATCTCGACTGTCTGACTGTTAGTTTCTGAAATATAGATTTTTCAATTTATTAAACTATTTACTCATCGCAGCTTATTTATTCAGTTTATTTGAAGTATCACGGTTGTTTATTAAGGAATCAGCACAGAGCCGGCCCTAGCCAATTTGGTGCCCTAGGCAAAATTCTGGATGGTGCCCCCTAGCAGGTCATCCCACCAAAAATCTTAGTGTTTATACGTGAACACATAACTACAGACACAAGCACACATAGGTAAGGGCAGAGGAACATATAGCTACGGACACAGGAGTACATGGATATAGGCACACATGAGTATGGGCAGAGACATACATGGGTACGGGCAGAAGCACACGTGGGTACAGGGAGAGGAACACATGACTACAGACACAGACTACAGACACAAGCACACGTGGGTACAGGAACATTTAGCTACAGATACAGGCACACGTGGGTATGGGCAGAGACACACATGGGTACAGGCAGAGACACACATGGGTACGGGTAGAGGCACACATGGGTACAGGCAGAGGAACACAGCTACAGACACAGGCATAAGTGGGTACGGGCAGAGGAACATATAGCTACAGGCAGGTACACGTGAGTATGGGCTGTGGCACACATGGGTACGGGCAGAGGAATGACATACCTACGGACACAGGCACACATGGGTACAGGCAGTGGCACAGATGGCTAAGCAAAGACACATATGGGTACAGATACAGACACACATGAGTAGGTACAGATGGAGACCAGTGCAAATACAAAATCTGTGATAAAGAGTGAAGAGAGAGAGGCAGTGGGTGACACACGGAGGGGGGGGGGTAGGGTCAGGGAGTGGTGGGCACAGACCGTTGGTTAGACAGACAAGCATGCAAGAGTCAGGTGTGGGCTCAGCTGTGGATGAACAGATCAGGGCAGTTGGGCTCATGTGTGGGCGGGCTGGACTTGAAGCAGACGGGGACATCTGGTGACTGGTACCTCTTTAGAGCCATATTCAATTACAGGCGAAGTTTTCGCCTGTCCGACTGTTCGCTTCATTCGCCTGTTTCAGAGGCGAATTTATTCCGTGCTCGTCCCCGCTTTTCGCCTAATTCAATTGCAAAACAGGCAAACACGGAAACAGGCGAATACGGAACAGGTGAAAAGTATTGAAAGAATTGGGGAAATCAGTCTGTACCCCAGAAAAAGATGCACTAACATAGGGAATCAGTATAGCTGTGTACTAATAGCCCTAATAAAGCTATTTTGTGTACTTAAGTTGTGTAAATTGCTTGCTATTAGCGTTTTTGTAAAAGTGGTGAAGAATGGTATAAAGCTGTAGTTTTTGGAGAAAATAAGAATTCCTGTCAAATTTGGGGTGCTTGAAAATGGGTGCAAGCATGTTTTTATGTCTCTAAAGTGAACTTTTAAAAAACTTGAAAAATACACCTGCTGCATGCACCTGCAATCCCAAAAACACCTGACCCATACTTGTGGACCCCCAAGAAGTCTTTTTCGCTACTTTAATGTTTATCCCCCCACTTTTTAAATTTACACCCCAAAAATGATATGTATTTTTTGGGGTGTTCTTAGGTTTTAGTTTCTGTTTTTTTTGCGTATTTGTCCTTTGGGGGGCTGCCCCAAGGGGTCTGAGTTGTTTCCCCACGTTTGCACCCCAAAATAAAGATTTTGCATTTCTTTTCACCAGCTATTGATTGGAGAATCATTTTTGGAGAATTGTTTCCACTTAGGCGAAATTGTCCTGGAATTGAATTTGGCAAATTTTTTTTTAGGCGAATTTTTCACAAAAAAACAGGCGAATATGGCTTTTCGCCTCTAATTGAATTCCCCTCTTAGTTGCTAATCACGCCCCTTCCTGTACTGAGCACTGCGGTCCTGTCAGTGCACAATCAGATTTCAGAAAGCAGGGCAGGCAGATAAGTGGAAATCAGTCACTTTGACTTCCATGCCTGTTATTCAGTCCAGCGGCCAGCCAACTTAAGAGAGCAGAGAAGGAGTCCATGGCTCTACTGCATAAGGAGGAGCTGCGGTTGTGTTTGAAGTCATACTCAAATCGAGTGCTGACTGTGTTCTTTATTCTTAAACATTTCAAGGTGAAGGTTGATGGACTCGGCGCTGAGCAGCAGCAGCTGCATGACCGCTGGCCGCTCCCCTCTTCACACTGACTGTATGCGCGACATCACGTCTGCGTACTACAAGCAGCTTGCAGAGCTCAAGGAGGTGGAGCTGCTCAGCCTCCGAGCATGCTGCTCAAGCTGCTAAACAATTTTTCCCGGGGGAGGGGCTGCCAGTAGCAGCAGGGGAAACAGCCACCTGGCAGACCCACTATTTGAAGTATTAAAAAAAAATCCCCGAAAACGACAGCCTCGGTATCATCCCCCCCCCAGCGGGCAATGTAGAGGAAGGAGGAGTGGAACGCAATGTGGCCTGTGCTGTGTGGCTGAGGTGGAGTGTGTCACCGCACAGAGTGCAGAGTGCTGTGCTCCGCCTCCAGCCTTCAAGAAATGGCCGGCGGTGCTTTGAGCGGAGCGAAATGGCAGACAAGGGGGCTATGGCTCAGCTGACAACAGTCACCTGACTGCCTATCTGGCTGACTGCTGCGCTGCCCGATCAGAGCCAAGCTCCGTTCGCGGCAGCGGGGGGAGGCAGGGATGCAGAGCCGTAGATGCCCCTAGGCATTCCAGTCGCCCTAGGCATTTGCTTAGAATGCCTATGCCTAGGGCCGGCTCTGAATTAGCACAAAATGTGGACCCCTAAGGTAACTTTTCCTCCCAAATCCAAAAATCCAAACCAAACTACTTTATCTGCCTTACGTTTCGAGTTACGGCAAAAATGCAAGATTTTGGAATAGAAGTAAAACCGCTAGATATCCCAATTTTTTTTAGCTGCTTAACAAAGGTATACATAACTACCACAAAATATCAGCATGGTACTATAGACTTCATTTAGAGTCTCTCGCTAGATGCGATCGCTCGCCCCCAGCATATGCAAATTTGTCAAAGTGACGCCATGGGAAGCGATCGCTCGCCAAAGCATAAGCACACCCACCATGTCTTAGCGAGCGGCCAGCGTACGCCCAATCACACAGGCAGAGCCGCCCACCAGCACACATCATCTCCAGGAAGTGTATTAAAACATTGGTACATCGAGGACAATCGAAAGCGATTGCAGCGCTTGTGGTTGCCTTACCCTCCCGCAAGCACTGTGAGGACTTCAGTGTAAAAAACAGGCATGTGACGTGTACTATGAAGCTACGTGTTAATTATGCATGCCACTAAAACGGCGTTGAAACATTCAGGCACGCCTGCTTTCGCACCTCCACTCCCCTGTTATTAGTGTCCTGCCCCTGTTACCACCCACAAATGGCCTCTCATGTCACTCATTTCACTGGGCTGTCTTTGCTGGGCGAGCGAGCGGCCTGCGATCGCACAGAGTAGTTCGCGCACATGCAGAACGAAGCATGCGCGTACGCAAACCGTCGGGCCACTTGCGAGCGCTAGCAAGAGACTCTGAATGAGGTCCTATGTTTCATAGTGGAGAAAAAATATGATGAAGTAGACATTCGATTACTGTTGCACCACATACATAATCTGCACAAGAAACCATGCTGTTAAAAACCATACTAAAATAGTGCACAAAACTGAGAAAGAAACTGATGCGAAGGGGATTCCTTTTCCAAACTGAAACTATCCAGAGAAAGAGAGAGACAGACAGAAATATAGTCAATCAGGGCAGCTGCTCCTCCAAAGAGTACATTTGGTAATCTTTTAAATACTGACTGCCATTTTACTATCTACTCAAAGACCACTGGATTACATAACTGGGACCACTGTACAGATGAAGAAAACAAACTTTTGATTCTGAGAGCTGAAGTTTCACGTGTAGTAACCAGTGGGTGAACCTGTCTGCTACCATCATGAAAATGTACTGCTGTTAAAGTATGAATAATTTCATAAAAGCTACTGTAATCCTTTCTTGTCTCACAAAAAAGGAGCCAAAAAAAGCTTAAGAGTTGTGTCACTGAAATTGGTCAAAGAACATGGTGAGTGTCAACTTTATGCTGTTATAAAGCAAGGACAGAAACTTTGCCTAAAATGCAGAAGGTAACTGTCACACTTTAAAGAACATACAGACATAGATATGCCAACAGAAGCAGTTGAATCCCCAGTGAAGAGTTTACTAAACCTGCAGAAACACATGAGCTGCAGAAACAGATGAGCTGAATGAAAGTGTTACAAAGCTTGGTTGTACACCAGTGATATTAATGGGGTAAAGAGAAGACATCGGGAGGCATACGCTAAAAGAAAGAAAGGCAAGTAATGCGATTCAAGAGAGGCTTACACAAATATTGAATAGAAAATAAAGAATATACAACACCCTAGTGCACTTGGGTAAAGCTGCCTTAGGTGAAAACACGTGGGTTACCTTATAACCCAAAGGTAGTGAATACAAACTGTAAAATGTGTAAAAACCTAGTGGAGCTAAACTCTTAATATAAGAAATAAAAACAGTACACTTCTCTCATGATGGTCAATGTCAATGAAAATTCATATATATGGAGAACACATGGCATACTGGCAGAACCTGAAAAATATAGAGGAAAGCCCTTCCTGTACAAATCGTTCATCAGGTACAGCAGTTTTACAAGATGATGAATATTCTCAGATGTGCCCTGGAAACAAAGAGTTTGCTTCTATAAAAGTTCCAGGAGGAAAAAGAATTCACAAACAGAAAAGGCTACTCCTAGTAAACTTGAAAAGCTTGACTGTTTTCCAGACATTCGAATTGGATTGTCTAAAGCTGCGTATCCACTTGCCGACTATGGAAAGAAAGTACGATTACGACATCATAATCGTACAGTCATTCCTGATCCCCTGTAGTGCCTACACTGAACGATATGTCGTTCAGTGTAAGCATCCTTCCTCATCCCTGAACATGGCTAATCTGTTGTTATCGGCAGATTGACCGTCATGTTCAGGTGATGATTGATGTCGGAAATGACCAGCGGGAGCGCGTTTCCGACAGTATAGTGCACGATTAATGAGCGATTGAACAATTACAATGTCGTAATCGTTCAACGCTCATTAAAATCGCCTAATGGATACGCGGCTTGAGTTTTGTTCATGGTGTGTTAGCGTTGCTGCAAGAGGTATGCATTCAGTGTGTGTTTGCGAAACTTACCAAAACTTTAAATTATTGGTTGCTGCTCTACCACTGAAGATGGACTACGAAGACCTAACTGAAATCCTTGGATTGGAAGCACTTCAGAAAATAGTTGAAAAACTTTTTAAAGATAGTAGCATGGATGATGATGATTATAAGCAGTGGGTCCACACTGACCAAAGTAAATTGGTTACGATCACTAGTACTGTGGAACAAATTTGTAAATTATTTGTAGTGCTGTTGATGATGCAACAGCCCATCTGTACACAGCAAAGTCCAAGGCTGAATGCCTACACCAGCTGAAGGAAACCTTACAACCAGAAACAGAAGCTATTGTGTTACTAGAATTTGCTGAAAATTATTCATTCGTGTGTCAGGTTGCAATTCAAAGATTCCACTAGGTCACTTAACAAGCAACACTTCACTCATTTGCTGTATATTTTAGGCAAGATGATTATGACACTTTAAACTGTGTGAGTCTGTGCGTTATAAGTGATACCCTTGACCATGTAGCCATAACTGTGCCTGCCTTCATTACAGTAGTTATGAAACACTAAGGAGAACTATTACCAAAACTGGAGGATGTTCACTACTTTAGTGATGGTGCTAGTGCACAATACAAAAACTGCAAAAACTTTTTGAACTAATGCTTTAATAAGGATGACTTCAACATTCAAGCAGAATGGATTTTTGTTGCCACATTTCATGGGAAGAGTCCATGTGACGGCATTGGAGGGACAGTTAAACGTCTAGCCACCTGCACCAGTCTGCAAGCAGTGGAAACCGATCACATCTTAACACTTTTGGACCTGTACATGAAAATGTACATGGCATAAGTGAAATACAATACTGCAAAACCAATCTGCATAGCCGTATAGAAACCACAAAGACTGTGGCAGGAAAACTTACTCATCACAGATTTCGGCCTATTAGTAATGATGAGCTACACATATACCACTTTTCATCAGACGACATGAAGACAGCAGGAACCACAGTTAGTGTCACTATGGCCATAGTCACAAAAAATGTAGACAAAAGTGATCTGCAACAAGGAACATACATAGCAGCAGTGTATGATGGAATCGGTATGTAATGCCTCCGGATCTATTCCCGGCAGACCAAATACCGACACCGGAAGCCTGATTAGTGAAGATCCTGACTAGGGCTGGTAAGCACCCAAACCCTCCCCTCTCCCCCCTAACCCTCCCTTAGTGGTTCCTAACTTCCCCAGATTATTGCTACAAAATAGTAGTGCCTTTTTCAGGGCATCACCACTTAATTCACATAGATATTTTTTTCATCACCTTTCCATTTGTTTGTTTATTATTTATGTAATTTTAATTATTTCTTATTATATTAACACTTATTGATTATCTTGACACATCTATACTTTACACTTCACTATCACCTTTCTTCCATTTTTCGTGTGATGCCCTGGGAGTGGTCCTTGGCTGGGTTAATTTGGGCTGCTCTGCGCCTTGGATGTGAACCCCTTAATGTTAGGGACGCCGGTATAGAGGAGCCTTGACATTGGCCCGGCGCTTAATCACATATTTGCAAATGTATGCAACCAATACCTCTGAATTTCTATTATCATGTAGGATTCAAGTATTTTTGCAAATATTGCTGCAGTGTGCTGGAGGGAATCTTCTTTACTCTGTGGTTCAGTATAAACCCTGCCCTTTACAAGCACCTGAGCAATATCATTAAGCTTATGTGAGCGACCACCATACTCTCTATGTATTGAAGGTCGACATGCAGTAGGTCGACAGGGACTGAAGGTCAACAGGGTCTGAAGGTCGACAAACTAAAGGTCGACTAGTAACAAGGTCGACATGTACTGAAGTCGACATGGTCATTATGTCGACACTCCTATAGTCAACATGCAATTGATTGACACTGTATTTTTTTTATTGTTAGGGTTAGGCACTTACTTTGACGGTTAGGGTTAGACACTTACTCCGATGGTTAGGGTTAGGCACTTACTACGATGGTTAGGGTTAGGCACTTACCCCAACTGTTAGGGCTAGGTACTTACCCCGACGGTTATGGTTAGGCACTTACTCCGATGGTTAGGGTTAGGCACTTACTATGATGGTTAGGGTTAGGCACTTACCCCAACTGTTAGGGCTAGGTACTTACCCCGACGGTTAGGGTTAGACACTTACTCCGATGGTATGGGTTAGGCACTTACTACGATGGTTAGGGTTAGGCACTTACCCGGACTGTTAGGGCTAGGTACTTACCCCGACGGTTATGGTTAGGCACTTACTCCGAAGGTTAGCGTTAGGCACTTACCCGGATGGTTAGGGTTACTCACATACTCTGATGGTTAGGGTTAGCACTTACCCCGATGGTTAGGGTTAGGCACTTACTCAGACGGTTAGGGTTAGGTACTTACCCCGACGGTTAGGGTTAGGCACTTACCCCGATGGTTAGGCACTTACCCTGACGGTTAGGGTTAGGCACTTTCTCCGACAGTTAGAGTTAGGCACTTACCCTCACAGTTAGGGTTAGGCACTTACCCCGACGGTTAGGATTAGGCACTTACCCTGACGGTTAGGGTTAGGCACTTACTCCGACGATTAGGCTTAGGCACCTACTCCGATGGTTAGGGTTAGGCACTTACTCCGACGGTTAGGGTTAGGCACCAGGAGGGAGGTTTAGGGTTAGGCACCAAGAGGAGGGTTAGGATTAAAGATTATGTCGACACTCATATAGTCAACATGCAATTGATTGACACTATTTTTTTTATTTTTAGGGTTAGGCACTTACTCTCACGGTTAGGGTTAGACACTTACTCCATTGGTTAGGGTTAGGCACTTACTCCGATGGTTAGGGTTAGGCACTTACCCCAACTGTTAGGGCTAGGTACTTACCCCGACGGTTATGGTTAGGCACTTACTCCGACGGTTAGGGTTACTCACTTACTCCGACGGTTAGGGTTAGCACTTACCCCGATGGTTAGGGTTAGGCACTTACTCCGACGGTTAGGGTTAGGTACTTACCCCAACGGTTAGGGTTAGGCACTTACCCCAACGGTTAGGGTTAGGCACTTACTCAGACGGTTAGGGTTAGGCACTTACCCCGACAGTTAGGGTTAGACACTTTCTCCGACAGTTAGAGTTAGGCACTTACCCTGACGGTTAGGGTTAGGCACTTACTCCGACAGTTAGGCTTAGGCACTTACTCCGATGGTTAGGGTTAGGCACTTACTCCGATGGTTAGGGTTAGGCACTTAGGGTTAGGCACCAGGAGGGAGGTTTAGGGTTAGGCACCAAGAGGAGGGTTAGGATTAAAGATTAAGGAAAACAAAAACATGTGTCGACCATTTGCATGTCGACTATATGAGTGTTGACCTAATGACCCTATCAACCTTCAGTACATGTCGACCTTGTTACTAGTCTACCTTCAGTCCCTGTCGACCTACAATCCTAGTCGACCTTCAGTACCTGTCGACTTATTGCCTGTCAACCTTCAGTACCTGTCGACCTATTGTCTGTCGACCTTCAGTACATGTCGACCTTCAGTCCCTGTCTATCTATTGCCTGTCTATCTTCCATTGTCTACCTAAACATTGTCTATCTAGACAATGTAGATCTAATGATCCACACCCGGCAGTATACACTGTCTGCTGACACTTTAAAAAAAATTACAGACCGTTACAACATGTTCCAAACAAGGGGAAAGTAATGTTGATTGTCGACTCAACTTCATTTATGTTTAAAGCTGCATAAACACGTATCGATTTTGTAACCAACGATTATCTGTCAGATTACCTATCAGATTTTCTGTTAGATTTTTCCTTGAAAAGTGAATGATTTTTTGAAGTGTAATGAATGATTTATACAACAATGAACGAAAAATGTTCCTTCCATTAATGAAAATCATTATGTTGGACAGTCTAAAATGAACTTCAAACTACAAATGGGAGCGCACTTGAACGATTTTCGTTCATCATTATAACTCAGAAACTGAACGTTTTTTTGAACGATAACGACGTTGTTATAGTTAAATCGTTAAAAAAATCGTTACGTGTGTACGCACCTTAAGTTTTTACATTTCATTTCACTTGTGGTTCTGTGTGGAGACCTGGAAAACAAGCACTGTTAGTGCTCCCTGAGGAATGAGTTTGGGAAATACTGAGCTAGGCAAACTGAATTGCTGCTGTACAACGAAAGCAAAACAACATTACACAGATTAGTCAGAGGAAGGAGTCTTCATAAATCTCAGAGTAATGTGATAACCTTATTTAGCATTCAAAACTAGAGAAAGGTGGCTATAATTACAACTTATTGTTAAACAAAGCCCCATATAGTATAACTTTCTTAACAAATAAACAAAAAAATATTATGTGTTATTCATTGACATTCTTGAACTGCTATGAAATATCCACCAAATAACAGAATTTGCAAGCAATATGTGTAGAGCAATCAATTTAATCAACTTGTGCAATAAATTCATGGTTAAATAATGTAGGGGTCTATGTACTAAGCTTTGGATAAAATTAAAGTGGGTGGAGATAAAGTACCAACCAATTAGCTCCTAATTTTTCAAACACAGCCTGTAAAGTGACAGTTAGGAGCTGATTGGTTGGTACTTTATCTCCATCCACTTTATCTCTCAAATATAAAAAAAAAATGACATAGGGTCCCCCCCTCCTAAAGCTTAACCAGCCCCAGACTTGCCAGCCTGTCCTGGCTTCTAAGATTACGGGGAACAAATTGGGTAGTGTTCCCACGTAATTTAGAAACCAACACCAGGCTGCAGGGACAGTCCTGATTTTAAATATAGGGGGAAAAAATTGCGTAGGGTCCCCCCTATATTTAAAACTAGCACCAGACCCAAAACAGCTGGGCTGTAATGCCACAGCCCGGAGACCCTTTCACCGGGGCTCCGGGTCCAAAGCATTAGCAGCCCAAGCCGGTCAGGCCAAGCCGGGAATCTCAGGGGAGGTGGGGACCCCCCAAAAAAGGGGTCACCCCTTTCCCTTAACCGCAGTTTGGTCTGAAGCCTGGGGCTCTTCCCCACACCCCTGGAGCGTTGGGTACGGGGGTAATAAAGTGGGGAAATTTAAGTAAACTATTGTATTTTACAGCGGGACTACAGGTGCCAGCATGCCTGCCCTTTGGAACTTGTAGAACTACAAGTGCCAGCAGACAGGCGGCACCTGTACCCCCACTGTAAAATAAATAGATAAATAAACACAAAACACACACACAGTGATTAGTAAAACTTTATTACACACACCTACCCATTCACACATACTTACCTATACCAGATTGCAGACTGCATGCTGGTCTCCGCAGTAATCCATGGCCTTTGTAAAACAAATAAACGAACTTACCACACCACGCACCGGGTATCAGTTCCAACGGGAACTGTCAGTAGCCGGAGCCAATCAGCAGCCGCTCTACAGTCAGTGCGGCCGCTGATTGGCTGGCGGGACTTGCAAACCACGTGCAGTCCCGTCAGCTGGCATTCGGGAGGTATCAGTATGTGTGGCAACACAGATACTGATACCCGTTGCGTGGTGCCGTAAGTTCGTCTTTTTGTTTTACAAAGGCCATGGATTACTGCGGAGACCAGCGCCAGGATATAGGTGAGTATGAAATCTTTTTTGCAGTGCCAGTCAACACGGATTATACTGGAGAAGGTGACAGAAACATCTGGTATAGGTAAGTATGTGTGAATGGGTAGGTGGGCAGCACAGACGGTGTAATGGTTAGCGTTACTGCCTCACAGCACTGAGGTCATGGGTTCGATTCCTACTACAGCCCTGTGTGAGTTTGTATATTCTCCCTGTGCTTGCGTCGGTTTCCTCCGGGTACTGCGGTTTCCTCCCACACTCCAAAAATATACTGGTAGGTTAATTGGCTCTCCTCAAAATTGACCATAGTGTGTATGTTTGCTAGCATGTGGTAGGGAATATAGATTGTAAGCTCCACTGGGGCAAGGACAGATGTGAATGGTAAAATATTCTCTGTAAAGCGCTGCGGAATATGTGTGCTATATAAACTGGTAAATAATAAATAAATAAAGTTATACTTTGCACGGTTTGTGTTCATTTAACTCCCTTAACCCTAGGCTTCAGACCAAGTCTGGGGTTAAGGGAGAGGGGGCACCTCTTTTTTGGGGTGTCCCCACCTCCCCTGAGATTCCTGGCTTAGGCTGCTAATGCTTTGGACCCGGAGCCCCGGTGAAAGGGTCTCTGGGCTGTGGCATTACAGCCCAGCCGTTTTGGGTCTGGTGCTGGTTTTAAATATAGGGGGGACTCTACGCAATTTTTCCCCCCTATATTTAAAATCAGGACTGTCCCTGCAGCCTGGTGTTGGTTTCTAAATTACCGGGGAACCATACACAATTTGTTCCCCGTAATCTTAAGCTTTTGGGGGGGGCTATGTCATTTTTTTTAACCACTTTTAACCCTTTTTTTAAAGGTACAACACAAGCAGCTTACACATATCTCACTGATATGTTCAGGCTGCTTGCTCTGGAGAGTTTTGCAGAGAGAAGACACTGCAATCTCGAGTGAGTCATCTCCTGCAAAACCTGCTACTCAGGGGAGAAATCTCGTTCTGCTTCACCGTCGGCCATCTCACTCTCAGATAAACTTCCTTCTTTGGAAATGTGAGAGTCTCAGGAGCTTCAAATCACCCGAGTTTAGGTGAAGCTAATCGAGTTGAAAAAAAAAGCAAACTCTCCCAGACTCGATTCTTAGTAAATTTACCCCTTAGTCTGGAGATCACCCCCTGTGTCCTGTGCGGCAGCTGAGCTATGGACAGGCTGCCAGGTGCAGGGGGGTGGAGCCGGTGAGGGAGCCTGTCATAACAGGAGCTGTGAAGCTGATGGGGAGCCGAGGTACTCACCCTGCCAGAAATGGGGCAGCTATGGTCAGGTTGTCAGCGGCCATAGCGGCAGTGGAGTCTCTGAGGCTCCTAAGTTGGTTGTCAGCGGCGGGTGGTGATTAGAAACGTGGCGCCAGTGTGAGGTATGGAGGCCAGGACAGTTTTTCATAGGTGGCTAAGATACTAACTTCTTCCCAGAGGCAGTTTTAGTCACAGAGCAGGGACTGACAGGGAGACACTGCACAGCTGGCAGGAGGCGGGCTGAGGCAAAGCTGATCAGTGGTGATGCTGTGACAGCTGAGCTGACAGGAGGCGGGTGCTGCTGCACAGTGGCTGCTCTGCCTGATATCACAGCGTCAGCAGTGGTGAGCACTGTTAATGTAAAACTCTTAATAACACCATACCAGTTACTGAGTCTAAGGGGGTCATTCAGACCCTGTTGCAAGCACCGATGTGCTCGCAACCGGGTCGATGGGTAGCCCTGCGCATGCGCAGCGGCCGCACTGCGCTTGCACAAGCCCTGGAGCGAGAGAGGAACTCTCTCGCTCCGGAGCTCGCTACAAAAGGGGCAGCTGTCAATGTTGATCGACAGCTCACCCCTTTTTGTAGGCGGGCCGGGGGGTGGTTTCCAAAACGTAGGCGTTAAGGAACGCCTACCGTTTTGTGGGCGGCCGCACTGACATCATCAGGGATGTCAGTGGGGAGCTTCCTGCTCCATCAGAGCAGAAAGCTCCCTGGGGCTTGCGAGTGCCCAGACCCAATCTTAGGGTCTAGTCGCAAGCCCCGATGGTCACGATAGTGATCACCATCACGACCATCACCCTGGTCGCTAGCTAAGCTGTGGGTGGTAACCCACAGTTTAGCTTGCGACCAGGAGGCCGCACCAAAAAAAAAAGAAGTGCCCGCCCTCATTCAGAGAGCGCGATCGTTTCTTGCGACCGCCTCTGAATGAGGTCCTAAGTGCCAACCGTTTGGGAGGAATATATATCTATATAACTGGGTATTGGAACTAAGGTCCTGATTCAGGGCCGCTCGCACGATGTGTATGCAAATTGTGTAAGCAGTGCTACCGCACAGCAATGCATTAGCACACCCAGTATTTCTTAGAGCGCGATCACATAGAGTATGCAGACACCCACCAGCTTGTCTTAAGACGCCCAATTGTACACGTCATGTCTAGGAAGTGTATGCAACCATCGGTACATCGGATGCTATAGCAGCGCTTGAGGTTGACCGTACCCTGCCGCAAGCACTTCAGTGTAAAAACAAGCCAGGTGATGTGTGCTATGATGCTGTCTTTTAAATATTACCACCTACAAACGGCTTCCCCTGTCACTCACTCTGCTGGGCTGTCTTTGCACAGCGAGTGAATGCATTGTGAACTTTCACTAAGGTATGCGCATTGCGATGCATGCGCACAATGCATACAACTCCATACCATCGGCAGTAGCGAGAGTATGCATCTTAGCAAGCGGGTCTGAATGAGCTCCTGAGTTCACTGAAGCGCATGTGCAGAACGGGTTATATGTGATCACACGCAGTACTCCCACAGGCTGTGGCTTTTGGGGATGGTGATATAGAGCAATCCACCCATGTATTTGGGAAGTGCAGAGGAAAAGGGTCTGCGTCTTCTAACACAGATTTCCTGGTCCAGGCTAAACAGTTTTGGTGGTCATTCTGATGATCAATGCTGCCAACATGGCAATGCAACACTCAGGTCACAGATGCTGGCAGGAGGCATCTTTTTCCTATAAACGCCTACTGCCAGCATTAACATATTTACACATCGCTGCTGTGTTCAGCGTCCATCTATGATTCATCCCCACTAGTATTTTCTGTGCACCAATAAACTTTTTTTTGTGTGTTTCCAGACTTTACTGTTTATCTTTTTGTTTGAATTAACAAGTTTTTCCTTTAGTTTCATCTCAGGTTTATTGGGTCATCTAGGGTGCATGCAGATTATAACTGCCATGCACATTAAAGTTCAAGATGAACAGCAATAGTATTGTTACTTAATTAGGGCTAGCACAGGCCAGCATGATATATCTTGATAAAGGGGATTACAGTCTTCTCCAGTTCTCCTCTATACTCAGTGCACATTGTAAACGTGCTGCTTGCATAATTTATGATCTTATCTACAGCCATGGCCAAAAGTTTTGAGAATGACACAAGTATTGGTTTTCTCAAAGTTTAGTGTTTTTAGACCTTTTTGTCAGATGTTACTATGGCATACTGAAGTAAAATTACAGGCATTTCCAAAGTGTCAAAGGCTTTCATTGACAATTACATTACGTTTATGCAAAGAGTAAATATTTGCAGTGTTGACCCTTCTTTTTCAAGACCTCTGCAAATCGCCCTAGCATGCTGTCAATCAACTTTTGGGCCACATATTGACTGATGGCAACCCGTTCTTGCCTAATCAATGCTTGGAGTTTGTCTTTGTGGGTTTTTGTTTGTCCACCCACCTCTTGAGGATTGACCACAAGTTCTCAATAGAATTATGGTCTGGGGAGTTTCCTGGCCATTGACCAAAAATGTAGATGTTTTGTTCCCCCGAGCCACTTAGTTATCACTTTTGCCTTATGCTGGTAAAGGCATTGTTCATCATCAAACTGTTCTTGGATGGTTGGGAGAAGTTGCTCTTGGAGGATGTATCGGTACTAGTCTTTATTCATGGCTGTGTTCTTAGGCAAAATTGTGAGTGACCCCACTCCCTTGGCTGAGAAGCAACCCAACACATGAATAGTCTCAGGATACTTTACTGTTGGTGACGAACAATGCACGTCATATGTCTCTATTTTTGATTTTCAGAAATGCATTTTTAAGCTCTGTAATTTTAGTGATGGTTGAAAACAATGTGTTTGTGTGTAAATATATATACAGTGTATATATATATATTATATATATATATATACGTGTGGCTAAACGTACTTAGGGCTCGATCCAATTAGGTGCGAATTGCAAGTAGCGAGTTTGTTTCTTTAAACTCGCACACTTCGCCACGAAGCGCGCCCCCGAGAATTCTCCAATCCAATTAAAAATGCCTATTCGCACTACTCGCAGTGGAGGGGTGCGAATTGACTGCCAAATGAGATTTGCGAGAAATCCATCCTGGACCACCCAAAATTGATAATTTCGTTAGCAGGACTGTATAGACAGTTTTTGTGGCCATTAGGAAGTTACTGTAGGTTTTGAAATGGTGTCAAATGCCTGATTTGTTTTTTTTTTAAATGCAAGAAAATGATTAAAAAAAACAACTTTTCGTTTAATCTCAAAATGAAAAAAAAAAACTAGGAAAAAGGGTGAATTTAGGGTACTTTGAGGGCACCTTGAAAATTAATTACAAAAAAAAATATCTTTCAACTAAAAAATTATTGTAATGAAATTTGGGGTGGCTATACTAATGAAAAAGTTGATTTGGGGGTAATTTGAGGTCATTTTTTTTTTCACCTAAAAAAATTACGTAATTATTGGACTAAATGAGCTAATTAGAAACTTCCAATTGCCTAATTGGTCATTAAGGGTTGTGTCCAAGGGGTTCAGCACAGGGTCCCCACATTTTAACCTTAAAATGAAGATTTTCCTTTCCATCTCTCACCCTCAGGTGCGAGTGGAAATTTGCAAATTCAGTCTGACTGATCACTGCGAGCTGTTAATTGGATTGCAAAATGAGGGGTCTATTATACCCCTTTTACACCGGAGCTAAAACCCGGGTTTTTGAAGGGTTAACTTGGGCAGCTCCCTGGTGTAAAAGGGGAGAGAGTTGGATCGCCGGGTCGAGTGACCCGGCAATCCAACCCAGATAACTAGCAGGGTTTAACACGGGCTTAGCCCGTGAAACCCTGCTGTGAGAACAGCGCACTCCGGGTCACGATGACCTGGAGTGCGCTGCTAGCTGGCCGATTGGTCCGGCTTCAGTGGCGCTTGGAGATGACGTCATCTCCAAGCGACCACTTTCACTCCGCAAAAGCCGGGTCTATGCAGACCCGACTGCGGTGTGAGCGGCACTGACTCAGGAATAACCCGAGTCAGCGCCGGCAAAATTCCAGGTCTGATCCGGATAGGAACTTTGGCCCTCATTCAGACCCGGGCGCAAGTGGCCGTTCGTACGTTCGGCGTACGTACACACATGTTAATTCAAGCACTCGCTCGTATTTTCGAACGCATCTAAACATCCTCCCCAAACTCTACCGACCCCTCCTCTAACTAACGAACGTGCCAAATAGCGAGCGTACATCCCCAATGTGGCTTGAAGGGAATGCACGCACAAGTACAAACCGGAAGTGGGTCTGTCAGATTCCGATTACCTGCTCCTTTATTCTGCCTACCTCCCTCAATCGTATCATGCCAATCAATATATCAATTATCTTAATTGTTTTTTTTTTTTTTTTTTTGGACAATGCAATAAACTTTACTCTTGTCCGTGTTTGTGTTTACCCGCAGAATACGTACGGCTTAAACATTCGCTTTTCTTTGTCAAAATACATGTTTGAGCCAATTAAACATTTGTTTTATTTGTTTTTAACCACGCATATTTTCCTGGGTTCATTTCTTTATTTAAATTTGCTTACGCATGTCACTGCATCAAGCCTATCATAACTCTCAAGAGATTTGTGGCCCTGTCGAACACATGACTCATACACTAACCAATAGAATTGGTCCTGTTAATTACCCAAATACATTAGCCAATCAAATTTATTTTCGGGTCTTTATTAAAAATGATTTTTAGAAAATACACCATTGCCATCATGAGAGCCTCGGCATTCACCAGGCGCGAGCTGCTGGTGTTAACCGAGGTCATGGACAGGCGGATCACCAGCCAGCCTCCCCCCTTCACCAATAGAGAAAAGCGTTCCGTATATGCGGAGGTACGTGGCCGCCTGCGTTCCTTCGGCTCACGCCGCCAGATCGGCCAGCTGGAGCGCAGGTGGTCCGACCTGCAACGGCGGACGCCCCGCTTGCTGGCATGCTTTCGCATGCAGATCGCGGAAAGTAAGTTTTTGTGACTGTGGTTTTCATGTTTATCTTTGTACTCATATGTGCATGGCCATGTTTTCATGTATGTCCTCTTTATTCTTTGTATTCATATGTGCATGGCCATGTTTTCATGTATGTCCTCTTTATTCTTTGTATTCATATGTGCATGGCCATGTTTTCATGTATGTCCTCTTTATTCTTTGTATTCATATCTGCATGGCCATGTTTTCATGTATGTCCTATTTATTCTTTGTACTCATAACTGCATGGCCATGTTTTCATGTATGTCCTCTTTATTCTTTGTATTCATATGTGCATGGCCATGTTTTCATGTATGTCCTCTTTATTCTTTGGATTCATATGTGCATGGCCATGTTTTCATGTATGTCCTCTTTATTCTTTGTATTCATATGTGCATGGCCATGTTTTCATGTATGTCCTCTTTATTCTTTGTATTCATATGTGCATGGCCATGTTTTCATGTATGTCCTCTTTATTCTTTGTACTCATATCTGCATGGCCATGTTTTCATGTATGTCCTATTTATTCATTGTACTCATATCTGCATGGCCATGTTTACATATTTGTGTTGTCAAAAATTAGTGTTTAACTAGGTCTGGGTTGAAAATAACCACAACTTGTTTCCCATCTTTTAGGGGCAGAGCGAAGACTACGGCGTCATCGACGGCGCTCTCGGCCCCTCTCCCCAACCCAAACATCCACACCCCAAAATTCCCCCCTCCTCCCCAGCCTGCACAGACCCTGTTGAGGATGTTTCGGGGCTCCTTCCCCTCCATCCCAATTTCCCCTCTCCTCCAACCACCCCTCTCGTAACTACCCCCTCCCCTCAATCCCAAATCACCCCGCCAACCTCGTTGGGGAATGTTGGCACCTCCGAGGAGGACGAGGGTGTGGCTTCTGTAGCGGGCGTTATTTTGAACGGTATGTTTTTTTTTTAGTTTTTATAAAAAACTGTTTGTATGTAATCCTGTGTCTGTGCCTTTTTTTGTGTGGTTGGTGAGAATTTGGTGTAGATTTCTGTTTGTCTTTACCTTTTACTGCTGATTTCCCCATACACATATCACACCTGTCAGAATCTGATTTATTTTCTTGCAATTTTTGGGGGGTCCATTTTTGGGGCCTTGGTAGTTTTGGGGTAATTCTGCTTTTGGTCACAATATTGTCATTTTTGGTTAGCTTTGTTTGGCTTGTTTTTTAATGTGGTTTCATTATTTATGTATTAAGCCCCACACTTTTCTAACCCACAGAGGAACAGAGGCGTATGGCGGACTTAGCCGGATGTGTGCCTACGTCATCGGGCTGCTGGTGGTCCTTGACCATATGTCTGTCATCCTGCGTCCCTAATATTTTTTTATCCTTTAAAAATAGTTGTCTACAATAAAAATTTAATCTTAACGTTCTGTCTCATTCCTTGTCTCCAAATCTGAGATTGTTTACACTGACATAAGTAGACTCTTCCAGCAAGTATTTGCAATTATTGTCACTAAGATTGTGTGTTGTATTTTGTAGGAAAACAGGCACAAGAAAAACCTAACAGTAACAATCTGATTGGCCTTTATTTGTGTTTGACAATTTATCTATTACTACATTTTACAGGTTCCAATTTGGGGGGCAACCTGCTTAGGCCGAGATTAGAAAGCCAACTGATTGTACAGGATTCCTTTTGGTGTTGGTTTTGACCCAGAAAACATCTTTAAATTTAGCTCAACTTGCGTCATTACAGGATTACCCCTTATTAAATTTTAACGTGGGTGAACCTGGTTACACTTGCTTGTAATGGGCAATAAAATGACCGAAATTACACTCTCAAAACATTTATTCACAACATAACTAAAATAACAAACTGTTCACTCACAAACAATACACACAGTGATAAACAAAAATACAACCCATAAAACAACATTTGATAAAAAAAATGAAAAATCAAGAACTGGTTGATGAAGGACCATGCCAACATGATTCCACAAATGTTGCGTTGCAATATGGGTTCCAGAATATATATCCAATGTGTCCCCATGAAGGATTTTTTAGGGTAGGAGGAAGTAGTCATCGTTGGAGTCCCCAAAGATTATGAAATCAAACAGAAGATGTGGAAAAAAAAAGAAAATAATTAGATGTTCTCCAAAAAACCTTACCACATTGTGTCTAAACACTGTTGTGTTGCCAATAATTACCTAAAATATCTGGCCACCACATCATCGCGTATGGCCCCCCCACATACTGACCTCCAACCAACCTCGGGGGGGCCATCCTCAGGTAAGGCATCCTCTGGCTGCATTGGGACACCACTCCTTATGGCGATGTTGTGAAATATCCCACACAGGACCACAATTTTCGAAACCATATCCGGCAAATACATGAGCTCGCCACCAGAGCGGTGGAGGCATCTGAATCGGCCTTTTAAAAGGCCGATACAGCGCTCCACCACTTGCCTGGTGGTTGTAAGTGCGGCATTAAAATTACTTTCTGGTGTGGGAGCCAAATAAGGAGTGGGCAGCCAGGGCGTGCAAGGGTAGCCACTGTCTCCTGTGAAAAAGAAGTGACAACATCAGGATCACTGTGTATCAAGCTTAACATTGTTATGTACTAAAGGTCTCCACTTACCCAGAAGCCACGCATCAACAGCTTGTAGGTTGTCTAATTTGTGCCATATCCCTGATTGCCGGATGACGAATGAGTCATGTGCACTTCCGGGTAATTTTGCATTCAGGGACAGGATCTGGAGGGAGGCATCACATACCACCATTACATTCAGGGAGTGATAGTGTTTACGGTTGCGAAATATGGCCTCCAGCCGTGCTGGAGGCTGAAGTGGTATGTGAGTACCATCCACAACCCCTATGATGTGTGGGAAGCCAGCTATTTGGTAAAAATTGGCCTTGGCCACACTAAGGGCACCCATATCCAAAGGCATTTTAATAAAATGATGGAGGTGCTTGAAAAGTGCCTCCATCACTGCCCTCAGGATCCGGGAAAAGGAGGATTGTGAGATTCCCGCCACTATTCCCACCGTTGTTTGAAATGATCCTGAGGCACAGAAATGTAACACCGCCATAAATTGCATAAGTGGTGGTATTGCTGTAGGACTGTCAATTTGCCGCTCAAGATCACTCTCTATTAATGAGAGAGTGTCTATGATGATTTTGGGCGGAAGACGGTAGCGTCTTAACACCTCATCATCGGGCATTCCAAAAAGGGTGACACGTGTTCGATATATCTGGGGCCTTGCACGCCTACGCCTGGGATGAGATTGATGTTGGTCGGCTTCCTGGAGCATGGCCAGAACAATCCGACCAAGATCAACCTGAAATGGCAAGATTTGAATGTAAGGCTTTTTTCCCCCCCAAAAAATGAAATTTTACTTAGCTTGATGATACAATCCAATGATGCTTACATGCCGGGGTATTGTCATGATTGGCCAAACCTATAAATAATCACAATTTAAAAATGCAACAATTTAGGGTGGGCATTTAGGAATCTAAATTGGGTGCAAGACAAAACATAAAAGGGGAGAAACACACATTTGGGCAAAGAGCAAAACGACAGTGCGCAGACTACCTCAATTTGGGCCCAAATGTATTAAACAAATGCTAAAGGGAAAACACAACCAATTTCACGGGTCTAAATAAGCATTTAAAAATGCGCTAATTAGTTCGCAAATACAAGTCACAATAGAAACAGATAAAAATGCGCTAATTAGTTCGCAAATACAAGTCACAATAGAAACAGATAAAATTGCGCTAATTAGTTCGCAAATACAAGTCACAATAGAAACAGATAAAAATGCGCTAATTAGTTCGCAAATACAAGTCACAATAGAAACAGATAAAAATGCGCTAATTAGTTCGCAAATACAAGTCACAATAGAAACAGATACAAAAGCGCTAATTAGTTCGCAAATACAAGTCACAATAGAAACAGATAAAAATGCGCTAATTAGTTCGCAAATACAAGTCACAATAGAAACAGATAAAAATGCGCTAATTAGTTCGCAAATACAAGTCCAAAAATACGCAGATATAAAAACACGAATTATTTCATACATTTCTGACTAACAAAACCAAAGGTTAAAAGTGTAAGGTCAAACAAAGTTGCGTAAATACAAACATGAACATTTAATAAACAAGTGAAAAAAAAAACTTACCAATAGAGAATATATAAGTCTCCGGATCAAAAGGTCGTTGGGGCAGAGCCAAAAGAAACCTAACAAAGGCGAAAATTGGAAACATTAACGAGCCAAAATTCACGAAAAGAAGGAGACACAAATTGAACAAAAGTTAGACGGCCAAAAACTTATCAAATAAATACACGCCAAAAAAAAAAACCACCTGAAAAAAAGCGAACGGAAAAAAATTAAAGAAAAAGACAAACCAAAAACAACTCCCAACAACGCCAAATCCAAAAGCCGCCAACAATCCACTCCGACCAACGTAACCTCCAACAACCAACCGCCACCTCGACTCGAGACGCCCCAAGCCATAAATAGTGTTTAGTTTCTCGCACAAATTAAGGAGGGATCATAGGAACGCACAATCAATGATGCGGCCGAAAAATAAGGACGCATGTATAAATACGTCACGAGCCAAAAAAAAAACGTTCTGGTGTATTTCTTGTTTGGAGATAAGACATGGCTACAGACCAGGGAAACAATGGACAACAGTCTGGCGGTAAGTATTTCAGGCATTTAGACTCAATGATTAATTAGAAACATAATATTGTGCAAGTTGTGAAGTTGACAATTCACCAAATTTACACAAATAGGTGAGGAGGATGACATGGAAGAGGCTGCTGGGCCCAGTATTCCGGCCAAAGCTGGCAAAAAGAAAAGGCAGCCACAATTCACAAGAAAGGAGATGGAGGTTTTGGTTCAGAAGTGTGTGGACATCCTGCCACAGGCAGACAGGAATATGAGTGCAATCCAGAAGTGGAGAATGTGGGAGGAGGTAGCCAGTGCTGTCAATAGGGTGGGTGATTATGTCCGTCTAGCCCGCGATGTCAAACGGCGGTAAGTAAAAACTTGACCCCGCTAAAACCAAAACCCATTTAAAACAAAAGGATAATGGTTCCAATTTCACCCACAGATGGGCCGACTTCAAATATTGCCTGAAGCAAAAACTGGCGGACAGGGCTAGGCATGCAAGGGGTACAGGTGGGGGACCCACCCCTGTGTCATTGGAGTTGAATGATTTAGAAGAGCTGGCACAGGGGTGTGTGCAGGCTGTGGAGGTGTTTGGCGTGTCCAACATGGATACGGACATGCCAGACTTTGCGGCTCCTCATGTTGTCCAAGGTAAATATTGTGATGTCACCAACTCTGAAATGTTATTGTGCCAATATGTAGATTCTAATGTGACTCTTTTCTCATTTTTCCAACAGAGACACAGGCGGATGAGTCTGCTCCAGAGGGGAGCCTTGGCCGCAGAATTTCTGCTGGCTCTGCAGGGGAGGAACCAGTACATCCGGCTGAGGACCCTGCAGAAGCCAGTCCAGGGCAATCCCCTCGCAGGCAGTGTCCCTCCTCACAGAACTCAATTTTAAATCGGATTCCCATACGGAGATTCTGCAGAGGATGGACGCCAGTCTGGTACGGGTGGCTGAGGCCCTGGAGCAAAATGCTGCGGCCAACGTGACCATCGGTCAGGCCCTGGCGGAAAATACCAGGGCCAACATCCGCATCGCCAATGCCCTGGAGCAGCTCGTTCGCCAGCACATGGTGGAGCCGACCTCCCTTCCTGCCGGAACATCAGGCTCCTCCACCTCTGGCACAACATCAGCCAATCCTCCAAATGTGCCTAGTCCAGAGGCCACAACATCTGCCTCTGGACGGGCCAGCCCGATGACATCCCGGACCCGGTCTGGCGCCCTCCCTCCCCCATCCAAACGGGGGAAAAAACGTTGACAGCACTGGCTACTTTTCCCACACTCCTTCTGTGCTTGCCCCATATTCCTTTCTGGCCAAAACTTCCCTCTCCTTTCTTGTGAATTGTTTTTAATTTTTAGTTTTAAGTTTCCATACCTTTTATGTTTGCACAATTAAAAAATTTTTTGGGAATAACACTGCAAAAAATGTTGGGGCCAAAAATGTGCATGAAAATGTTTTTATTTTCCAATAAAATTTTTAAAAATGTTCGACATTGTATTCTGACATTATTGTAGAAATGGTTTACATTTAATCCTGGCCCACAAGGCAAAAACGAGCTCCCCCAAAATTTAACCGAAAAAAAAAAAAAGGGCTCTTTAAGGAACACTTTAAAATTTACATAAGGATGCAAATTCTCCAGGCAAAAGCAAAATGGAAAAAAACACACAAACATGATGACATTATTGTTACAATAGCCCAAAAACCAAATATCAACCCAAAAAAACCCACCAACAAATGTACGCTAATTGTGTAATCCTGACATTAGCAGCTATGATTTCCACCTGCGTACGGTTTTGTGCTAACCCAAAAAACTGATTTCAAAACACATTCCAAGCCGGTTTTCAATACAACACTAATTGTTTTTCTGACAAGCCGTGATTAATCGATGCAACATCGTGGAGGGCCGGGACGGAGGAGGCCATCGCCAATGTGGTCGAGTAATCCAGACCCTAAGCTGTGCGAGCATTTTGAAGGGAAAGAGGATCATCCAGTGACGTATGAGTTGGTACGAACACATTTGACGTTCGCATCTGATAATGTATGTACGCCCCAAAAACGCCTCGCCACGCCTGCGTTTTTCCATCTCCACCCCCGTCAACGCCCAAAATCGCCCTGTTCTGTCAATCACATTTGACATGTCACTTCCTGTATGCTATTTGACGAACGAGACAAAAAAACCTTGCAATATGCCGTACGCACATGCGCAGTGTTACACCGACGCATGCGCGCTTTCTCAACATCGGAACGCAACGAGCGTACTGCTGTTAACGAGCGGCTCTGAATCAGGCCCTTTGTTCCAACTCCGGGTCAGACCCGGAATTTAGGTGGAAAAGGGGTATTACTAAGCAGTGTCAGGAGACAGAGTGAAAAGTGATAAGGTGCCAGCCAATCAGCTCC
This sequence comes from Taudactylus pleione, assembly GCA_031769625.1. Taxonomy (NCBI): domain Eukaryota; kingdom Metazoa; phylum Chordata; class Amphibia; order Anura; family Myobatrachidae; genus Taudactylus; species Taudactylus pleione. The sequence continues at coordinate 10,381,697 of JAUIMM010000128.1, read as the reverse complement.
CAACTGTCATTTTTCAAACACAGCCTGTGAGATGACAGTTGGGAGCTGATTGGCTGGCACCTTATCACTTTTCACTCTGTCTCCTAACACTGCTTAGGAAATAGACCTATGCGAATTCGAAGTGAAAAATCGCAACTCGCATCTCGCAATTCACACCTAATGGGATTGACCCCTTAAACTTAAAGATAGTGCCCGAGCATATATTTGCCACTACTATTGTCAGCACAAGTACTATAGGTAGACGTGATGCCAATAGTACACCGCCAAAAAATTACTCTATGTTACCATTTATCCTGTATTCCATTTACATATAATTCTGTCAAAAATGAATGAAGCAAGAATATATAATAGGGACCAGTACTGGGCACCCCGACTTTTATTTATTCCACCAAGCCGTCTGTGAACCTAGAGAAATACCCGTAGAGACACCCCAGCGCCGCACAGTGAGAGATTATTATTTGTATTAGGTCTCTGCCCACTCTCCATCGCCGAGCGCAGCCCTGTTCTCCCTCCTCACTCGCAGCGCCAGGCTGTGGCAGTCCGTGTGGCAGGAGGACGGAAAGCGGCGGCGGCGGCGGCGGGTGTCCGGGGCTCGCACGTTGGGTAGGGCCTGATTAGGAGACGTCCTGTTAGGGGGGCTGTGTGAGGGGAGGCGGCTGCTGTCTGTGGGGCCTCTCTTGCCCCCTTTTGCTGCTGCTGCTGCTACTACTGCTGTACATCGCACACTCCCCCATCTCCAGCAGCGGCTGCCGCAGGACGGAGGGGGCGGAAGGGTTGTGTGTCGCTGCTGTTGCTGCTGCGAGGGCTGGAGGAGGACAGGATGGCTCGGCCCAGGCCCCGGGACTACAAGGCTGGAGAACTGGTGTTTGCCAAGATGAAGGGCTACCCGCACTGGCCGGCCAGGGTGAGTGCCCGCGGGGCGTATGTGGGCACGAAGCTGGGCACCACAAAAGGGCGCGAAACCGCCCCCACTACCCGTCTGTATATGGCACCCTGGGGGGGTGGGGCAGCAGCGGCTGCGATCCCAGGTGATGCATGGGGCCTGTGCTGGAGCATCCTTCTGTATGCCTGGCAGCATCCTCCATAGGCGGCCGAGGCTGGACCAGTGTACCCTATACCCGGAGAGCACACACTACACTGCATGAGTTTCCTATATACACATGTATCCTTTGTTATCAGTGTCATACTGAGGCAGTAGCTCTGCATGCAGAGACATTAAGGTCTCAGGTTACATTGTACACATACAGAGTTCTGCAACCTGGCAGCCTCCAGCAGATATGGAGCTGCCACCCCACCATGTTGTGCCAGACTAGCAAGGCATACTGGGACCGGACATATACCTACACTAGGGGAGCCACAGGTTACTGTGACTGGCAGGGCATGCTGGGTCTTCTAGTTCCACAATAACAAATGGTGCTGCAGGTGACAGAATACCTCTCTCCATAAGGAGGATGCCAGAGGGAGAGATGTTGGTTATTTATTAAAACTGACTTTGCCTAGCATAGCTAAGCAGGGTGAAGGGCATTCTGGAACTTCTAGTTCCACTGTAGCTAGAGAAGAGAGCCGTAGGTCGCCTAAGCCAACTTCACCAAGAAAGATTCACGAAAAGAGAGGTCAATTTATAATGCTTCTATTTAACTTCACTCAGTTACATTATAATTGTAGTAGAATTTACAGTTTCTTCTGTGGTAACATTGATACTGATTTTTGTTTGGCCGCAGGTAAACTATATGCTCTGTAACATGCAATTAGTTATTCCTGTAGTTGAGTATGATTATTATATACATATAAGACTATTACCTACATATTTACCATACATGTTCCCTTATGTAGAAATTTGACATGAAGCATAAGGGAAGCGTACCTATAATTTGTCTGATCATTAATATATGCTTTGGTCTAATGATAAGTTCAATGTAGGACACTTTGAGGACTTATTCACATTTTGCTCCCAGCAATGAATTTTTCGTGGACTCTCTAATGTCTGAAAACTGCATTAAAAATAGTATTAATGGACTCGTTCCCACCAATGCTTTGTAATATACTAATGGAACGTTTATAATGTTATAAAACAGCATATTCCCAGTTTCCATGCCCATATGTGTTAATGAGCCCTGATAAGTGTGATATTATAATATAATATGGAAATAGCATACATTATATATATCTATAGTGTATATAGAAATAAACATAGATACATAGATATATTGCATCAGAGTAGCTGTCATGGAGACACATTTGGGGATGGATTTGGAGACTGGCACATTTTTCGGTATCCAGAGAAAGAAAGGTGTCAGGGATGCCCCCTCCTGTTTCTCAGCAAAAACCTTAATTAAGGCTGCATTTCTCCTGTTGAGAATTTCACCTTGAATGCCCACCTGATTGTTCTCTTTAGACAAACTAATGTGGATAATGTCAATATTATTAAGGTAACATCAGTATTCTAGATATATGTTTGATATATCAAAAATGACGTCAGGATTATATATGACTGACAACATTTGTCTGCATTTACTGCTAATAACTTAAAAATCTCTGTAGTATAATTTTCTGAGGCACGTTGTTTGTTAGAGAAACAATACGTTTACCTCCCGGGTTGGATTAGCATCATAAATGGCATGTTTGCTTATTAATCTCAGGGTCCAAACTGTGTTTACTCAAGGTATTAGTGTTTGCAGTAGCTGTAAACATGTTCATCTGCAAATTCAGATACCCTTACAATGATTACCCCATTACCAAATGGTAACCCTGGTTTTCTAAACATTATACTGTTTTTATTTATCTATGTCAACATTTGTAAAACAAGTGCTACATTTGTATTATAAAAATAACATTTTTTCATGGATTAAAAGGTATCTCTGTACAATCATCTTATAGTCAAACATTGTATATGAAATGACAGTGATTTTTCCAAAACGACTTATCTCTGCAAAAAATAATGATCATCTCTCTTCCCATATACCTTCATTTCATCTTGTAATCCTTGATTTTTTCTTCAGGCTAATATCAGACTCACCATAGAGACGTGGGCTGTACATTTTGTTTGGTTTATACATTTTCATTTAAATCACTAAGTTATCAGACCTTGGTTCCTAGACACATAAGGATCTCTGCTAATATTATAATATATTGCATTATATAATATATGTAGCAGAAAAAATAAAATACTGCTAACCGCACTGTGTAATCAAATATGATAATGCCCTCTCTTTGTGGATCTTCCTAGTATATAATGTATACAGCCAAGGAAATATACTATAAGAAAGATAGCATAGCTTCAAAACCATAGGGATTTGATGAAGAGGGGATTCAATGATTGTCTTTGAGAATAGATAGGCGGCGAGGGGCGACTGCTTCTCTGGGAAAGCGGTCTGTAATAATGGAGATTCAGCAGGATCAGGCTGTACACATGCATTTACTAGGAACACCACACCTCCATGGCTTCCGCTGTGTTTTCTTTTCATTCACTAGCAGTGCTCAGCAGATACAGTTGTAAGGAGGAAAAACCATCTCCATGTTTGCTCACCCCTTCCGAAGCTGTATCTTATTGAGGAAAAAGGATTGTGACTTCAATCCAGACATAATTTAACTGAAATCGCATGTCTAGATTCTTTCATGTTAGTATTGGCAAACACCGTGCTCCAGAGCTTTCATATGTTTTCACTTTGTATCTACAGATGTTAGAGTGAATATATATGTTTGGTTATGGAAGCATGATTGAGCAATGCAATGTAAGACTGATCATCACATATTTTCATGCAGGTGTTTAAAGCAAGAATCGTGTGTTGCTTTGTTCGAAAATACAGTATTGGGGTTTGTTTTTAGCTAATTTTGTTATGAGTCACATTCATTTTCTTGTTTAATTGCTAAGAGGAATGAATAAGGAATAGCCTCCTTGGCATGCTTGGTTATCTAAGCATTGATCAAAACAAAAAAGTGCTTTCATTTTCACAATTTTTCAACTTATATAGGTGACAAATCATTTTAGCGGCTTCAATTAACAGAAAGGGTTCCGGTATTACAGTCTTCTTTTACTCCTACGTTGCTGATGATGAGTGGGATTTGTTACCCACATATATGTAAAAGTGTCCCACTCATAATCCGCATCAAGGGACTTCATAAGAAAAAAAATAAGTTACATGCCCCCCATCGGTACTGACCACCAGTGAGGATTCGCTAGCAGCAGTGGAGGCAAATTTAATTGCGCACCAAAATCATTATTGTACTTATTATGTGGTGATGATTATTATTATTATCCTTTATTTATATGGCGCCACAAGTGTTACGCAGCGCCTTACATAGTACATAGAACTAATAGGTGAACAAGAAACAACTAACTTACAGTACATTACAGTGCAGGACAAGGACACGACTTATATACATTGCTGCAATAGTGATTAAAGCACTCACAATAAGCTGCCGGGAGTTGGCGCCCTTATGGGGAGTAGAGCAGTGATTTTCAACCTTTTTCAACTCGAGGCACACTAGGCAAGATTTTAAAATTGCCAAGGCACACCATCCGGCGATGCGGCGTGCGTGACCTATGCAAAAACATACACATTGGCTCTCACATAAAAAAACACGCATTGGCCTTCACAGGAATAAAACACACATACAATGGCCCCAAAGATATAAAACACACATACATTGGCCTCCACATAAAAAAACATAACATAGGCCCCCACAGAAAAAAAAAACATAGGCCCCCAGAGAAAAAAATTAACATAGACCCCCACAAAAAAAAAAACATAGGCCCCCACAGAAAAAAATAACATGGGCCCCCACAGAAAAAAAAATAATAGACCCCCACAGAAAAAAATAACATAGGCAACCACAGAAAAAAAAAATAACAAGGACCCCCACAGAAACAAACAAAAAAACAGCAACACATTGCTCTCCACAAAATCAAATCATACTGGCTACCACATCAAAAATAAATGTCAATTTTTTTAGACTTACCTGTCTGTCATCGGCTGCAGGTTCCCACGGTGCAGAGCTGTCAGCAGTGGCTGGCTGGTCGCGGGCGGCTAGGAGGAAAGGGCTTCCTTGCCGCTGGAGGGAGAGATGTACTGGCTGGCCATTTGCGGGTGGGAGAGGAGTGGCTGGTCGCGGGCGGGTAGTACTGGTTGGCCGCAGGCAGGAGTTAGTGAAGGGGTGGCTAACCGCTGGCGAAGGTGGGAATACTGCCTGGTCGCAGGCGGGAAGGAGAGAAGGACTGGCTGGCCGCGAGCGGGAGGAAAGGACTGGCTGAGACTCTGTTGGGGCGGGCAGGCAGGAAAGGCAGGCAACGCGGCATGCGTGACCTGTGATGTCACGCTGCCGCGTTCAGGCAGGTCACGGCCCGGGCGTGCCCCTGAGCCTCCCAGAGGAGCTCAGTGGCAGCGCTGCCCGGGCCGCAGCTCTTTAATGTGACCGGCGGCTCTAGCGCTGCGGCACACCTCACAACCGCCCGCGGCACACTACTGTGCCGCGGCACAGTGGTTGAAAACCTCTGGAGTAGAGAGTAGAAGAAAATGTAAAGAGAAGCACATGAGGGAAGAGGTCCCTGCTCATGAGAGCTTACATTCTAAGGGGAGGGGCAGACAGACAGGCATGACACAGAAGGGGAAGATAGGAAGGAAAGAGCATGAGGTGGGTTAGGATGAGTGCTGAAAGGCCTTGATGAATTGGTGGGTCTTGAGAGCCCGTTTGAAGATTTGTAGAGAGGTGGAGAGTCTGATAGGGAGAGGGAGAGCATTCCAAAAGTAGGGAGCAGCACGGGCAAAATCTCGGATGCTGGAGTGGGAGGAAGTAATCAGTTGGCAAGAGAGGCGGCATGCATTAGTTGAGCGAAGTGGACGGGTGGGAGTGTGAAGGGAGAAAAGGTCAGAAATGTATGCGGGAGAGGATTTGGTGAGGGCTTTGTAGGCGAATGTAAGAACCTTGAATTGGCATCTGAAGGGGAAGGGGAGCCAGTGTAGGGCTTGAAGGAGAGGGGAAGCAGATGTAGAACGTCTGGAGAGGAAGATTAGCCGAGCATTGATCACCAGACAATGGGCCTGATTCATAGGTTAATGCATTTGAAACAAGCCAGACGTTTTAAAATTGCCCATGTGTATGAAACGCACTGCACATGCATCCCGATGGTTAACGCTGGGGTACCGCACAGGCAATCCTGTGCGGTGACTGGGGGGTGGCTTTCGTTGGCAGGCGTGTCAGGTACATGCCGGTGTCAGAAGACGCATTTCCACTGGCACAGGCGGTCATGTACCTTCGGAGATTCTGAGTAACCATAGGGTTGCTGTGATGTCCGATGGTGCGGTTAATGTTTGCTCGATGGTGCAACTATTTGCGCACTGCAGCGGATTACAGCCACAGCTGGTGGATATCTCAACAGACAGCCCATTGGCTGCAGTATTAGCATAAATTCACAGTAACTACAATAGCTCCACCTCTGAATCAGACCCAATATTACCGAGCACTAAAGAAAACTTACTTTTTACAGTGGATGGCACCAAATGTGCCCTATCTTCCCTATGGAGGCCCTGAGGTTTGAAAGAGTGGAGTAACCTCTTTCAAACAATATTACCCATTTTTGTCTGTGGCATTGTTCTTTCTTTCAGATGATGTGGTGCCGTAGTAACTATTGTCTGATGATCCACTAGACCAGGCATGTCAAACTCGCGGCCCGCGGGCCACATGCGGCCCAAATAAACACTTTATGCGGCCCAACATAAATTATGTGGCCCAGTCACCTCTTCCGCTTTCGGAGCTGCGCTCCGATCACGGCAGGGCTGACTGGGCCACATAATATTTGTGTTTACTCTATTTAAAACTTGGAACGCTGGTCTCTGAAGCGATCAGAGACTAAAGTAACCTCTGATCGCTTCTGTGGCCAACGTTCCCAGTGATTCAGTGCGCGGGTGACGTCATGACGTCACTTGCGATGAGAGGAGCCTGCCCTGTTAGATCCAGGCAGCGACTACGCGGGAGCGGTGCCCAGCGACCAGCATGAAGAGAGGTAAGTACTGCACAGGGGAGTGGGGCCTGTTCTATACAGGGAGGGGCCACAGTATAAGGGGCATTACTGGGGGCACTACTAGGGGCATTACTGGGTGCACAACCTAAGGGGCAGTACTACGGGCATTGCTGGAGGCAGAGCATAAGGGGCATTACTAGGGGCACTGCATAATGGGCACTACTGGGGGCAATGTGTAAGGGGCTCTAATACAGGGGGCATTGCATAAGGGGCACTACTGGGGGCACTGCATATTGGACACTACTGGGGGCACTGCGTAAGGGGCTCTTATAAAGGGGGCATTGCATAAGGGGCTCTTATACAGGGGGCATTGCATAATGGGCACAACTACAGTGGCATTGCATAAGGGGTTCTAATACAGGGGGCCTTTCATTGTATATAAGACTTTTTTCTTCTTGCGGCCAACACACACTTAAGGTGCGTACACACGCAGCGATATTTTGGACGACTGAACGATACAGATATCGTTCAGTTTTTGCCCCAAAACGATGAACGATAACTACCAATGCGCGCTCCCGTTTGTAGTTGGTAGTTAACTTTCATCGCCCGAACCTCCTGTTCAACCTGACGATAATGTCAGGTTGAACATGTTCGGGGATGAGGGAGGGAGCCCGGCACTGAACTAAATCGTTCAGTGTTTCTGTTCAGTGTCATTAACGACACTAAGCACACCCCTGCTGGGGACACGGGACAATTTAGTTCATGGAGCGAATCGTCCCGTGTGCATGCACCTTTAGACCTTGAATATTCGGCCTGGTTGGTATTTTGAGTTTGACATGCCTGCACTAGACAATATTACCCTGAGCTACAGTAAAATGATGTTTTCCATAGATGGTAGGGAGGGCACATATAAATTCTGCTGCTATATTGCATATCCAAATGGATGTAATTTGTTTTAGTTCTGTACTTTGATGTTACTGTGTTTATATCAGGTATATTTATACTGTTTACATTAATTATGTATGTGACTTCATGTTGCCTACTATTTTATTTTTATCCATTGTTTCATTTGCTGTGCATAGGTATTGTCAGCAACAACTGTTTTTGTATCAAGTTACTGTATTATGTTGCATTTTAAGTTTTAACAAAAAACAGATCGAAACAATATTCTTAAATATGTATAAAGTCTCAGATTAAATTATGATCTGTTCACAAAGGCTAAATTGCAATGTATCCATCATAATGGGAACATAAATACATTGAAACAGGAAAATGGGGGGAACTGGTGTCTAGGGGCCTGATTCATTACGGATCGCAACTGCGATTGCAATAGCGATTACGCACGCAGTTTCACTGTGATGGTATGCTAATCCATTGTGATCGCTATGCCGTCGCAGCACAACACAAGGACGCCCACTTTACCTTACACACATCCGTAATCTGAGCAAGACTGTGAAACCATCGGTAACATAGAGTACCATCGCAGCCTCACGCACACTTGCACAAGTTCTGACCTTACTCAGGAATTGCTAACCTCATCGCACTCTATGAGTACTCAGGCTGCGTACGGCATCGCAGTGGATAATTTATGCACGCCCATGCAACGGTGTTCAAATGCCCTGTCATGTCTGCGTTTCTCCGACCACCCCCCGACACCACCCACAAACGACACTTCCTGTCAATCACTCTGCGATGGGTCTGCGTGGTCACTGCGATCGCAGTCCCGATCGCAGTGGCCGGTTCACGCACCGCGATGCATACGTATGGGCAGTACGCAACAATCACCCAATTGCGTGCATAATCGCAGTTGTGCTCGGTAATGACTCAGGCCCTAGGTGAATTATATACGAACTTTGTGAATTATGTAGAAAAAATATTTTCCCCAACTACATTTGGACCAAACACGTGTACATTTTGGAATAACATTTCTGATAGTGTATACAAAACGTTCATGATTAGTAGTTTAATTGACTGAAGCTAGCCACTCCTGGAAGTCAGAGCCCACCAAAGCCATCCAAGTTCTAGCTATGCAGATTAATCACATATGCTGTCTAGATAATTTGTTTAAAACTGTAGTTAGTGTTAATCTGATCATAGCTACTGGGGGAATCTGCAAATATACAGAAATCCCAGTTCTGTGTATGCATTGCAAAGGGATCGGTATGAAATACTGCCGGACGCATGTCAATCCCGATGCCGGAAGACCGGCAAGAGAAGATCCCGACAGGTGAGTTTATTAAGTATTACTAACCCTATTCCCCCCCCTCTAACTCTCCCTTAGGGGTGCCTAACCCTAACCTCTGCCCCAAGTACTTTACCCTATCCCCCCCTGTAAGTGCCTAAACCTAACCCCCCCTAACTTAAGTCTCCCAGGGGAGTGCCTAACCCTAACCTCCCCCCAGGGGTGCCTAACCCTAACCTCCCCCAGGGGTGCCTAACCCTAACCCCCCCTTCCCCTAGCCTAACCGTCCCGGGGGATTGCCTAACCCTAAGTCCCTCCCTGGAGCCCTAAAACAACCCCCCCTCCCCCCCGCAGCTGTCCGCACCCGGCGCCCAGCTTACCTTCGTTCGGTATGCCAGGCGTCGGGCTCCCGGCATAGGCCTATTGACAGGTGTTGGGATTTCGACGCCTGGCATTAGTCCCCTGGCATTTCGGCCATCGGCTTTCTGACTGCATCCCATTGCAAAGTATCTGGACCCTGCCGAATTGAATAAATGGTGAGGTGACGTATAGCAGCCCCACTTAAGTACTACAGTAGTAGAAGGGTGTAAATAATATAATTATCATGAAAGAACAACTTTAATTATGTCCATTTACATAAGCTACCATTGTTAATTATAAGCAGCTTTTTGGGGACAGGAAACAAAGCTCATCAACAATATAGTGGATCAGTGTAATTGTACTAAATCAATTATCTATATACTACTCATATTGAGCTCTAAAGATGGATCTGCTCAATTTCAATGCTCCTCCAGCACTGAAATACATTTTCATATTGCTGCAGGATGTTGGAGTTATGCAAATGTTTAATTGGAGAACAAGACAGGCTAATCCAGGGACAGCTCAGGATCAGCAAGAAACACCAGGTAGCAAATTCACTAGTACATAGCATAAGTTACACACCAACTGTTCGCTAAAAAAGCAACATCAGCACTTGGTGAGGTGATGGTCTTCTACACGCCCTGGGCTTGTTTGCTGTTTTGTAACACATAGCAACCAGGCTGTATTTAATTAGTCCTAGTTTTGATCAAGTTAGGCAATTAGAGAAAACATGTTCGGTTGCTGTAGGTTAGTGCACATTTACTCTTGGTTTGCAGCCTCACTTTATCACAATTTCTAGAGAGCAGTAAACGCTGTACACATGGTATCTGGTTGATTGGTTGACATTAAAAAGGTCAACATTCACAAGGTCAGTACATTATGAATGTAGACAGTGAAAAGGTTGACATGGTCATTAGGTCAATCATCATTCTGCAGACATGCATTTAGGTTGACAGGGATAAATGGCCCACAGATTGAAATGGTTGATATTTAACACGTTGACACTAAAATGTTTTTTTATGATTTTTAGGGTTAGGCTAAAATAAAAAAAAATTCTACATTTTAGTGTTGAAATGTTAAATGTCAATCTTTTCAACGTGTTGACCATTTAACTCTGTCAACCTAAATACATGTCTACAGAATCATGGTCGACCTATTGACAGTAAACCTTTGGCATGTCGACCTTTTCACTGTCGATGTTGCATGCCACACATGTCCTCACACATCTACAATACCGTGGGGAGAGCTGCGTTTGTGTGCCATGATGAGAGGAGCAAGAACTGATGTGAATGATTAAACAATGAATACCCCACAAGATCACCCCATACCTGTATACTCTTTTTTCTAATTTGTGTAAACTCTCTCGTGTTCAGGGCCCTCCCTACAGTTTGTTTTCATGTCTGCAATCATTTTGTCTACCTTGTTGATATCTGCTTTATGTATGTCCTGCGTTCTTCACTCCATTTTCAAGCAGTTGTGTTGTCGATGCTCCCCTTTATGAATGTTTTATTGCAGAGTAGCATGTATTTTCAAATAACTTATTGAACTCTATCCAACACAAAATTGTAAGTTGTAGGTGGAATCAAAGTTAAAGTATTTTTCTAGTACAAAATGGTTCTTGCTATTCTAAAAGGAAATTTTATGTTAAGTACAGTTTTAGGAGGTCATTTTTTCTTTTCTTTTTTTTTTTTGTTTGGGGGGGGGCAGTTTTACACAGTTCAGCAAGATGTGCTCCTCTCTAAATACCATGTTATAATGAAATGGGCAATATTAGCAGGCATTATTAAGAACTCATGTTAAGACTGCTATCTAAGTACTATGTAGCAAAGTACATAGGGCCTGATTCAGAGCCGTTCGCTATTTGTGGTCGTTCGTTCAAAAACAAGGGGTGGCTATTCAAATGATCCGTTCGCAAATTGCAGTCTGTTCCCACCTCTAAGTCTGAACGAGCGAGCAAAACATACGCTCGTTTTTTTGATAAAAACGCCCCCTGGCCGCACGCACCATACGTCATGTCCGCTATTTATTAGATTAATCGAGTACATCGTACAGCGTATGAACTGCTCGCTATTCTTGTGGTTGGTGTTTTCAACCGCTATTTTGCGAGCAGTTCTGAGTTAAAAAAAACCAAGTGACGTGGTCAATGACGCTGCTGTATTAATTATGCACTCCCTTAAAACGCCCGTTTTGACCTTTAAGCACGCCTGCGTTCGGATCTCCACTCCCCGTTTTCAAGCACCTTCCCCTGTTACCACCCACATACGCCTCATTCTGTCACTCAAAATAGCAGGCCCTCGCTATATTGCGTACCAACGATTTTTGGCCGCACTGACTGGTTCGCGCATGCGTACTAAAAACCGTACGCATGCGCAGATGTGCGAACATCGCTCGGAACGAGCGTACTGCCGCTAGCGAGTGGCTCTGAATGAGGGCCATAGATTTCACTTTGCTGCTCATGTAACTACAGGTATAATACGACATGAGATAATGAAAGCTACATTGTCTGCATCAGAGCCAGTAACTCATTCTAACACAAAGACATCGGTTTTGAATACTGTTGCCACTAACATAAATTCAAAGGAAATCACTAGTTTAAAAAAATCCAAACATGTTTTATTGTTCCACAGATTGATGAACTACCGGAAGGAGCTGTGAAACCACCAGCAAACAAATTTCCGATCTTCTTTTTTGGAACCCATGAGACGTAAGTTTTTCCAGATTTGTAATGTGTAAAACACATAGGCAGTTATGCCGTAGGTTGCGAGACTATAGAACCAGCGAGATTTCGGCAAATTTTCCACAAAATGTAACTATATTGAGAAATCCTATTTGAGTCTGCATTAATGTTTTAATACACAATTTTATTTATACCATTTTATTTATACTGTACCACTACATCAGACTGGGATGTGAACAGCCTACTGTGACATTTAGTGATGAATAAAAATGAATATGTTAAAAAATAAATCTTCCCATGTTATTCCTACTTCTGGTTTAGGCAGACAGCTTTTATAAACGCTCATCTTTTACTGATAGTTGACAGAAACAAAAAGGTGAGAACGAAGAAGAATCTGGTACAAAAAGTCAACATTGATAATGTTGACAGTGAAATTGTTGACTGTACAAAATATTGACAATCAAAATGTTGACAGGTGAATATTATGTTAGTATTTGCCATTAACATCTTACTGTGAATTAATTAATATATAATAAAACAGAAAGGGTGGGTGCTATGGGGCAAGGGTGTGTTCTGCGTTGAAAGTGATGGGTACAAGGCCCACTAGGGGTGGGTGCTAGGGTGTCGATTTGTGGTCTAGCTAGTAAGTGGTGGGTGCTTGAGTCGCTAGGGGTGATCTGGGTAGCAGGGAGAGGGCACTAGGGTGGCATGGGTGTGTTCTGGGTTGCAAGTGTTGGGTGCTAGGCCCCATTAGGTGATGGGTGGTCTAGCTAGTAAGTGGTGAGAACCAGTCACTGGGGATGGTCTGGGTAGCAAGGAGATGGTGCTATAGTGGCAAGGGTGTGTTCTGAGTTGCAAGTTGGGTGCTAGGCTCACTACAGGTGCGTGCTAGTGTGGCGAAGAGTTGTCAGTGGAAAATACAGCTCATAGAAAAAAGATAATAGATACAGCCAATTCATGGGTAATTGGATTCAGCCCCAAGTATCATCCTACCACATTACAGAGGTAGAAGCAGTTTTTCATTTTAGAATATAACTTAATTTTTAAAACTTTAAGTAATATAGATGAAATGAATTTGTAACAGCATACATTTTATTTTATAATAATTAATCTATACGAAGATATGAGTGGCAAATACTAATATAATGAAATGTCAACATTTTGAATATGTCGACATTTTGAATGTCTACATAACAGTGTAGACATTTTTACTGTCAACTATTCATTGTTGACATTGTGACTGCATACACTAATAAGAAACGAGCCCTTGTAGATAGAGGGCCTGATTCAGCAAGGATCGCACTTGCAAAGCTGCACGCAGGCATATACTGTAGTGTGTAGTGCACGCAGGAAGCTTTGCAATGTGATCCTTGCAATCATGCAAATGCAGCAGGAGGTGTATGACACCCCCTGCTGCATTTGCGATCCCAGCACTACGACGGAGGTCACAGTGTTGGGATCACCATCGCGACCATTGGTGGTCGATGGCGAGTTTCGGCAGTGCCGGGTGGGCAGCCAGCTGAGTACACCTCAACTTACTCTGGCTGGCCGGCTTGCGAGCCCAGCAGACTGTGTACGCCCACACGATTATCGCGACCATCGGGCTTGCGTCGAGACCCCTCTAATAGAACAGGAAGTCCACTACTGACATCACAAGTGATGTCAGTAGGGCCGCCCACAAATAGCAGGCGTTCCTAAAGGAACGCCTGCTTTTGTGCAGACAACCCCCCTCCCCACCTATAAAATGGGGCGAGCTGTCACTCACCATCGACAGCCGCCCCGTCTTGTAGTGAGCCCTGGAGCGACAGAGCTACCGTCGCTCGCCTGGGCTCGCTCATGCACAGGCCGGAGGTAGCGCATGTGCAGTGGGGGAAAATCAACCCGCTTGCGAGTGCTATGCGCTCGCGAGTGGGTCTGAATCAAGCCCTGTGTCAGCTATCGTTACAATTAAACCAACACAACTGTGTTTCTTTTGGCAAAAATGGATAAATATATTTTTGCGCAGGCAGTTAAAAATGCATTATCTGTGGAATAACCATTCAGAAAAATGAGGCAACTACAGTATATAAAATAGCTTATCTTTGTAAATATAATGGGCCTCTTTTACAGTTGGACACATTTAGGCATATGTATGTAGAAAAAGACATAATCCAAAAAAATGTACTAACGAGTGTACTGGGTCCTAGTTAAAAATAATAGTACGTGTCCCATGTGTTAAGACGTAACATCGTAATCGTACCGTCGTTCCCCATCCCCTGCAGTGCCTACACTGAACGATTAGTCCTTCAGTGTAGGCCTCATCCCAGAACATGGCCAATCTGTGGTTATCGGCAGATCGACAGGCATGTTCGGGCGATGATTGATGTCGGAACCGACCAGCGGGAGCGTGCATCGCTGGTCGTTTCCGACATTATAGTGCACGAATTGTGCATGATTAATGAGCGATTGAACGATTACGATGTCATAATCGTGCAATCGCTTATTAATATCGCCTAGTGGATGTGCGCCTTAAGCTAGGTTTACAAACGTGTATTTCTACTTCAGGGTCCATAGGGTATCCACAGGATACCTTGGGGTATAGGTGTGACGTCAGTCGCTGGGCACCATAGAGTTAAGCTTTTCAGCCTCCCAGGATGCACTAGGGTCCCCCTCCTATACCCCGCCCCCGAGCCAAGGCACCTCAGTTTAGTTTGGTGCCCGGCCGGCGTCGGGTGCACCTGTCGGAGTGGGGGCTAGAAGAGTCCCTGAAGCTTTCTTCAGTGCAGCTGTGGCTGCACATCTGGATTTACAGCATGGACAGTCAGTCCTGACGTCCATGCTGTCTTCCCTACACCCCCGCCGGTACCAGAACGCCGGTACCGATCCGGGGATGCTGGTGAGCATCTGGGGTCACAGCTAGCGGTGACCCCAGATGTTCCGGACCATGGCCGGATTCAAGGGGGACAGCAAGGTAAGCAGCGGGGTCCCGCGGTGGGTCCACGCTGTTACATGGTCCAGAGTCCCCAGGCAGGGGGCTCCCTGGGGACTGGCTGCAGCGTGGAGCCAGGTAAGAACCTG
The DNA here is from genome assembly GCA_031769625.1 of Taudactylus pleione. Classification (NCBI taxonomy): domain Eukaryota; kingdom Metazoa; phylum Chordata; class Amphibia; order Anura; family Myobatrachidae; genus Taudactylus; species Taudactylus pleione. Next base: position 10,366,463 of record JAUIMM010000128.1, on the reverse strand, counting down.
CACTTCCACTACCCCCCTGGGACAGCGGACCGCAGCAGAGCGGTAGCGCTGCGGCGTCCCGGGGGTTAAATGCATGCCAGGGGAGCGCGCCTTCCCTGTCTCACAGCCGGCGCCTCCCCCGCTGCACACAGCCCTCTCTGCACACTGCCGACTGGTCCTGTAGCAGCGCTCCTCCCCCAGGCCAGCCTCCTCTCTGCTCCTCGGCGGCCATCTTTCCTCAATGCATGGTGAACGCTGCTGGAAGCACTGGACGGAAGCATCGTGGTCTGGGTCCCCCCGCATACCTCTCCTCCGCTGTGGCAGGTCTGTGTATGCAGCGCTGTGTCCTACCAGGCCCTGTGTCTGCGTAGTTGAGTGATCAGCGCTGTTAGTGCAGGAATTGATTTTTCTTTGCATTGTATGTGACTGTGCTAGCGCTGCTGCCTGTAACTTTTCTTCTGACTGTCAGCTTTAATACTGTCCCTGTCCTTTCTGCTAAGCCCTTGCGGTGCGGTGCTGCAGGGTGGTCTCTCGCCTATTTAATATATAATTGGTGAGAGGGGTCACATACTTGGTGCCATCATGTCTGAAAGTGATTTTCCTCTCCGGCTACAGTGTACTACGTGTAAAGTACCGTTAGCGGAGGGGGAGGGTAGCGCGGAGGGCCTCTGCCGGCAGTGTTTGTCAATGACGCGGCCTATTACGGTTACAGCACCGGTACAGGAGCCGCCCTGGGCTTGTTTCGCTCAGGCGCTTACGACCTTAGTGGGCCAGTTAACTCCGCAGCCCGCGTTTCCGCAGATGGGTTTGTCCCAGCAGTCAGTGGTGTCGTCACCCATGCAGGGTTTCCCACGACAATTGGTGGTACCCCACAGTCTCCCTATTTCCCCGCTCCCGGTTTCTCAGGAGCCGGCATGGGTTAACTCCCTGACGAGTTCTGTACAGCACTTGTCGGATGTGTTGCAAGGGGAGTCTGTGATGCGGCCACATAAACGGCCGGTGGCGTCTCTGTCGGCTCCTTATGAGGATGACGAAGGGACGTCTGATGATGGGGAGATTCTGGATCCTTACGATCAGGAACCTCTCCATACTAAGGACGCTGACGCTAAGTCCAAAGTATATATTCCTGGACTTATTCGGGCAGTCCGCACAGCCTTGGTGATTGAGGACAAAGTTCCCCCAGCGGCTAAATCCAAGTATGCCTTTTTTAAAGATGTGAAGGGCGATGCCACAGTCTTTCCTCTTTCGGGTCAGTTAGTGGACCATTTAGAGGAGGCGTGGAAACAGCCTGGCAAACGTTACCAGCAGCAGAGGCGCCTGGCGGCGGCTTATCCGTTCGCGGATAATTATTTTGCAAAGTGGGAATCCCCTCCACAGGTGGATTCTCACGTGACCCGTCTTGTCCGTAGTGCCACATTGCCGATGCCATCCATGTCCTCCCTTAAGGATGCTACGGACCGCAAGGTGGAGATCTGCCTGAAGTCCGCTTATTCCCTTGCGGGGGGGGCAGCACGGCCGGCTATGGCCATTTGCTGGGTTGCCAGAGCGATAGAGCGCTGGGCGGATTCATTAGAGGCGTCTTTTGATTCCGACTGTCCAGCCGATCAGGCGGAGTTGATTGGTAATCTCCGTGATTCGGCCACTTATATCAACGAGGCGGCCTTAGACATTAGTACCCTGGTGTCTCGAATTTCTTCAGCAGCGGTGGCTGCTTGTCGCACCTTGTGGTTGCGATCCTGGAAGGCGGGCGCTGATTCCAAAAAGGGTTTGGAGGCGTTGCCATTTACCGGAGAAGTTCTCTTCGGTCCGGATCTGGACAAGATTGTGGCCACGCTGGCGGCAGCCAAATCGGCATGTCTTCCGTCGGCCGCTGCTCCTTCTGGTTCTGGACCATTGTTCTTTCGGTCTTATAGGGCCCAGGGCAGGCCCAAACCACAGTCTTTTCCTCGACAGGCTGGTCCTAAGAATTCGGCCAAGCCTCGGAAGCAGGCATGGAGTACCAGATGTCCGGCCCCTAAGCCAGATGACAAGCCTGCGGCCTGACGGTCCGGGCCTCCCTTTGGGGGATCCCAAAGTGGGAGGCCACCTGCTGCAGTTCGCCCGGTGTTGGTCGGTTACCACGACAGACACTTGGGTTCTCGAGGTGGTCTCCCAAGGGTACGCCCTTTCTTTCCGGCACAGACCCCCGGCTCGATTCTTCACCACGGGTCTACCATCAGACCGGAACAAGGCCATGGAGCTGCGGAAGGTCTTGCACACTATGCTCCAGGCTGGAGTTATAGTGCCTGTTCCATTCTCCCAGAGGGGCCAGGGTTTCTATTCAAATCTTTTTTTGGTGCGGAAACCCAATGGGTTGTATCGTCCGATTCTAAACCTCAAAGCTCAAGTCTTTGCGGGTGCCGAAGTTTCGGATGGAGACCCTACGGTCCATCATTCTGGCGCTGGAACCTAGGGACTACATGGTGTCATTGGACATACAGGACGCTTACCTGCATGTCCCTATTCTTTCGCGCCATCAACAGTTCCTCAGGTTTGCAATCCGCATCGACCACTTCCAGTTTCGGGCATTACCTTTTGGCCTGGCGACAGCACCACGTGTGTTCACCAAGGTGATGGCGGTCATGGCGGCTTCTCTGCGGCTGCAGGGAGTCCGTATGTTGCCGTACTTGGACGACCTTTTATTAGTGGCAGGATCTTCCAAGCTCCTTCTACGCCACTTGGACCTGACCATTGCACTACTGCAACGGCACGGCTGGTTAATCAACTGGCAGAAGTCCACTCTAATCCTGTCTCGGCGGATTCTGCACCTCGGAGCCTTATTGGACTCAGGACAGCAAAGGATCTTCGTGACGGGGGAAAAGATCTCTGCTTTACAGTCGAGGGTGCGCAGTTGTCTGCACAGCCGCCGGGTGTCTCTACACTCGGCGATGAGGTTACTGGGCTCCATGGTGTCGGTGTTCGACATGGTGGAATATGCCCAGTTTCACTCCAGACCTCTGCAGCACCTGATCCTGTCCAAGTGGAACGGGCTGCCTCAGTCTCTGAAGTCCCAAACGATTGTGCTCAACCCGGAGGTTCGCCTGTCCCTTGCCTGGTGGTTACAGACGACCCATCTCAGCAAGGGATGTCCGTTCCGGGTTCCAAATTGGGTCCTGTTGACAACGGACGCCAGTCTTCGGGGCTGGGGAGCAGTTTCGGGTCCACACTTGTCCCAGGGCAGGTGGACGCCGACAGAAGCGGAGCTTCCAATCAATATCTTGGAACTCCGTGCGGTCTTCAATGCTCTCCGGCAGGCACATCGGGTTCTCCAGGGTCGTCCGGTACAGGTCCAGTCGGACAATGCTACCACCGTGGCCTACATAAACAGGCAAGGAGGAACCCGAAGTCGGGCGGCTCTCGTGGAGGTCTCTCGGATCCTGGTATGGGCGGAGCGCAATCTTCCGGCCATATCAGCGGTCTTCATCCCGGGAGTGCTAAATTGGGAGGCGGACTTTCTAAGTCCCCAGGACGTTCAGCCGGGGGAATGGTCCCTGCACCCGGACGTTTTTTAACTGCTGGTGGACAGATGGGGTCTTCCAGAGATCGACCTCATGGCGTCCCGGCACAACAACAAGTTGCCGGTGTACGGGTCTCGCACAAGAGACGAAGGGGCGTCTCTGCTGGATGCTCTGTCCGTCCGGTGGATGTTCCGGTTCGCATACCTGTTTCCTCCGATTTCCCTTCTTCCACGGGTAATCCGGAAATTCAAACAGGAAGGAGGGACGCTCCTGTTGATAGCTCCCGCGTGGCCCAGACGGCACTGGTTCTCAGTCCTTCAAGGTCTGTCCGTGGACAGTCCTCTGCGGTTGCCGCTACGACCGGACCTTCTGTCACAGGGTCCCTGTCTTCACCCGGACCTGACTCGGCTGTCTTTGACGGCGTGGCTGTTGAGACAGCCATGCTGAGGTCCAGGGGGTTTTCCAGCTCTGTGGTGCGTACCATGTTACGAGCTCGGAAGCCGTCTTCCGCGAGGATATACCATCGCGTGTGGCATACGTTCTTCCAGTGGTGTCGACCAAGAGGTTATGCACCGCGGGAATTTCGTCTGACTCGGATACTCGCCTTCCTACAAGCGGGACTAGATCATGGGCTTCGCCTTGCTTCTTTGAAGGTACAGGTTTAGGCCCTGTCTGTCTGGTTTCACCGTAGGATTGCTACAATCCCGGATGTGCGCACCTTTATGCAAGGTGTTCTCCGCATTCAGCCCCCCTTTGTTCCACCTGTGGCGCCTTGGGATTTGGCTGTGGTCCTGAGGGCTCTCCAGGGACCGCCGTTTGAACCACTGGGCTCAGTGGATCTTAAATGGCTAACAGCTAAGACTGTTTTCCTTCTGGCCATAGCTTCGGACAGACGTGTTTCTAATTTAGGGGCTCTCTCTTGTAGACCCCCTTTCTTGATTTTTCATGGGAACAGGGCAGTGCTCCGCACTCGACCTGAATTTCTTCCCAAAGTTGTTTCCCAGTTTCATGTTAACGAGGAAATAGTTGTTCCGGCCTTTAACTCACCTGGTCTTTCAGTGGGTGAGGCCACTTTGGATGTTGTGCGGGCCTTAAGGACTTATGTTGACCGCACTTCTTCGTTTAGGAAGTCGGACGCCTTGTTTGTCCTCTATGGTTTCCGTAAAAAGGGTTGGCCTGCTTCAAAGCAAACTTTGGCAGCCTGGATCCGTATGGCTATTTCTGAAGCTTATCTTCATGAAGGTCTGCCGGTTCCTCCTTCTTTGAAGGCTCATTCCACTAGGTCTGTGGGTCCTTCGTGGGCAGCTCGACGTGGTGCCTCTGCAGTCCAGATCTGCAAGGCTGCTACGTGGTCCTCTGTCCATACCTTCGTGAGGTATTACAGGTTTGACACCTTCGCCTCTCAGGATGCTTCCTTCGGGCGGCGAATTCTCCTTTCAGCACAGGAGCGTCCCCACCCTTAAAGGATACTGCTTTGGGACTTCCCCAAGGTATCCTGTGGATAGCCTATGGACCCTGAAGTAGAAAATATGAGATATGGTAAGAACTTACCTTTGTTATCTCTATTTCTACGAAGTCCATAGGGTTCCACAGGATACCTTGGAGTATAGGTGTGACGTCAGTCATCGGGCACCATAGAGTTAAGCTTTCAGCCTCCCAGGATGCACTAGGGTCCCCCTCCTATACCCCGCCCCCGAGCCAAGGCACCTCAGTTAGTTACCAAGCCATAGGCCGGAGAAGGAGAAGGAAGAGAGAGAAAGAAGATCTGGATACACACAAGAATCACACTCTCACCAGAGTTAGACGGAAAAACCGGTGACCAGACCAAAGCCCATCTGCAGCACAGGTGCAACAGGGCGGGAGTAGAGATGGGGGTTGACAGTGTTAGTATTAAATGCGAAAGTCACACTACCATATTTGTATGCAATATAATAGTGTAATGAAATCTCATATACACAATATAATAGTATAATAATATAAGAGAATAGTGGGGGAAAGGTATTATAACGGATAACTCTTTCTGCTTCACATCTTTACCAAGACGAAGCAGGAAGCACTACCGACGAGATGTATACACATCTCGTCTGCATAAGTGGGGGAGTGAAAACTCCCTCCGGCGATCCCCGCCAGAGCTCACAGCTCATCAATCTAGTGCTGATGCGTTGTGCCTCCCTTCCCAGACCGGCTCCACTGGACATGCAAGAGATCTAGCAAGCTTCGTGAGATCTCACGTGTAGCCCGCAGCTAGCAGCCGCCGCAGCCAGGGACACTGCTGTCCCTGCTGTGGTGATAGGGAAACTGTATCTGTCGAAATCGATAGCTGCAGCTGTCAGAACAGTCAGTGCCACTGACCGTTTGTACATTGGGTGACACATCAGCACGCTATCTTGTAGATAGCAGCACCAATAATCACAAGGGCGCATAGTGCCCCTGTCATTTACCACCCAACCCCACATTAATACATGGGGGACATTAATACATGGGGGAGAAGCGGTATCAGTGCACATAACGTGCGCTGGTACCACTCCTCCCCTATATCGCCCCTTCATACATCTCCCCTAGTGTCTCTACAGTTATTGAGAACATCTCCATATCTGTTATTTTATCCTTTATCCGAAAAGGTAGAGTAATACATTCGCCAACTATAAGCGGCTATATTGTGAGATAGTGCAGCTGGTATCCTCATCATCAAATATATTTACACCAGGGCAACCCCACACATGAATGGTCTCAGGATGCTTTACTGTTGGCATGACACAGGACGAAGACTTTTGGAGCATGGCCTGATGTCAAAAAAGGGCAGCAAAGAAGCCACTTCTCTCCAGGAAAAACATCAGGGACAGACTGATATTCTGCAAAAAGTACAGGAATTGGACTGCTGTGGACTGTGTCATGCCAACAGTAAAGCATCCTGAGACCATTAATGTGTGGGGTTGCTTCTCAACCAAGGGAGTGGGCTCACTCACAATTTTGCCTAAGAACACAGCCATGAATAAAGAATGGTACCAAAACGTCCTCCAAGAGCAACTTCTCCCAACCATCCAAGAACAGTTTGGTGATGAACAATGCCATAAGGCAAAAGTAATAACTAAGTGGCTCGGGGAACAAAACATCGAAATTTTGGGTCCATGGCCAGGAAACTCCCCAGTCCTTAATCCCATTGAGAACTTGTGGTGAATCCCCAAGAGGTGGGTGGACAAACAAAAACCCACAAATTCTGACAAACTGCAACCATTGATTAGGCAAGAATGGGCGGCCATCAGTCAGTATGTGGCCCAGAAGCTAATTGACAGCATGCCAGGACGAATTGCAGAGGTCTTGAAAAAGAAGGATCAGCACTGCAAATATTGACTCTTTACATAAACTTAACGTAGTTGTCAATAAAAGCCTTTGACTCTTATGAAATGCTTGTAATTTTGCTTCAGTATACCATAGTAACATCTAACAAAAAGGTCTAAAAACACTGAAGTAGCAAACTTTGTGAAAACCAATACTTGTGTAATTCTCAAAACTTTTGGCCATGACTGTACATGGAGTGTAAACAAAAATAGGAATGTAACTGTAAGGTCCAGCCTAAGACCATCCAATTTATTAGATTCTGCAGGCTTATTTTGTCCCAATTTTGCAAGTTTAATATTGGATTTGAATTTGAAAATGAATGTTGATTACCTAACAGAATAAGGTAAATATTTATTATTATCATAATGTTCCGGCCTGTAATATCCCTTATCATGCTTGGATATAGATATACTGGAGTGACTGCAGCCAGGTACGTGGGGCACTCCATAGCAGAGTGTCAATACTGAGACATCTATAATAATTATGTAAGGTCTGTTCCATTTCCAACATGCACACACAGTGGGAGATAGGGTGCATGTCCTAATGGTTCACACTACTAGAGAGACGTGACAGACCTAGCCCAGATGGAAGATCTGGTGTAAGTAGGGGAGGGTGAGCTTCCGATAGGGGAGAGGTGGAGGGCATGAAATGCTTGTAATTTTACTTGAGTATACCATAGTAACATCTGACAAAAAGGTCTAAAAACACTGAAGCAGCAAACTTTGTGAAAACCAGAACTGTAAGAAAACACTATTTGTCTTCCAAAAACTGTATTATTATTTTCCTTCTTAAACATTGCTGCATAACACTTAAATAAGTAGCAGGGCATCAGCAACCAAGTGTTAGGTGCCGTGGTGGGGAGTTAGGAGTAAATGAGGGAGGAGAAGCACATAAGGAAAAATGGCCCTGCTCGTGAGAGTTTACATTCAAAAGGAGAGTGGTGGACAGACAGGGGAGATACAGATGGGGTAGATAGTGAGGAAGGTACATGGAGCAGTGGGTTACCTGGAAAGCTGCGATGAAGAAGTGGGTCTTGAGAGCCCATTTGAAGATTTAGTAGAAAGGTGGAGAGTCTGAGAGAGAGGGTGAGAGCGTTCCAAAGCTGGGGAGCAGCACGGACGAAAATCTTGTTGACGTGAGTGGGAGGAAGTAATTAGCTTGCAGGAGAGGTGACATGTATCTGTGGAGCGAAGTGGGCGGACAGGAGTGTGAAAGGAGATAAGGTCAGAGATGTAAATAAGAGTAGATTGGGCGAGGGCTTTGTAAGTGAGTGTGAGAAGTTTGACTTGGGTTCTGAAGGGGAAGGGGAGTCAGTGTAGGTCTTGTAGGAGAGGGGAGGCAGATGTAGTGCATTTGGAGAGGAATATGATTCGAGCAGCAGCTATGGGGACAGATTAAAGTGGAGAGAGATGGGAGGCAGGAAGGCCAGAAAGTAGGAGGTCACAGTAGTCCAATCTGGAGATGACCAGTGAGTGGATGAGGGGCTTAGTTTCCTTCAGGGTGAGAAAGTGTCTGATCCTGGAGATATTTATGAGATGAAGAAGGCAGAACTGCAACATGTACTAGATGTGTGGTTTGAAGGAAAGGGAGGTGTCAAGGATAACTCCAAGACAGCGCACTTGTGGGCTAGAGGAGATGGTTGTGCCTTCATAGGAAGTTAATCTTGGTGCACAAACTGCTAATATGTTATGAGTGGCTTAATCAGTTCAGAAACTGTCACAACTGAACTGAGAAGCTTGAAGTAGTTAAACTCTGTTCACCATTGCAAGGTTGATATAAAGTATAGGACATTTCTGTTCATTGATTCAAAAAAATTATCAGTAGAGAAACGATTTGTAATAATGTATATTATATTTTGTATTTGGCCCTCCAGTTCCATTATATATATATATATGTGAGTTTTACTTCTTGCTTCACTTCAGTGCATTTTTGGGACCAAAAGATCTTTTCCCCTACAAGGAATTTAAGGACAAGTTTGGAAAGTCAAACAAGCGGAAAGGATTCAATGAAGGATTGTGGGAAATTGAAAACAACCCTGGTGTCAAATTTACTGGTTATCAGGTAATCAAGGTTTCTAATTACTGGTAATTTACAGTAGTAATAAATGATAGAATCATCTAGAGCTAAAATAATTATTTAATTTTAACTAAACCTGAAGTAACTTATTGAAAAAAACGCCCACTAACATTCACTTATAAAATTATTGATCTGTAAAAGTTTACATATTTTGACAGAACTGGACATGTGTGCTTTTACATTTACCATACATCGGTTTACATTTACTCTGCAGTTTAGTGCAAGCTGTTGATCTTCGGCTAATGGTGGCTAAAATTGTGGCCTTCGGTGGGATTAGTGATAGCCATTTTAATCTATGGTCTCAGTCGTCTGAGAATGTTCTGTCCTAATAAGTGTGTGAACCATTTACATATATATCAGTAAATGTTAATAGTAGCTGTATTCTATAATCCTAGTTTAGATTTAGTTACCATTTAATCAAAATGAATAGCTTATCATATCTTAATTGATACTACACTTTTGTTTATGAACTAGCTAAATGCAAGCAGTTGTCCTTTATAGAATAAGTATGAAGTCCCAGCGGCTGAGTAGCCGCCGGTTAATATCCCGACGCCGGCATCCCAAAGGGATAAGATCCGGACAGGGCAGGTAAGTACCCCCCCCCCCCACTAACCCTCCCTTAGTGGTGTCTAACCCTAACCTCCCCCTGGGGGTGCCAAACCCTAACACCCCCCCCCCCATTACCGCACCCTAAACCTAGCCCTACCGGGGGGTGCCTATCCCTAACCTCCCATGGGGGTGCCTAACCCTCCCACCTAGGGGTGCCTAACCCTAACCTCCCCCCCAAAACCTAACCCTAACCCCGCCACACTTCCTAAACCTAGACTTACCTCATTTGGGCTGGCTTCCTTCGGCGTTCCGGCGTCTGGATTAAGATAGGCGTCGGTATTTTGACGCCTATCTTAAATCCCTTGTCGGGATTCAGATGTCGGTATTGAGACTGGCGGCTAACTATATCCTCTCCTTTATATAGTTAGTAGTATCTTATCTGTTCCTTGTAGCTTCTTGCTAATGCTTTCAGAACATACTGTTTAGCAGAACATGAGTGTATAGAACTGTTGCCTTCCACAGATAGGTCACTTCACATTGACTGATCCAATTTTTAATTACCTTTTTACCTTAGTTTTCCCAAATTTTATTGCACTGTTATACTAAATGGAATGTTGAAGCTGACTACAATTCTTCCATTTAACATTTTTATACTATGTAGTTTTTGAGTTATAAGGATTTGAATATGTCAAAAATGCATTTGTGAGTATGCAAAATCCTAATTTTCTCAGTCCATGGATAAAATATATATATATATATATATATAAATAAAAGTGGTCAGAACATAACAGGCTTTTATTTGGTATACCACATTACCAGGTTTAAGGAATCAATATTTCAAGGTCACAAACTCAAACATTTAAAACAAGATTTCCAAAAACACATATGGTTTATTTTCCATACCAAATTTAAATGTGGACTCTCAATGGGTTCTTATATTTTTAATCATGCTTGTTTATAGTAACATGTGATAACTTCTAATTCTGCATTATAATGCAGTCAAATATCAAATACATTTTTTTTTAATTTTTGTGTGCTGTTAATTTCCTTAATCAGTTGTTTTTTTGTTTTTTTAATAAATTGGTTTCATTAACGGTCTTGTACCTTGGAGACAGCAACATTTATATTACACATTAAGAATTTATTTATCTGAAATTGAAAAAAATAGAAACATGATAAATTATTTTATAAATCATAAGAGTGAGCTGTTTTGCCAAATTTAAATACAAAAATATCCAGAGCTCTTGTGTTGGTAGGGACTTATAGTCTATAAAATGAAAACAAAGTATCTCATTGGTTGCTAGAGGTAACATCACTACTTCCTTTTCACTAGTTTTGATAAATGCTGGAGTGCTGTACCTCAGTCATGTCAGTCATATGAAGACAACACTTCCACTTTTCCAATTCAATGAATTGTCAATGCATGCAGTACCTAATTCCAGAGTCCTGGATACTCCTACTTTTAACTTTGTCAAAACAATGCACTCAGATGATTTTTAATACTATGTAAATAATTTATCAGATATTTATTTATTTTTCAGTTTCAGAGAAAGAAATTCTCAATTTATAATCTAATGCACACTTAAATGTTGTGTTTCCAAGGTATGTCAGTTAATGAAACCAATTTCTGAAATAAAACTGCAGACAATTAAGATAATTACAAGCACAAAAAAAACTTTACATTTTTGTGCTTTGACTGTCAAATCTTTTACTATAAACAACTATTACTACAAGTATAAGATTCCATTGAGATCCCAACTTGAAACTTGGTTTGGACAATTTTAAAATATCAAGGAAAAAACACATTGTTTTTTAAATTTTAAACCATGGTTTTTTTTGGAAATCTGTTTTATATGTTTGAGTCTGTGACTTTGAAATGTTGACTTCCTTAAACCTCATCATGTGGCATATCAAATTAAAGCCTGTTATGTTCTGAGCAAAATGTTGTTGTTTTTTTATTTCGTTTTTTAATATTTATTCCTGGCCTGAGAAAAATAATTTTTTTTGTATACTCACAAGTGGCAAAATTAGTAAATTTTTGATATTTTCAAATTCTTATAACTCAAAAACTAGATGACATTTAAGAAAAAATATATATTTGAGACATTTTCTTAAATATGTGCACACAATAAAATTAAATAAGGTATTTGAATGGATCACCACATGGAATGACCCAGGTATAGAATTGGTGTTATTTACCTACTGGTGGTGCATTGCTGATTAGTGCACTATTCTATGTCCTCAGAGTGAGCAATTGTTGTCAAAATAGAAGTATATTACAAATGCTATTCATTTTGCCCACCCTATAACGATCAAGCTAACTCGATTTTTCAGAGCAAATCTATATGCCTTTTTTAAATCCCTGTGCATCCCCATACAAAAGCATTACAATGGAGAAAAATATTTATTTGCTCAAATGCATTGCACATGTGGCTGCAAATGGCACCCATACTTTTTTGACTACATCAAGCACTTTATCAAGGAAACTTAATGCTGCCTTATTCTTTAGCTAGGGACAGTGGCATTATCTCATTAGTAGCTACTGTAAGAATCGTGAGAATTTAGGATAAACTAGTGATTTAAAATTGTCACTAAACCAATACAAATGGAGCCGATGTGGAAAACATGTCTCCAGTAGTATGTGAATGGTGGCTTATTAAACACAGGCGCATCTACTGGTTAAATTAGAATAAATTTATGCCTGCTGTTTTAACTAGCACAAAATGAACAAAAAATTGTAACAGTATGTATCAATTAGAGTTTCTACTGAGAGTATGGAAATGTATATTGTGGTAAAGTGACCTATTGGCCACCACTGATTCTATCTTATGCAACAGGAGCAGGGTGGTTTTAAATATTTGGAAAACTAGCTTTTCAGAGACAGGAAACATTTACTTGGCCCCCTCAGTGAGATTTATTGTGACGTCAACCTTAGACAAGTTAGTGAAGCGAAAGAGATTTCTGGACAAGTAATCGTGAGTGTATAACCAAAGCAAACACTGAGAAATTATGTATGTTCATATAGTTGGTAAAGTGATGGGATTGCTCATAAAAAGCGGTCTAAATCATTTCATATATATAAGTAATGGAATAATAAAAAAGAATGATATGTAAAGGATAATTCTTTCTTTTTTTTTCACAGATGCATCTGAAGGTGAGCACCGTGATATATGATACAATACATGCCTGCTCAGTGGACACATGGTCATTTGCTGTGGAGGGAGCTGTAATAAATCACTTTGCATTAACCTATTAAGTGGGTTCAGGTGGGATGCACTCATGAGTGTTTAAAACAAAAAAACAAGAAAATATTTTCAGAAATGTCCTACACTGTGTTTCTTTTCCAATGTTTCTGAATAGCTGTGGCCAGAACCCTCTCCATCTAGTCCTGTGTGTTGAAGACAGAAACCCCTACAGTACTTACCTTAAAACTACAGCACTTCCAGAAGCAGACAAGGATCTGCTACATGGCACATTTAATTATTGTATTTATAACACTGTGCTGTACACAGGAATAAAAATCCCTGATATCTGAAATGCAGCAGAAGTATCTTCTGCCCTAGTAAGCAATATCCTATTAGTAGAGGGTCTTCTTTGTATAGCATTTGAAGCTCATAGTGATTTCGGCATGCTTGCTTAACGGAATAGCATGCTGGTGAAAAGTAATTGATTTGTAATGGTGTATCTACCATTATTATCCCTTGGGCTATAATTGTATTCAAATACAGAAAGGAGGAAGCATGGATAGTCTGTATGTATGACAGTGGTGACTTGATTTAATACTTTTGCAGTGATTGTAGTTATAGAAATAAGTCCTTCATAAATAACACTCATTGAGTTTTGCATTGTACATGAAATGTATTTATGCAGTTTGAGTCCCTACTGTTTACTTTCCCTAGTGCCTGAGACGCTGGAAAATGACAGTTATGGTGCATACACGCAGTCAGATCTGTCAGATGAACGATTGAACGATTTTACAAACAATTTGAACGATTGGACGATTTCAGACAGTATTAAAATGAATGAAATCGTCCAAATCTAACTGCAAACACATCAGATGTCAGATATCGTTATCTTCTTTCAGATATGAACGATTTTTTAAATCGCTATAGTTCAGATCTGACACAAAATCTGACCGTGTGTATGCACCATTAGGGGGGAATTCAATTAGCCTTGATAATTTTTTTCGCCTGATAAATTATCTGTTTTCGGACATTAAAACATAGGTCGCGGAACTTTTCCCAGATTCTCTGTGTTAACCAACTGTTACGCCCGATAACAAGCTAATTATCGCATATGCTGTATCTTTTCAGGTCTGCTCAGACCCGAAAAGAAATACGGGTTAAGTGCAGCATGCGAGCTGACTTTGGGGCTAGTTGGATAGCCCCGGGGGATTTATTGGTTCGCAGTAAATGACAGCTGCTAATTGAATTCCCACCTTACAAGGAAAGTAACTTTCTCCTGCCACGCATTTACTATACTTTACTAATAGCACTGCCCAGAGCCTCCTATTAACTATGGGCAGTTTCAAACTTTGTTTGAATTATATGTTGGTAGATCTTTGCATTCTTCTGATGTATTCAAGGCAATCCAACAACAGAGCTCTTCAGAAACAGAAGGAGAAGGAGGCAACGCTGCTGACGGCAGCAGCGAGGAAGAGGGTGATCAGGTGGAAGAAGATGGAAAGGGCAAAAGGAAGAATGAAAAAGCAGCTTCCAAGAGGAAGAAGTCCTACACTTCAAAGGTGATTAGAAATAAAGATAAGCTGTTACCAATTATGTAATATACTACAAAGAAATGTACCAGAGATGTAGAAATCTGGCACTGCCCACTAGTAAAAGACTGTACTTTTCTGACCAATATATGGTTCTTTTCATCCATTAAAAATGGGGTAGTTAAAACTACTTGCTCATTTACCTCAGTGGGGTTGCTAGGGTGACCTCTGTTCTTACAACTCCAGGCTGCTTTTGTTGTTGCACTTTGGCCACTTGTACCCCATTTATTAAAAATGGGGTACCTGCAGAGATAATCATTGTCCATTAGGGTGGTTCATTTATTATATGTGACAGATCTATTGAGGCCAGTAGGGAACTAGGAAACTCTAGTCACAGACTTTGCTGCTTACACATGGGCTGGCGTCAGCTTGGAGGTGTATTAGTGTCCTAGGGAATAAACTGTGAGGAAATAAAGGGTATTCATGGAATGAATATCTGTGGCAACATAAACTTTATAGTGTTGTACTATTATTCCAATGCAGCATCTTGAATTGTTTATTAACAGCATATAAACATGTTTATGTGCTAGCAAAATTGCCAAGCCTGAGTGATTAGAGTTGGACTTGCTGGTGTTATGTGACTTCTGTTGGATCCCTGGATCATAGCGTTCCCGCTAGGCTGTTTTAGCAGGGTGCGGCACCCTGCCCTCCAGAAGGAGGGCAAAAAGCACCCTGCCCTCCAGAAGGAGGGCAAAAAGCACCCTGCCCTCACAGGCTGTGGGTGCAGTCTTCAACCGCGGGACGCAGTGTCCCGCGGGTGGAGAAATGTGCGGTGCCCCGGTCACCACCGGAGAATAGACGCCGGGCGCATGTGCCCGGCATCTGTTCTCCCTGTCTGCAGCGCTTGGGGGCTGCCCGGCATGTCCGTAAGTGCCGGGCATGCCCCCAAGTATGATGAAAAAGGTGACGCGTCTTATAGACACGCCCCCTTTTATGGCCACGCCCCCTTTTCGCCCGTGCGCACAAAGTTGCCCTCTCTAGCTTCGGCACCCTGCCTGCCGCCGGAGCTAAAGTGAACACTAGGATCATATTCGTTATCTCCAGCAAAGTTAGCCTTTTGTTAATTCAAGTTAGAAGAAGATTGGTGAGATATAAACACGTAAACAAATAATTAAATTATGTTGTATTTGAAAACATAATTAACCAAAAGCTAGGATCCATACATACCTACTCCATGTTTTCCTATCACAATCTAATGATATGCAGCCACTACAGAATGATCTTGGAGCATTTCCACCAATGTGAATTGGGGGGAGTCAGCGTCAGAGTTATATCGTCACCAAAGTGATGGTATGGTAGAGGGAAATGTGGTTTAGAATATGTGGGCAACAATAACACCTAGACAATATCTTAGACGGTGTCTCTACCACTAAGACGCTTATGGGCAGATAAAGAGTTGAACACAAGTTAGTTTTATGGAAGGAACCACAGGTGATTTAAAGTTATATGTGACCGTTCAACATCACCTCATGTGTCTGGAAGGCATGTAATTGGGCGTTCACACGTAGACAAAGTTTAGGTAGGGTGTGTCATCGGAAGTGCAAGCTACTTTTTGTTATGCATACACGTAGTTACGCCTGTGTTCAGATTGATCTCTTGCTCTAAGGATAGGGAGGGGGCAAGTGTGCACTGATAATGACACTGGCTATTATATCAAGCATATGGATAGGGATGATGCGACTCATAGAGACGTACAACTCAGCATACAAATATCTTTCTCCCCATGCATGCAATGCGGGTGTATTTATGGCCAACTTGCGTTCCACTTTGCATCGGATCCTTCATCATCAAGCATGTGTAACTTTGGCCAGGCCAGGTACCAAGCTTCTATGAAGTAGGTTTTGCTATCTTCTAAAATGAATGTTTAAATAATGGAAATTGTATGTTTGGGAGCTGAAGTAAGACTGCAGAGAGTCACAACAGTCTACCAACCACAGCCACCAAGAGTAGATTTTTGTGAGAAATCTACTCTTGAAGAAAAGGCGTATGCCTCCATTGAACACCCCACTTTTTGTCTCTGTTGCAATCCAGAAGGAAAGTCAAGTTTATGAATTAATGGGGTCAGGGAAGAAATACGAGAGGAAATTCTCCTACTTGCATTGAAGTTTCTCCAACACTCCACTGTCCGTCTAATTGTAAGATGAACCACTTTAGTTAACTTAAGAAGCCAGGGCACTATGTTTATTTGTGTTTCTAAGTGAGAGCTTGTATCTTGCATTTCTAATTTACAGCCTTTTTTCCTCATCCTTCTGGACCAATCTAAAATTCTACTGAGCATAATTGCCTGATAATAACTCAGGAATTGGGGAAGCTGTTAACTACTACTGAGATATATATATATATATATATATATATATGCCTGAATATAATATCGTACTCAAATATTAGTCTTCATCGCCATCAAAGTCCCTAATCACCTTTTGTAAGCCTACAAAGGATTTTTTAGTCTTCTTGAGTGGGACAATTTGGAGGTTGGGAGGACTTATTATTTTGATGATATTGATTCTTCCTAACCATGTGAATTTGAGTGGAGTCCATGGTCTCATGTTTCTTTCATGAAGTGTTCCTCGCCAGGACTGTCACGGTGACATCAGTATTACTCAATATTTTCAGATGTTTAGACTCCAATTGCAGACATTCAAAGGTGCAGTAACAGTGGTGATCAAAAAGGATTTGCTCACCTGTGTTCACTTTAGTCGTCATTAGTGCCACATAATGGTACACATATGTGACTACAGAAGTCAGACAAGGTTAAGATTGGGGCACATACGTTTGCAAATCCGAAGGTTTGTTACACATGTAATCCTTCAGAGGGGATTTTGCCAGAGGTAAATCCAAATAACCGTAAACCGGTTTAGTACACGGGAATTCACTGAAGGAGTTGCGCAAGTGGGTAGTCAGAAACCAGAGACAAAGGTCAAACCAGCAAACAGTGAGTACAGCGTGATGCAGCATGATCTCAAAGAACTAATCACCTAATAAAGTATGCCTGGTTCAAATCCGTTTTCTAATATCAGAGAGTGTAGCTTAGAGTAAGGAATGCCATCACCACTGCACATGCATTCACAGCATTCTGTCCATTCCTATCTTCCGACACAGCTTCACTGGCCCGACATCGTGAAACTACCTATCCTCGGTAAATGGAGGATTACATAGATGACCGATGTTCATGGAGATGATTCAATGCTGTGTCTTCTGACGCAGCAGCGAATCGAGAAAGCCGGCAGGAGGCATCTATTTACACAATACTAAAAACAATTATAGAATATCACTGTGCACTCCAGGAGCTGCAATATGGAGTTATTACAAGTGTGTCACCTGTCACAAATAAGCTAATATGAAATACAACCCACATTCGGCGCTCACTGTATTCCTCAGAAAAATTAAAAATATAGGAGGGAAAGAGATAAATAAACACAAGTGTTAGAATTTCATATAAAAAAAATAGTACTGACAAGATGCAAATGTTCCACACACCGTGTTACCCTAGTGTGGTAATTAAAACATCACCATCCGAAATGCCCAGAGTGCTTCCTGATGTGATCACCAATTCAAAAAATACACAGGAATAACTTCACTATCCGTGCTTGGAATATGAAAGAAACAAAAAATAATACATAGTATAATATTATATCTGTATTAGGTGGGTGGTCACACTCACCCTTTTACGGGGGGAAACCAGCCCTGAACAATATGTGTCTTTATCTTTTTCCCAAATGTACAATAGATATTCAATAAATGGTCCAGGTCCGTTCCCACATACATGGAGAACCTGGACCATTTATTGAATATCCATTGTCCATTTAAGAAAAAAGATCAAGACACATATTGTTCAAGGCTGGTTTCCCTCCGTAGCATATTATTGCACAGCTGCTGCATACAAAGTGCAGTGCAGTAACATCCATCTCTGAATCAGGCCCTAAGTTGTGTCAGAAACCTTATTAAGGGCCTTATTCAGAGATGTACAATGTTCTGATATTTACACAGTTGACAGATTATCGGAATACTGAGTATGTGTCTAACGGTCTGATTCAGCAAAGTGAGTGTCGTGGACAGCGTTTGGGGGAGGTAACGGAGGGGTGGTTTAGTAAACGCAGACGTGTCTGACCGTTTCATGGGCGTGCATAAACTAGCTATAATGATTGCATTCATAGCATGAGACCTCTCTGTGGGGAGAGCTGCAGTGTTTGCGGCTGGTCAGACCTGCTATAGATGCTGCATGATTGCTTGATGTGCGTTGGTGGTACCGATGTTTCCGCAGGAGTGTAACATTAGATGTATATGAGAAGGCAGCAGTGGGCTTGTATGTCGGCTGCGCTTTGTCAGGCATTAGCATATTTTAGCAACTGCGATCCGTAAGCAATTGCATATGCGTCCGCTGCTGAACCAGGCCCTAAGTTACACAGTACATTAACGTAGTCTCTCGCAGAGACTATTTTCACGCAGGGTGATTGACAGTTGTGCACAGTTTGGGGGAGGTAACGAGGATTGGTGGCAAAACACAGGTGTGTCGTGATCATTTTTGGGGAGGGTCGCAGCTTGGGTCTGAGATCTAGTACACAAATAACATGGCTCTGGCGTCTCAGTACACGCTGCCATTCTGCGCAACCATAGGGCTACTCAGAAGTTAAATTATTGAAGGATCTGCAAACGATGCTGCGTCCTTTGCATGCAGTCGATTTGATTTGTGAAGCCTCAGGTGGGCATCTCAATACATATCCTGACTTCTGCGGCATTTGCATATATTCGTACAGCCGCAGTGTACAAAGAAGCAGCAGCAATGGCATTAGCATACATCTCTGAATCTGGCCCTAAATGCTGATAAGAGAGCAGGCTGATCATATCTATTTGGATGCCTTGCAATAAGTTATGGAGAACCCATCCGGCCCCAGACTTTTCCCCTATGCGGATGATAAGAAAGGTTCATATAAGGCCTATTTCATCTCTTGAGGTATCCCTGGTGATTGTGTTACATCTGC
Source organism: Taudactylus pleione (assembly GCA_031769625.1). Taxonomy (NCBI): domain Eukaryota; kingdom Metazoa; phylum Chordata; class Amphibia; order Anura; family Myobatrachidae; genus Taudactylus; species Taudactylus pleione. The sequence continues at coordinate 10,347,270 of JAUIMM010000128.1, read as the reverse complement.
ATTAGTGTTTCTCAACAGAATTAAACTACTAGACATCAAGGGGGCAATTCAATTCACCGAGATCTTGAGAGTGTAAATTTGCGACTTAAATATGGCATACATAGCAACTGATTTTCATGAAGTGCGCTCCCACTCACCTCGCAATTTAATTGTAAATGCTCATTCTCTGGAATTGCGCCAATATCGTGTGTTTATTCTACAATGTGATACCTGGGAGAAGTCGATGAAAAATCCCTAAAAGTGCCAAAATACCATAGCAGAAAAGCATTAGAAGGCAGTTAGTGGCCATAACCAAATATTGTTCTTAAAAGGTGTCGATTGGTTGATTTTTTTCATGGTTGAAATATGGTAGGCAGCAAGTGTTTTCCAGCAAATTAAAAGTCTGTACAGTATGTAGGGGTACAGAAAAATATTTCAATGTACTTTTTCAGTGTTTTATGAAAAGTTTCCAGGTTGTTGAAGAAAAGCTTTTAATTCACACCTGTAAGTTCAAAAGCACTTTCCCATCAATACAGCACCACCACATACCTGTCACATTTACTAGTATGTACTGTTGGATGAAACTTGAGTGCTTGATGAAACCTTTGCAAATATGGCAACATACAAATTCCACCAGATAGTGCCCTAGTCGGAGTCGATCTCTTGGTCAGACAAAAAAAGGGCCATTTAACACCATATGATGTATCTCATGGAGAAGAAATCACTTCTGGTCACTAAAAACACACCCATGAAAATATGGTGGCTTAAAGTCTCTATTTAATCTAGATTCACTATATAGCCAAAAGTAGAACATCACACTCCTATGTGACTGTTGTACATCTGATTCCAAAACCACTGCTATAACAGGCCCCACTCTTCTGACAAGTGCTCCTACTCCATTTTCAAAAGTGGCTGTGAGACTTTGCGCCCATTCAGCCACAACAACATTAGTGAGATTGGGCACTGATGTTGGGCAATAAGGCTTAATTTGCAGTTGACTTTCCAATTCATTACAGAGGTATTCGGTGGGGTTGAGGTCAGTGCTCTATGCAAAACAGTCAAATTTTGCCCAACCAAACTCTGCTAACCATTTCTTGATGGACTTCGCTGGAACTGGACCATTATTCCACCACCACCAAACTTTACAGTTGGCAATACAGCTGGGGTCAGGAAGCGTTTTGGCATCTGCTAAGTCCAGATCCATGTGTCAGATGGGGAGGTTCAGGGGTATGAATCATTGCTACAAATGTTTCCACCTCTACTGAGTACAATGGTGGTGTGCTGTGCACCATGCCAGCCAGCACCTGCATTCTGCAATGGTGATCTCACACTTGTGTGCAGCTGCTCTGGCTTGGAAAACCAACTCATGAAGCTCCTGACAAACTATATTCACGTCACAATATCAGCACTCGCAGTGATCGAAAAGCTCTAGCAGTGCACACACTTGACAAATTCATAGGCAAACGCAGGGGGGGTTTCCGTCTGCCTGGAAACCCCCCTCCTCAGCACACACCATGACCACAATAGAAATAGTAATATAATAGAATGTTACTAGTGCTGCATGTTCTTCTCAGTATCACAAATTAAATGATTAGCACCACCTGTGGATCTTTTAAAATGTGTCATCCAGTAATATATACACCTGTGCACCAACTAGGAGATGTGGAAAACATTTCACTGTTAAGCTGCATACACACACAACGATTTAGTTAATGAACGATTTTAGTAAACGATTTTTTCCCTTGAAAAAATTAACTAAAATCGTTTACTAAAGTTGTTCATTTACTAAATGTAATGAACGATTTTTATGAACTACAAACGATTTTTGCATATTAACTTAATGAAAATCGTTGAGTTGACAAGTCTGACTGAACTACAAACTACAAACGTGAACGCGCATGAACAATAATCGTTCATCGATTGACTCAGAAAGTTAACGATTTTTTCAAACGATTATCGTTAAACGATATCGTTTAACGATAATCATTCAAAAAATCGTTGTGTGTGTATGCACCTTTAGGGGTGCACTGCTATAGACCATCAATAGGGTTAATTATTAATACTGTATAGTAATACACTATCCAGTACATAAGGTGGAGACCGATATGTACATATATGTCCAGGACAGTGCTAGGTTCTTCTGCTGCTCCCCCAGACTCCGGGACTTGCTCCAATACTCTGGAATGGTGCCCACATCTGAAAGAAAACATTCTGCTCAGACAGGATGGCCCTACTGCCGCATCTAATGGGTTACTGTGATCGCTGGTCATGTATATGCTGGAATTATGACACACAATACACTATGTATGACACATATAATGGGTTACTGTGATCACTGGTCCTGTATATGCTGGAATTATGACACACAATACACTATGTATGACACATATAATGGGTTACTGTGATCACTGGTCCTGTATATGCTGGAATTATGACACACAATACACTATGTATGACACATATAATGGGTTACTGTGATCGCTGGTCCTGTATATGCTGGAATTATGACACACAATACACTATGTATGACACATATAATGGGTTACTGTGATCGCTGGACCTGTATATGCTGGAATTATGACACACACTACACTATGTATGACACATATAATGGGTTACTGTGATCTCTGGGCCTGTATATGCTGGAATTATGACACACAATACACTATGTATGACACATATAATGGGTTACTGTGATCTCTGGGCCTGTATATGCTGGAATTATGACACACAATACACTATGTATGACACATATAATGGGTTACTGTGATCTCTGGTCCTGTATATGCTGGAATTATGACACACAATACACTATGGGTCTGATTCAGAGCCGGACGGTATTTGCGCTCGCTCGTTCAGAAAAAGGGGGTGGTTATTTAAATTGACCGTTCGCTCTTTGCGGCCTGTTGACGCCTCCATGTCTGAACGAGTGAACAAAACATGCGGTCGTTATTTTAAAAAAATGCCCCCTGGCCGCTCGCATCATACGTCATGTCCGCTATTTATTAGATTAATCGAGTACATCGAACAGCATATGAACTGCTCGCTATTCTTGTGGTTGTTTTTTCCTACTGCAATCATGCGAGCAGTTCTGGCTAAAAGACACCCCACTGACGTGGTCGATGACGCTGCTTTGTTAATTATGCACACCCTTAAAACGCCCGTTTTGACCTTTTGGCACGCCTGCGTTCTGATCTCCACTCACCGTTTTCAAGCACCTTCCCCTGTTACCACCCACATACGCCTCCTCTTGTCACTCAAAATAGCAGGCATTCGCTATTTAGCGAGCACACGATTTTCGGCCGCACTGACTGGTTCGTGCATGCGTATTACAATCCGTACGCATGCGCAGATGTGTGAACATCGCTCGGAACGAACGAGCGGCCGCTTACGAGCGGCTCTGAATGAAGCCCTATGTATGACACATATAATGGGTTACTGTGATCGCTGGTCCTGTAAATGCTGGAATTATGCAACACAATATACTTTGTATGTAACATATTAAAGCTGGATAAGTGGTAATTATGCCCTCTTCATGGACCAGCCACTCTCACTCAGGCATATGGAACCCCCCCTCTAGAAATCCTGCGTTTGCCACTGAAATTGACTTGTTTGAAAATAGCCATCCTATGACAGTGCCACATTGAAAGTCGCTGAGTTCTTCACTATGATCCATTCTACTAATAATGGTTGAATATGGAGCTTGTATGACTGTATACTTGAAATTATGCAACTGTTAGCAATTGGTGTTGCTTAAATGGCCAAACACGGATTAGAAGGGTTGTCCACACACTATTGGCTATGTAGTGTACTTTGGTGTACATGCTTGCCATGTTATTTATTCCTGAACCTGCTGAAATATATGTGCAGTGAAGATTCACTTTGCTGTGATGCTTACCTTTAAGACAACTGTACAGGACACTGAATCATTTTATATATGAAACATGAAGTTATAACATTTTCACCTGACTCACTGCAGCTCTGTTAAAGTTAAAAAAAACCATAAATATAATATATTTATTTAGCTTCCATTGCAAATAGCTGAAATCCACATCCGATAGCATATAATGGATAGAAGCAGGTTCATGTAAGATAAAAGCTGAAATAGCAAACCATACGACGTCACTTGTACCTGCTGTGACATAAGCAGGGATACAGCTAGGGCAAATCCATCAGTCTTCACAGAGGCTTCATGTGTAGCAAAATAGACAAACTGCCTCATAACGTTTGTATGGACTGTGATATATTTGCTGAAAGTGTATAAATACATGTTTTAAATTCTACATCTGTATGTTTCCCTTTTGTAACCATGTCAGAAACCATCCAAGCTTTCTCGGAAATCTTCGGCAGATGAGGGAGAAAAAGACAGCAAAGATGAAGACAATAAGAGTGGGTCAGAGGCAGGTGACGCGGACAACGACACAAGAAATGCTTCAGAAGTGCAGAAAATCAGTGCAGGGGTATGACTGCGTACATGTTTCTGTACAACAGAGGGGTGTAAATGCATACATGTTACTGTATAGCAGAGGGGTAAGGCTGCATATATGTTACTGTAAAGCAAGAGGGTAGGACTGCGTTTATATTATTGTACAGCAGGGGGTAGGACTGCATACGTGATGTGACTACAGCACCTTGGTATGACCACATGTGTTACAGTACATCATGGGTGTGATTGCATACATGCTACTGTACAGTAGAGGGGTGTGACAACATAAATGTTTCTGTATAGCAGAGGGGTATGATTGCATACCTGTCACTGTATAGCAAAGCGTTATGACTGTATAAGTGTAACTGTACAGCAGAGAGGTATGAATACATGTTATTCACAGGCAGGGAATAGCTGCATTTATTTTATAGTACAGACCTATGACTACTTGTGTTACTGTACAACACTGCTTAATCTTGGATCCTTAACTTGTGCAAACTAGTCTTAGTAGTAATGTAAGGTCTATATTAGTTTATTAAAAGGGGTGTATAATATCACAGATTGTCTAACTTCAGTGAACAATCAGTGTTGCCTTTATTTCACAGCCATCATTCTAGAGATTTCTTTTTATGTAAAATACACATTTTCTTACAAATATACATGCAGACGTCTGTATAGAAATGTTTGCGTTGATGCAACTTATGACTACTTGTGAGGTAAAGGGGAGGGGAAATATAGATTACGTACGGTACGGACATGCTCATGTAATTGTGAGCATATATGCAGATACACCTGGAAGGAGGCATGTATCTTTTGTGGATGCTGGAGTGATACACTGGAGTGATGGTGCAGTGATACACCGGAATGTTGACTCTCCGTAGCATTAGCTAAACACTTCTGATTAGTTGATTACATACTTACCCCTCCATCTAGCATTACATCTACATTATGTAACCCGTAGCCATCTGTTTGCATTGACATTTGCACTAGCAGGACAGAAGCTTGTCACTGGACTGGATTTTTCTTTAGGGGAAAACATTATATTGAATATATGACTTTCATGTTTATGAATGAAAGTCATATATTTCATGTTTATGAATGAAAGTCATATATTTCATGTTTATGAATGAAAGGTTATATATTGAATATATGACTTTCAGTTTAGTAATTTTAGTAATAACATTGGCAAGATACTGTTCACTCAACTACATTAGTACATTGCAAATACATTATTTCTAATATTAGAAATAGGTACAGTGTCAAATGCATCTCTATGGTATCCTTACAGTATTGCGGGCCATGAGTATAATCATTTGCTACATATGACAAACAACTGAAGCACCTGCTACAAGTCCACTTGTTTTACCTTTATTTACCCTGTCTGCATTCTGAGTACATACGTGTCCAACTTTGATCCCCACTGTATATCAATGCTAACCAAAACATGCCAGTAACTTGCTGCTTCATACTTACTGTAAAGGTGCCCATATACTGTGCGATAAAGCAGCCGATCTGACGGTTTGGTACGATATGGCTGCTATATCGTACCGTGTATGGGTATGATATCGGCCAGTGCGCGCTCCCGTGGAGTCGTACATCGCACCTCCAGATCTTACTGCAGGTTAATTTGATCTGGGGATGCGATGTACTATCCCATGCAGCGCTATGCGGGTAGGGGAGGGGGGTGACGGCATATCAGGCGGGGGCCACCCGATCGCACCGTGTGTGGGGACCGCCCGATATGTCGGCCGTCAGATCCCCCGTCGCGTCGCTTAACATTTGCCACTTGTTGGGCTTGTCACTTGGAGTACATTTCATGAGATGCAGCCAATGTAATATTTAAAGACACTAAAGTGTTAGATAATAGAGTAATCCTCCAGTCACTATTACCCCATAATCCATGCACCCAGTTTGGTATCAAAGCATAGAAATGGAAATGCTGACACCACAGGTGGTATATTTACTAAAGTCAGAGGTTTTAGAAGTGTAGATATTCCCCATAGCAACCAATCAGATTCTACTTAACATTTAACTAGCACCTTCTAGAAGATAATAGCTAGAACCTGATTGGTTGCTATGGGCAACATCTCCACTTCTAAAACTCTCACTTTAGTAAATTTACCCCTTAGACCTCAAAAAAAAATGCATCAGCCACGTATAGTAAATGTACGACATTGGTACTGGACAGTAAGTATTTAAATTCATATTACTCATACATAACATTTGGGGGCATAAATCAATAATCAGGGCAAAAAGACACTCCCCTGTGGCTTTATCTTAAATTGGCAAAAGTCAGAATAGATATGATGTTAAGCACAACCAGGAATATCTGGTCATCAAAATTCCATTGTTAAAAAGCAGGTAGATTTAACTGTGACTTTACTGCTGCTGGGGTCTGACCATTAACAGCATGTGTCCTAGCAATGGAGCATACAACAGTAACTCTTTCTGGTCCTCTCAGGACTGGAGTAAATGAACATCAGAAATAAATCATTACAGAAGAGACGACTCAATTCTGAGTGGTGTACACTATTTTCCCAAGAGACAGTGTGCACATACCATTTGATGGGAATGCAGGGAGCTGCCACCAAGGACAGGAGGGTACAGGGCAGAATAAAGGATATGGTCAGGTCGTGATTAAGGAGGAATTGTGATTTCATCTTTGGCAGGAAGATCAGGACAAGAGATAAAAGGAATATTTCATGGTTACCCGGGAAGAAAAATTGTCAGAACAAAGGTGCCAACTCTAATGCCCACAAAGCACTTGTCACCAGGAAGCTTTCTTTTTTCAAATTAAGAATAATTAAAGACATTAGATCTTATAGCTAAAGTACAAATTCAGATCCTGGGCAAAGAGGTAACTGGTACCTTATTGCTTATCTTCTGGAGCTAGACTCGGGGTGCAGCAATACCAGGGGTCGGGAAACAATACTGCCTTTTTTTTTTTAGCAAGCTTTTAGCTTAACCCAAGGACAATAACCTCCAGAGAATGGAATTGAAGGGTTAAAGTTACAGCATTACATTGGGATACAGATTATCCATTTCAAGAGGAAAGATGTCACAGTTTTTCTGCTAGGAGACCAATGATTGCCCTGGCCATTCTAGAGCTATTACAATTGCTGTGCTTCCTTGACCATGGTTAAGTGGGGAAAGACATACAATAAAGCATGGGCCAAATAATTACCAAGGCATTTACTTCTGTACTCTGCATGCAGAGCCAATGCGGCAGGTTCCATCTAATATAAGCTGACAAAGTTGACCAGCCAGTTCGCATCTTCTGAGGTGTAAATGGCTGATATAGCAAGAACATAAACATCCAGCCAAAATATAATCATGATCCATTGCTCCCGAATTTCTTTTGCCTCCTTGGCGACTGATGCCATTGCTGTAGTAATGTCATAGCCGATGGGTTGTCTACTGGGATGCTCACCAGCTGCTGCACTAAACAACTGTGGTGCTCAAAAAGTCACATCAGTAATACATCGGCCTCACCATACAACTTCTGAGCAACCCTAGGGTTGCTCAGAATTTCCAACGGAATTTAGCCTGGAATGGCCTCTTTTAACGCAGTCCCCGACACCAACATGCCCGCTGATGCAGGATGTTCTACATTCGTCCAGCTCTGAATCAGGCCACGAGCCATCTTGTGTGGTAATGGATCTTTGCAAGTAAAGACAATTTCTGAAAATTAAGAAAACTGTGGACCCACAATGTCTTTTTATTTGCACAATGTGCCTACTGGTCAGCCCATGTAAAAGATGTGCGACACTACACTTCAATTACTATGCACTTTTCAACTTCATGAATGATCCTCGGTGAGCTGCAGATCATCCACCTCAACACCTCAATCTGAAGATGAATTTCAGCCCCCGGCCTTTGATAGTCAAATATTTTGACTGTGAGACTACAACTCCCAGAAAGTCCTTACAGAAAAAAGTACTTTTACTCAATGTAAAAAAAATAAAATCATAAATATACAATAATAAAATAAAGGTATTGTGGACCATTAGGCTGGGTGACATGATGTTGCAAAGAACAAGAAAATAAGACAGAGGAGAGCACCAGTAGTATGAAAAGGCTACAACAAATGAGTAGTAGTAATGTGAGATGATCAGAATGCAGAGGGAAGGAATCACAAGCTCCTTATACCAATGGAAGCACAGTCCGCATAACACTGATGATGCCACTGTTACAAAGCACATTTAGGAGAAAAAAACACATAATATCCCTGTGATCACTGCTATCTGTCAATGTACATGCAAACAGATGCATCAAAATGAAACAACGATCGCCCTTGAAATTCCTGTTGTGCTGGATGAACGATATTGTTCATCCACATACCTACGATGAACGACCAACGATCGTTCACCCATATAGAAAATTAACAATATCGTCCAGATTGGCCTGCATGCATGCCCGATGGACGATATCATTATCGTCCAGCCGGTGGGTGCATCATTGGTCGTTCATTGCATACAAACGGAACGATATATCATTGAACGATATAGTTATCGTTGATATCGTAACGATATATCGTTCCGTGTGTATGCACCTTTAGACAACCATACTACAGCACTAGAAGGTCATTATACAGAGGTGGTGCCTCTAATGAGCCTCACACTGCATACAGCCAAGTAACCTGGGCCTTCCTCCCAAAATGCAGGCTTTGCTAACTTCAACTGACATAGTAAAAGTAAAAAAACGGTTTACTTTCAATCTTTCATCAAAGACGCTTATGTGGGAGGCAGACTCTGCTCTAACATCTCTCTAAGCAGCCGTATGCATGGGCACTCCATAGAAATCAAAAATCTGTATACAAGTATTTGTGTCTCCTCAAAGTCAAAGTTTCTAGAGCACCATCTATAAAGGTATTGCCTCTACATGCCTTGCGAAGGATGTAGCCACCACTTAGAGGAGCCTCTAAACCTTATTGTCCATACAAGACACTCTGTCGCCCAATGAGAATTAGTTGCAAATGAGATAAGTGTCTACACTCATCACCAAGTTGGACTGAATGCATCACAATTTATCAATATTGGGGAGTATGAGGCTGTGCTTTCGCTATGGAGCACCCACCTCTGGATGTCACATTGCATGTTAGAGGGCCAGAAACTAACTCCATCTTTATTATTTTGTCTCGCTGAATGTCATTTATGACAACACAGCACACTGCAATATTTATGGTGGTCACTTTTCTGGGTGTTGTGTGTTATTTTACCTGGTATTCAACAACATGGCAACTTAGTTTTATAAAACACAATCTTACTTTCTTCATAACATTGGTCTGATTATATGAAAGTGGTAAACAACATGAAAGATGATACAAACGTTTACCTCATTAAGTCTTCACATTGTAATCAGCAGTGAAGAGCACTTATAACATGCAGAGTGCACTTTACAATTACGTTCATCATAACTTTCCAGTCGTTATGTTTAAGTTTTCTATAATTCATATCATTTTCATGCAGCCAATATTTACAGCAATGAATATGCTTGATTTTGTTAGTATGATGGCCTTGGACTGTAGCATTGGTACATAATACTAGCCAATTCATTCTGAAGTATCTATCACAAACTTCCATAAACATTTCAGTTGTTACAGATTTTCCATGTAATATATTTTGCTCATTTACTTTTCCAAATGGCTCTCCAGTAGATGAAGGGTTGGGTGTATATGATTGCAGAGTCAGGTTTTGGGTGAATATATGTGTAATGTAACGTTTTCCTTGGAGCGTGATGGTGCGGGAGTACTGTACAGCCTCATAAAATGCCCATCATTAAAAGTACACCTTCAAAACATTGTCTGCTTGAACAAAAGGTTTTACACAGATGTTCTGTGATTTTCCTGCAGAATGTTTATGCGAGAGTTGGGGCCCGTAAGAAATGCACAGATGCTAAAGAAAAATTATAATTCTTAGTGGCACACATGCAAGATTTGGTGAGCATACAGTCAATTACCTGTGTAACATGAACTGAGGCACTGCAACAATCTAATTACCAAATGTCGTTATGTTATATTGCAAATAAGCTTAGAACTGTAAAACATACTACACCTTATTACTCACTGAAATCCCTCAAAAGGATCTTTTATTTCCCAACAGTCCTTAGAACAATTCAAGTCATGGATTAGTACTGCAGTCATCATGATATTTTGATATCTGCTATCCTGTTCAATGTGAATAGCTCAACAACTATATATTACATAAGACTTCTATACTTTCTTGAGCTACATTGTAAAACAGGTAAACATCATCTTATTAGTTAAAGTATCCCTTTCCCCGGATGTATGTGTGCAAATTATGTTCCTAACATAGCTTTTACTCATAGAAGGATTCTGTTCTGTGATCAAGAATATAGGAGACCGATCTGCACATTCTGCTAAAAAGACAATTGAACCTTATATAATATTTAATACATTTAGGTGTTATCAATGTCGTTCTATGATTACCATTATTAATCTCTTACATATGCTGGGATTTGTAGTTCAATGGAGTCAATTCATGACCTCTGGCATAGATATTACAACTGTAGGCCTAATATACCATAATGTTCAAAGACAGGATGCGTGAACACGTTTTTTTTCTTCATTTGTACAGAGATTGTGTATCCAGACTATTTATATAATAATGTCACACACACAGGAAGTCTCCATACAATACTTGTTGTACGTACAGGCTTTATGTTTACTATCCTTACATATAGAATATCATCTACAATACACTGGTGAAGACAAGCCGATGTTTTGGTATGTGCTAATGATATAGTAGCCTTCAGTGGCGTAAGTTCATCCCAGATGCCCGGAGGCAAGTTATAATTTGGTGCCCCCCCCATCACAGCCTCTGACACTGTAATGTAGCAATTTGCATGCAGACAGGCTATAGATAGACGAAGGCAGCAGCTGATGGTCTGACATGGAGCTCTCCACTAGTGTATGGTGGCTTCTCAGGTGCTGGGAAGGGGTGCCATGTATTGGGTGGCCATGACGGTACACTCCGGGTACATAGTTACAGCCCTAAGTGGGCTGAATATGTTGTGGAGGAGGTGCCTCTTCAGAGCTGGAGCCCGGCGGCAGGCGCCTCCATTGTCTCCCATAGTTCTGCCCCTGGTAGCCTTTATATGCATTTACTTGAGAAAGGTTTGATGGGACCTTGTGTTATGTCACTTCAGTTGGAACTAAGTGTCTGTATTAGTAATGCAGGTCCCCTTACACAGATCCACATGTAAATGTAGGAGGTCGTTTTCTGATGTAAATGTCCTGAAAATTATATGTCTATTTTCTTTTCAGACCTAACCAAGTACAGCATACCGTGGGAAGAGGTCCATGTTTCGCAGTTTAGTATTCTTGGATATGATATGACTCAACGCATTTATTTGTTGCCACCAAGAGATTGTCAGTTTGTATGCATAATACCATGTTCCTGTTTGTTGTGTTTGCTATCATCAGAAGTATATCTCCTCTAGGGGACAGCCTTTCAATTTACGTTATTCTGCTGCATGAAGTTGCCCTTTAAACAGGCTACTGTTATGTTTTCACAGCCTTCCATGTGTGTCATTTTATTTCCAATCTTGAGATCATTTAATAGATAATTGATTTATACATCTATTTTCCTACAGGGAGACATTAAAATCACTCTCTACTAAAGAGGAGAAGATAGAGGTTCTCAAATATAATAGTTACCTTGATAAAACAAACTATGATTTTAATAACATTAAATATAATGTACGGTAGATCATCTAATTAGATGTTAAATATGAATGTTTTCAATTATTGATTGCAGCATTTAGTTTTGTCAATCGTCCACAGTCTATGTGGGCAAGGCTTGCGGATAAAGATAATTACACCAGTACACAATGAGTTAAATCAATATATTACATGCACACTTTAGTATATGTTAGATGCTATTTACTGTCCAATGTTAAACATCTTTGTACATTCTCGGTACAAATTAAAAGGCAGCTTTGAACATGGTTTGTCGATAGTAGGACTGTACTTACTAGCTAAAACCATGTAAAACATGTAAGAGAAAGAGGCAACGGCTGAAAAAGGGAATTTAATGTTAATGAAAAATGAATGTTGTATTCTTAATACTAGTATTCTGCTATTATTACTTACAAAGCACCTTTTTTTATTTCTGTATTAAAATGTGTAATGTATTCTAGAAACATGCTCGCATTATGTAGTAAAATGAAGCAAATATGAAAAGCATCTTTATAAACCTTTATAACATTTAAACACATCACGGTTTGCTTGGTGTATAACTAAAAATTAGGGGGTACTTTGCAAATTTGACAATGATCTGCAGTGTCTGTAGTGTTTACTGACATAAGGGTGTACTCAGTACACCTTACCAGACCTAAAGGGTTCTATCACATCAGAAGCCCATTTTACTTCAGCAAAATGATGGTAAGACGAAACCATAATCCACCACTTAAACTCCCACCTTTATTCATTTAATACTCAATGTATTCAGATATACTGTAACAGCCATGACTAATGAAGCCCATGTTCTTTTTAATGAGACATGGCCCTTTAAATCCAAATTTGCTTCACGTTAGTCTCATATGATCCCTTAGTTTTCTCATCTTCACTGCAGCCCTCTCATTGCTGTTGAACTTCAGCTGAGACATCATCACACTCGCTGACCGAGAACTTGATAAAGAGTTTGGGAGCTAAAGTTCAAGTACAGAGGTAGGGACATAACCGTGAAGATTGTAAAGTAACTGTTGTTATCACATCTGACTCTCATCTGACAATGTATTGGCTTAAGGAGGATGATCCGATTATTTTTTACCCAAAAATTGTATTTACAATACTAATAAATAGTCATTCCAGAATGTATTTTCTTGTGGACAATACTGTTGCTATTGTGATAATAGATTTTATTTATTTTATTGCATTTTTTTCTTTTGGGTGAAAACATTTTCTCTGTATTTGTTCTGCTCATTCTCTAAAGCATTTGTAGCATTGCCAATGTTGTAGTTGAAACACATCGCATATAAAGTTGTATTGCTGTGTTAGCATAATGAACACTTCTGATGGGTGTCAGAAATAAGGTTAAAAGATTGTAAAGGAATAAAAAAGGTCACAGTCGACTTAATTTACAATATATGTAACGCGAATATTAAAACAAAAAATTTATGTAAATGCTGGCATTGGTTATTATTTTTTTTATTGAGTAATATTTTATTAATTTACCATTTTAAAACATGTACCATATAATACAAAAACATTGTGCTTGAGCAGGCATAACACAGTAACATAGCTAAAATTCAATCCTAATTCCAACATTCAGTGAATAGAACCAAAACACAATTTATAGCGCCTAGAGGCAAATTGAAATTCACTTCCACATTGAACCACTATAGCTATAGCAATATAAATGTTCTAAATATAGTGGCCTAAACATAACAATAACAACTATAACAATTAAACGTAACAATAATTATAAACAATTACAACTAACTTAACCAAAATAAATATTAAACCATGGTGAAAATCTATATAGTTATTAAACCACTAGCACATCAACTATAAATGTATTAACCTCAAATATACTAACCACAAACTTAATGACTATAAATATAGTGATCATAAATATGAAAGTGTACTTTACTGATTAGAAGTGCATTGATTATAAATGTGTTTACTACAATTATAACTATAAGGGGTAAATTTACTAAGATTTGAGTTTGGTCAAGATGGCAATCTCGGGTGAGTTTAGCCATTTTTTCAACTCACAAATATACTAAAGATAAACTCTGGTGAGTTTGGGAGAGATTTCTTTCTTCTCACTGGTAAAACTAGGGTGAGTTTGCAAACTCGAAACAACTCACCTTCGGACAAACTCGGAAGTACTTTTCATGAAATGGATGCAACTAGGGAATTTAACAAGAATCGAGATTACAATCTCGGGTGAGATTGTAGCAAACTCACTGTGAAAATGAAGTTTAAAACACCCCTCCTGAGCTGTGAGTTTGCCAGAAACATACGTAGATCTGTGTGATTTGTGTATGTTTCTGCCTGTATACCTAATCTCATTTTTTAAATGATGTACGGTCCCCCCCCCCCCCCAAAAGCATAACCAGCCCTTGGCTGCTCAGCCAGTCCTGGTTCCTAAAACTACAAGGAAAAAAACGAGTAGGGTACCTCGTTATTTAGGAACTAGCACCTGGCTGCAGGGCTAGTCCTGGTTTTAAATATAGGGGGGGGGAAATGCGTAGGGGTTCCCCTATATTTAAAACCAGCACAGCCAGGACACTTTGGCTGATGGCTGACAGTTCACATTGAGCAGTCAGGATCCGGTTAGCAGTGTATGTGGTTAAACACATACACCGCTAATGTAAGTGTCTGGTCCGGGTCACTCGGTTTGTTTGTTTTTTGCCAAGACCCGGGGATGCTATGGAGTCCGGCTCCAGGATGTAGGTGAGTATGGGATCTTTATTCCAGGTACTCCCATTGGATTCTACATGGAGAAGTGGACGTGAACAGCTGGCAGCAGGTAAGTATGTGTGAGTGGGATAGGTTTATGTATTAAAGTTATACTGTATATGGTGTGTGTACTGTGGTTATTTATTTATTTTACAGTGGGGGTACGGGTGCCGGCCGCCTGCTGGCACTCGTAGTTCTACAAGTGCCAAAGAGCAGGTATGCTGGCACCTGTAGCTCCACTGTAAATTACAATAGTTTTTAACTATTTTCTTTTTTTTTTTTTAAATTGAGTTTAGTTATAAAACTTTTTTCACATCAAAAACTCAATACAAGAAACACAATCCCCCACCCCTATGAAACCCCCCAAAAGATAAAGAAATAAATAATAATTAAAAAAAATAATAATAAACAGCTATTTACATATAGTCTCATTAATACCAATGCACAGTCAAACCCGATATATAAGTAATACCGAACAAAATATCTGCACAGAAGAATTCTCAGCTATTCAATGTAGCAAAAAAGTCATAAACAAAAAAACTCAGAATATCAAGACATTATTGTGCCGTCTCGCTGGTCGCTAACCCATCAGCATCTGAAATCCCCCCACCTCCAGTAACATAATGGGAAGATGAAATCCATGGGCCCCAAATACGCTCATATTTGAGAATACAGTTACGCTTAGTATATAAAAAACGTTCATGCCCCACCACTTCATCAACCCACACCATTCAGCAAAAGTAGGGCCCCTAGATGCCATCCACGTACGGGCAATACAAACCTTTGCCAGAGTCATTGCATTAATCACATACTGGACCGTCAAACGATTAGCCCTGTCCTCAAGACCCAATCCAAAAATACACATTTTAGGGGACAAAATGGGGATACCACGTTCCGTGTTAGTGACACAGTGACTTGGGACTAAAACACCTGGACAGCAGAGCACTCCCAGAGGAGATGCCAAAATGAGTACTGGGGAGTAGAGCATTTAGGACACTTATCTGAAGCTCCAGATCCAAATCTATTCAATAATATGGGGGTAAGATACACCCTGTGTAATAAAAAAAATTGTATCTGTTGAAATCGCACTGCAGAGGTGGCAGTCACATGACTATTCAACATTAGAGACCACTCATCATCATCTAATGGACCCAAATAATCCACCCATTTAAGTCTAAGTGGTGTTAGGGTGTCATAAGAATTAACGGTTAGGAGGTAGGAATAAAGTCGAGAAATCAATCTCTTACCACTAGTCGCTTGCAGCACAGCCCTAACTGGATCAGGAGTAAGTTGCGGAGGGCCAGAGGAAAACTGGACGGTTAAGGCATGTCGAAGCTGTAAGTAGCGGAAAAACATAGAATTCGGGACCCCAAATTCAGTCCTAACAGTGTCAAAAGTTTTTAAGACCCCATCACTATATAACTGTCCGAGGGAGAAAACCCCCCTCCTGGACCACAAAGAGCTACAATCTAATAGGGCCAGCTCTCCAAGAGAAGAAGAATGCCATAAAGATAAATCAGGATCAATACCTTCTGCCCCCACTAAAGCCCGGGCCTGTATCCACAGTTTATGAGCCTGTGTGACCAATGGAGCTCCCCCCATAGGGCACCTGTCATCAAGTAATAATTGCAAAGGGGAACATCTTCTAGAAACAGCATGTACCAATAAAGTAGGCAAATCCTGGCTCTCTTCACCCAAAACCCACCCCGTAGATGAACCAATTGTGAGGCCAAATAATAAAGGCGGAAATTCGGCAATGCTAGGCCACCCAACGCTCTAGGTCTACATAGGGTCTTAAGTTTTATTCAAGGACGTTTTTCTGCCCAAACTAAAGAGGAGATATAACTATCAGTCTAAATATACGAGGAGAGATATAAACAGGGGACTGCTGAAAAACATATAAAAATTTGGGGAGAACAATAATTTTTACCAAATTCACCCGACCTGTAACAGTCAAGGGAAGTTTATTCCAGACGTGCAGCTTGGATTTCAAGAAGTCAATTTGTGGCTGAACATTAAGTGGGACAAAGTCCGACATAGATGACGTTACCCAAATTCCCAAATATTTAAACCTGGAGGTCCATTCCAAGGGAGTATTCACAGCACCAACAGGAGTGGAAGGACCATGAACAGGAAGAATGCAAGATTTGTCCCAATTAATGTGCAGTTCAGAAAACCATCCAAAAGAATCTACCACGGAGAGAAGGGTGATCAAAGACCAATGCATCAGACAAGAATAACAGCATGTCATCTGCATAGAGAGCCACCTTGTCAACCCTTTGCTGTATCTGAATCCCCCGTATTGTGGGGTGACTTCTGATAAGACATGCCAAAGGCTCGATGGCCAGGGCAACGAGATTCGGGGAAAGAGGACAGCCCTATCTAGTACCTCTAGAGAGGCGAAAAGAAGGAGAAACATACCCATTAATACAAATCCGCCCTAAAGGGGAAGAATATAGTAATTCAACACAAGCTATAAATCTAGGTCCCATCCCAAAACAAAACAGGATCTCCCAAAGATAGTGCCACTCTACATAATCAAATGCCCCGGCAGCATCCAAGGACACCACCACTGCCCCGTCATCCACAGAGTCCGCCAGCTGCAAAATCAAATATAATCTAAGATTTTGTGAGGTAGACTTCCCTGGCATAAAACCAATCTGATCAGGATGCACCACCTCACTAATTACCTTACTAAGCCTAAGTGCAAGCATTTTAGCCAATATTTTAATATCCGTAGAAAGGAGGGAGATCGGGCGATAAGAGCCAGGATCAAGGGGATCTTTGCCAGTTTTAGGAATCATAACAATAATGGCCTCTGACATAGAACAGGGAGGAGCACCCAGGTCACACAGTTCATTAAAAAGGTCAAGAAGCCTGGGAAAAAAGAAAAGGGCATGTTTCTTATAAATCTCAATGGGAATCCCATCCACTCCTGGGGCCTTACCTCCCGGAAATGAAAAAACAGCAACCCCAACTTCCTCTACAGTAAATGGGGAGTCAATAAATGCTCTGCTGTCCTGGGAAATGGATGGGAGGGATATGTGTCCCAAATATTCAAATAATTCATCTAAAGTATAGTGGGCCTGGGAACAATAAAGACTAGCAAAATACTCATAAAACATCTTTGTAATAGCAGGCGTAGAGGAGTGCAAATTACCTAAGGAGTCCCGAATTTTAGCTACGACTGTGGTGTGTCGGACCTCTCTAGAAAGATACACCAGGAAAGCCCCAGATTTATCCGAATCTGAATAACTATGCCTAGCAAATAGCAGACATCTTCTGGATTTATCTAAGAGGAAATCAGATAAAAGTTTAGCGGCCTCCATATATGAGGATCTAGCAGTAATAGAACCCGAGGACAGATATCTCTGTTCCAACAAAGTACAACAATTTTCCAGCTCGGTCTCCTTTTTCTAATGAAACGGTTTAATATTTATCACCCTACCAATTAAAGAACCACGCAAGACGGCCTTAGAGGCATCCCACAAAATGTCAAAGGAAACAGAACCAGCGTTCTCAGCGAAAAAATTAGCCCATTGGGTTTCCAATTCCGAGCCCGCACCCATTAAATGTAAGCCAGAAAGGATTCAATTTAAAAAAAAAGTGACCTCGTGGAGCAGCAACATCAATAGTCAGTATTAAAGGTGCATGATCCGACACACCACGGGACCGGTACTCCACCTCTACAACCTGTGGGACCAGCCTCCCGGATATCAGAGCAAGATCAATCATAGAAAAGGAATGATGAGAGGCTGAAAAGCAAGAGTACCGAGCCAAGCGAGGATGCCGAACCCGCCAAATATCCACCAACCCAAGCTCATCTACTAAATTGGCAAAAGAATGAGGGGAGGGACCAGACACACTCGAACTTTCACGCCACCAATCCAGGGCAGGGTGTAACACATTATTAAAATCCCCGACACAGATAACCGGGGTATCAGGGGATAAAGAAATAAACTCAGCAGACTTTTTCAGGACCTCACTAGTATAAGGAGGGGGAATATAAACCGCAAGAATATGAAGTGGGGAGGAGTGAATAAATGCCCGTATGAAGACATATCTACCCAAGGGGTCAACTCTAACTTCATCCAGCACAAAACTTAGGGATCTACGAACAAGGACTGACACACCTCTGGTATACGAGGAGTGTGTGGAGTGATAAGCCCAGCCTATCCAAGGTTTACGCAAAGCCAAGACTTTCCCACCCACTAAATGTGTTTCCATCAAACAAATAATATCAGCCTGAGCCTTTTTCACCTGAGTCAATACTAAGGAGCGCTTGACCCGGTCATTGAGGCCCCGGACATTCCAGGAGAGAATTTGGAGAGGGGAGCCTAAACTAGTAGACATCATGGGGTTAGCCACACACCAGAGGAAAGAGGAGATACAGACAACTGAGATATCACAGCCGGGGGCAACCAGCGAGACGTGGCAGCACTACATAATAAAGAATACAGTAGAAGCTGAAAATATAATAAATAAAAGCATAATAGTTTAGAATATGACATTGCAATGGCGTAAAATAAAAACATAAAATAAATTCCCATATAATAACCCTGAAGAAAAACCCACAACCCACCCTGTATATCCACCCCAACCAGATATACCTAAATCCCTAATTTACCGACTATTAACCCCGAAACAAAATACCCAATAAACCCCTTATTTTATTTAGTTATAATAAAGAGTAAGAGAGAGGGGGGGAGCAATTCTTACCTCAGTCGTAAGGTGGAGTATCGGCCAGGCCCAGTATAAAACGGGTACCACAACGACATTACCACTTGGAGAGCAACTAAAATCTAATAATCATCAGACTATCTAAAGAACAAACACAGCTCACGGAATAACAAGTCCAGGTCAGTCCGGAGGAGCATCTTCACCACGGCCCCCAAGATCCAGCCACGACGAAGCTTCACGTGGGGAATCAAAGAAATGAGATCGTCCATCAGCCACCACACGTAGACGGGCAGGAAACAGCATGGCGTAGGAGAGGCCCAGATCACGTAGGCGACGTTTAATCTGTATAAATTGGGACCTAGACTTCTGGACATCCACAGAAAAATCCGGGAACACTGCCACCCAATTTCCATTATATTCCAAAGGACCACGTAGACGAGCCAAACGAAGGATTGAATCTCTGTCCTTGAAATGCAGGATCTTGGCAATTAATGTGCGAGGGGGGGGCGCCAGGAGGCAGAGCCCTACCAGGAATACGGTGCGCTCTTTCTACTGCAAAGTGGGCAGTGAAATCATCCCGACCAAAGGTGTCTACCAACCGTTTTTCTAGAAACGACTCCGGTTGAGAACCCTCCGACTTCTCAGGTAGACCAACAAAACGGATGCTATTTCTGCGAAGTCGGCCCTCTATATCAGAGATTTTGGTACGACAGGCCACCATCTGGGACTCCAAGGTTGTAAGCCGTCCCGCCACCGGAGCAGTGATATCCTCTAATGTGGAGATACGAGTCTCAGCCTCACCAACACGTTCTCGCATCGTCTGCATATCATGACGGATAAGGGAAAGCTCCACATGAACTTCAGAAATCTTGCCAGACAGCGTCTTCTCTGAAGAGGTGATTGCCTGCATTAAATTATGCATAGTGATCTCAGGCTCCGAAGGAGAATCCTCAGGAGCAGGCGGAGAGGAGGGCTGAGAGTGAGACTGAGTCCCTGAAGAGCTGGGTCCCGTAGCCCCGCCAGTTCCAGAATGGGAGAACCTCTCCAGCCGCGCAGCATCTGACTGCTGGGAGTTTTTTCCCATTATTACTGGATCACAGGGACAGATGCAGGGAACAGCATGCAGTGGAGAGCAGTACAGGGTGGTAGTCAGCAGCTGGGTTCAGGAGGAGGAGGACCTGTATTTTCCAAATGTCCCCAGAGATCCAGGGAGAGGACCAGCCACCCCCCTAGCCGCTCAGGACACTAACCAGTAGTGTGCTGCACCCAGCACAGAAGACAGGGGCCACAAGACAGCCTGACCCGGATCCAAGATGGCGGCCGCGATCGGGAATCGCGGGTCCGCGGCGGCAAGCAGGATACTGCGCAGGCAGTGAGAGAGGGTCCCTCACCTCCCCAGCCCTCCAGGGCACCCTCCGGACAGGAGAGGAGACGAGCGCCGGAGCCAGGAGCAGCCTCAGACACCGGGGGCTGAATCCAAAATGGCGCCCGCGACGAGGAGACGCTGCAGGGAGAGATCTTCAGCTCCCACAGCACAGCAGCCAGCGCACCCAGACTGATCCTAGGACTTCTGGAGCAGGTAGTGGTGAGTGTTGAGGGAAATAGTCAGTACCAGGGACCGGGTACAGGGATCAGGATAGTGTATAGGATATTAGGGCCAAGGAGCTACGTTATTAGCCTCCTACATCCAGCCCATCCAGGCCACGCCCCCAGTTTTTAACTATTTTCACCATTATTACCCCCGTACCCACAGCCCAGCAGTGCGGGGAAGAGCCCCGGGCTTCAACATAAGCCTGAGGTTTTGGGAGAGAGGGGAACCCTTCTTGGGCGGTTTCCCGCCTCCCCTGAGATCCCAGGCTTGGGCTGACCATCTTGGGGTGTGAATGCTTTGGCTGTGGAGACCGGGTGATAGGGTCTCCTGGCTGTGGCATTAAACCCCGGTCGGTTTGGGTCCGGTGCTGGTTTTAAATATAGGGGGACCACCACACATTTTTTTCCCCCCTATATTTAAAACCATTAATGTCCCTGCAGCCAGGTGCTGGTTCCTAAATTACAGGGGAACCCTACACGTTTTTTTCACTGTCATTTTAGGAACCAAGACTGGCTGAGCAGTCCGGGACTGGTTATGTCTTTTGGGGAGGGTCCCTACATCATTTTTTTTTTTTTTAACATTTAACCCTTTTTTTTTTTACAGGTACAACTTACAAGCAGCCTTCACATATCTCACTGATATGTGCAGGCTACTTGTACAGGAGAGTTTGGCAGAGAGAAAACACTGCAATCTCGGGTGAGTTATCTCATCTAAACTTGCTGCTCAGGGGAGAAATCTCGATCTGCTTCACCATCGGAAAACTCACTCAGCTAAACTTACTTCTTAGTAAATTTGT
Organism: Taudactylus pleione; assembly: GCA_031769625.1. Taxonomy (NCBI): domain Eukaryota; kingdom Metazoa; phylum Chordata; class Amphibia; order Anura; family Myobatrachidae; genus Taudactylus; species Taudactylus pleione. The sequence goes on along the minus strand of JAUIMM010000128.1, from coordinate 10,325,369 downwards.
GAGTTTCAGGGACCTCAAATCACCTGTGTTCTGGCGAGGGTAATCGAGTTTAAAAAAAAAAACTTGATCAGACTCGAATCTTTGTAAATTTACCCCTAAGTGTATTAACTATAGGTGTAATATCTATCATTTTACTAATTATATAGTGACAATAATAGTGACTATGAATAACCTATTAATTACCGTTATTAAACCATATACAGGTTGAGTCTCCCATATCCAAATATTCCGAAATACAGAATATTCCGAAATACGGAATAATTTTGGCATGACTGAGATAATGAAATCTTAGATTTTTGGTGGGTTAATGTACACAAACTTTGTCTAAGGCACAAATTATTAAAAATATTGTGTAAAATAACATTCAGGTTGTGTGTATAAGGTGTATATGAAATATAAATGAATTTCATGTATGTACACAAATTTTGCTTGAGCCACAAAATTATTGAAAATATTGTATAAAATGAACTGCAGGCTGTGTGTATAAGGTGTATATAACACATAAAGGCATTCTGTGTGTATATTTGGGCCCCATTCCCAAGATATCTCATTATGATATGCAAATATTCCAAAATACGGAATATTCCGTTATCCAAAATACCCCTGGTCCCAAGCATTTTGGATATGGGAGACTCAACCTGTATATTGTGTCTGTAAATATAATAACTACATATATACTAACTATAAATACAACCTTTATATGCTTAATAATTATAAACAACCCAATTACAACCAAAATATATAATTCATGAAAACATATATAATATAATAGCTATCTCATTTTACAATATACATTTTATGCTTATATATAGCATCACTTATATATACAAAAACAAGGAAAGAGAAAGGAAGAGAGAAACAACAAAAAAATAAAAAATTAAAATATCTCAAAAGCTGCACTGACTCTCTTATCATTACTTAAATGCACAAGAAAGACATACACTATTATGTACAGCTAATTGTTTTTTATGATGAGGCATATCTGGACTCCAGCCATCCACCCCAAATCTGATTACATTTAATTTGCCCCTTACATGTAATATACACGTGTGATTCATGCTGAATAGTAAGGCGTATCAAAGACAACCAGGCTTCAACTTCCGGTCCCTCGGAAGCCATCCATAAACGAGCAATAGACACTTTAGCTAAGGCACACATTTATTATAAACTGTTTACTATTTTTATTAATAAAATTTCCCTCGATCGTTCCCAAACAACTTACTACTGGGGTGAGTGTTACATTAGGAATTCCCAGTTCGATTAAAACAGACTTAACCCGTTCCAGAATTGGCTAATTAATTGACATTCCCACAAAAAATGCCTAAATTACCCGTCCTCTGTGTGGCATTTAGGACAACGATCACTAGAGCCGCCTCCATATCTAACTAAACGGACCAGAGTAAGATACGTACGATGTAGAAAAAAACAATTGAATTTGTTCAAATCTAATAGATGCTCAAGTCTCATCTTTAATAGGACCCAAATCCTCTTCCCACTGAGATTTAAGTCTAGGTACTGTAGAGTTTCAGTATGGTGAAGGGATAGTAAAACGAATAAGAGTATGATAAAGGCTTACGGGGGCCGAGAGTCAGCAAAAATGTTTTTAATATAGAAGAAATTAAAACGGTTGAATTTGAAAACTGTGTCAATGGGGGGAATTCAATTCAGCGCGATAATGAATAGCCGTGGGAGGGAGCTCCCAAAGCTATTCAATTCAATGCACTGTGTGCCTTGTCGGGAAGCAGGTAAGTCAAAGAATGCCGGTTCTCGCGACTTAACCTGGGTGTTAAGGTGCAGTAACCAGCATTCTCCAACTAAAGTGCCAGGTGCGTGGCTGTTAGCGACGCGCTAAGCAGACAAACAGCTGCGTGCCCGGCACTTTTGTTGGATTTCTCCTCGCAGGGGGCTGCGGGAAGAAATCCTTTGCTCCGTCCAAACAGTGCGTTGAATTGAATAGCTGCGGGAGCTCCCTCCCACAGCTATTCTACATCTCACTGAATTGAATTCCCCCCAATAAGGCATAGCTAAGCTACAAATATCGATAGAAGTATTATATACCATTAGACTATTTCTATCTAAGCTGATCAAATGAACAAAGAACGGAGTTATCATACAACTGACCTATTGTAGAAATGCCCACAAACTGCCAGACTAAGATAGTCTGTTAACCAGCTATTTCGGTCAGTATACTCGTGCTACTCAAGGAAGTATCAGGGTCTAATCCAGGAGCCTCTATCATGCCGGAGATCTGCCTCCAAATTTTAATACTTGTTTTAATAAGGGCGGGCTAGATGCAATAATTCTACCTTCTAAGAATATTTGTAGAGGAGTAACCTCAGGGTATGACTGAGACACTAAAAGAACATGCAAAGCATCGCTAGACAGGTCCTCAAGCCATATCCACTGATGTACCATTTGAGCTGCATAGTAATAGTATTTAAAATTCGGCAATGCAAGACCTCCAGCAGATATAGTCCTAGTAAGAGTATTTAAACTAATACTGGAACGATGATTCGCCCAAAACAGTGAAGAAAGGAGACTATTTAGTTTCTTAAATATACCAGCAGAAAGAAAAGATGGAGAATGTTGAAGTATGTATAAAAGCTTGGGTTGCAGGACCATTTTTATTAAATTGACTCTACCCATAACTGTAAGGGGAAGTCGGCTACATACCCTCATTTTATCCTTAACATAAATAAAAAAAGGGTTTATATTAAGGGAAACAAAATAACTAGGTGTGTTTGTTGGGTAGACCGTGTTAAATAATTAGGTATTTGAATAACAAAGAGGAAGAGAGACTAAAGGGGTTACCGAGCAGCTTCCTCTAAGTGGCATAATATAGGACTTATCCAGAGTATACTTCAAATAAATCTATGACTTGAAGAGCTGCTGGTAGCCTGATTACATTATTAGATAAAAACAATAAGTCATCAGCATATAAAGCCACCCTATCCTCCCTCCCAGCCATTCGCAAATGTATAATGTCTGAATGAGACTGTAGGGTACTTGCCAGTGGCTCCTTCGCCAAAGCGAATAAAGACGGAGACAATGGGCACCCCTGGCGCGTGTCCCGAGCCAGTGAAAAAGAAGGGGAAGAAATAGAACCATTCACAGACAATCTGGCACTCGGTCTGTCGTACTGCAATTGTACCCATTTCAAATATATTGCACCAAATCCGAATTGACGCATGACCTCCCACAGGAAGGGCCACTCCACAGAGTCGAATGCCTTAGCCACATCCAATGACACTATAACCAAGGACTCCTGCCCATGGGATATCTGCAAGTGGGTATATAACTGACGGATGTTAACTGCTGTCGACATACCTGGCATAAAACCAGATGTTGGTCCGGATGTATCACTGATGTTATAACTTTATTTAAACAGTTAGCAAAGATTTTAGCTAAAATCTTTATGTTTGTGGGAAGTAACAAATAGGATGGTAAGAATCCAAAAGTTTGGGATTTTTCCCTGGTTTGGGAAGAACGATAATAATTGCTTCTGAAATAGATGAAGGGAGGCAGCCCTCTTCAAAGATCATTTTGAATATTTCTAAAAATTTCGGAACAAATATTTTGGTGTGCTTTTTATATACCTGAATAGGAATGCCATCAGACCCTGGTGCTTTGCCACCAGGGAACGATGCTATGGGTGCCCTCACCTCCTCCACTGTCAGAGGGGAATCAAGGTATTCTCTGTCCTCCTGAAATAACTGAGGGAGATCTACTGAAGTTACATGTCTGCAAAGCAGAAACATCACAGGTCAAGCGAGTTGCATATAGTTGCAATGTCTGGAGTAGAAGTAACTATGGACCCGTCTACCTTTAGTAATTCCAAAACACAGGTTGTGGTGTGTACAGACGTAACAGTAAACTACCAGTCTTATCTGCCTGCATATAAAATCAGTGAGATTGAAACAATAATCTACAGCTTGCTTAATCTGTTAGATGAGCACACCATGTCTCCTGCACATTCCAACCATTGAATAGGGGTAGAATCTAGTTTGTCCCCAAAATATTGCATCTCTAGATTTTTACAAGTAGTTTCCAAGTAATCTTCCATTTTCCAATATTGCATTTTAATCTCAGCCACTCGCCATATAAAGGACCCTTGAAGAAAAGCCTTAAAGGCATCCCATGCAATTGACATCGGGGCACTACCAACATTTACTGCAAAATATCCTTCCCACATATCTTCCAGCTCCAACACCCCCCCCCCATTTGTAGTAACCATGAGGAATGTAATTTCCATAATGGAAATCCTCTGGGAATGCCCCAATCCAATTTTGTTACCAACGGTGAATGGTCTGATACCGTAAGCAATATCTTGGGCAACAATGTACAAGAAACCAAGGCAAGGTCTATACGTGAAAAAGTGTGATGGGTGGAAGAGAAACAGGAAAATTGGCTAACCTCAGGATGTTTAAGTCTCCACATATCCAACCACCCCAATTCTTTTACAAAGTTTGAAAAACCAGAAGCACTCTGACTAAAGGAGCTCATAGAGGCCCTCCACCTATCTAAGACTGCCACAGGCTGGTGGGCGAGTTTAGATAACACCAACTGGAGCCTGCTATCAGCCTTCTTTTCCTCTCGGTCCAGAGCTGCTTTACGCTCTGCAGCCTCCAGGTCCATGGCAGCTCTGCGTTCAGCAGCCATGGCAGCAGCTTCCAGGTCCATAGCTGCCTTGTGCTCCGCAGCCTCCCTGGCCTCCTTAGCATTGAGCTGCTCCATAAGCTGCAGCATCATAGTCGGGTCGGGCTCTTTCACGTACTTAAGAGCCGCCTGTAGGTACAGATCAATGGCAGAGTTCCCACTGAAAGTATTAGAGGAGTCCGATGTACGATGAGTGGGCCCCGTAACTTCCAGTGCCATCTGCTCCTTGACAACAGACCTGGAATCCGATTGATCCCTTCCAGCGACTTGCTGCTGGTCTGCGTCCATTAGGGCGTTGATCAGCTGTTGCCTGGTTTGGTCCTCACTGACCAGACCCTTCTGCCTGCACCACGCCTCAAGCTCTTCCTTCCTGAGGTCTTTGTAGTTTCCAGCCATCACTCGCCAAAATAAAAATAAGAGAACAGGGGTAGGGAATCAGAAATTGCTTTCACATTGTGACCTTTTACTAATATAAGCTTTGAGTTCTGGTATCTGGTGAAATTGAGTTCCTCTCTCAGAGTACTCCCTTCTTCACTTAAGTTTTTATAAAAAAAACTATTATTATTATCCCACCACTGCGAACCAATTGTCACGGCCGACCCTCCAGATACGCCAATCTGAGAATCGCCGCCCTTGACTTTTACAGGTTACCTCATCACGTGTGGTTAACTAAACCTGGTAAGTGCCACTAGCAGAAGAAGAATATAATGCCTAAGCATAAGGTAGGCTTCTGCTCCTACCTGCATACACAATAATCAATACTTAGAAAGATAGGTAACATGAGCCACATGAGGCCTTGGGTCATAAAAACACAGATCCAGAACTAGAATTAATGTTTAATTCAATATCTTCGCGCACATTGCTATTCATTTCCGGCCTAAATGTGCCCGATACATGTACGATTTCAAGCAATTGAACGATAACGACATCGTTATCGTTCAATCGCCTGTTAAAATCGCTATGTGGATACGCACCTTAAGTACTCACAAGGCCAGGAGCAATTTCTTGTATGAGATCTAGGAATAATGGCCTAAGTGCTCCAAAGCCAGAAATTAAATAGTGAATTCATCAGTCTCCTACTGATATATTTTCATAAAAGTTAGTACTCACAAAACCAGAAGTATTGGCTTAAGTGCTGTAGAGAAAGGGAATTATGCAGGTACAATAAACACTCCAAGGCCCAACACTGCTGTACATTTATTTATACGGGCTCCTCCAGATTGCATAAAAAAACTAGCTTACTATGGGCCATAAATAGCAGCAAATGGAGGGGACTGCAGGACCATGCATCTAGGAGCTTCGTAGCAAGTCAGCCCAGCAGCATCGATCTCCGGACACCAGAAACTTTGCAGGACGTATGTAGGAGAGGCCAAGCTAGCCTGCTGCATACACCATTGCAGCCATGGCTCCTCTTCTCTAACCCCCTCCCCTCAAAAGGAATATTATTTTGATGTTGGTGGCGGTATAGTACAATAGGAAACATGCTTTCTCATAACAGAAGGTCACATATTGAGAGTTGCAATAATTATCAGATTGCTAAAAGAGTCACTAACTTATGCCGTATACACATTAGATGATGTGTGTATGCAGCGGCGGGCCCGACGGGGGTGCCGGCATCGGCAAGTGTATACACACTGGCCAATGCCGACCAACAAAAAATGACGGCGGGAAGGGGAGGGGGGCATGCTGCTTTGGCATCGCTCACAATATCCCCAGATTAATGACCCGTGGGAGCGCGCGTTGCTCGCCGATCAGTTCATAATCATTGGACGATTTGAACGATATATCGTTCAACGATATGGTTATAGTTCAAATCGTCCATCAAAATCGTTTAGTGTGTATGCAGCTTTACTGTACCAAGTGAAATTGGTACCTTGTATCATTCTGGTGTAACACTTCACTACATGTATACTTGTATATCAGCCATTTCATAACATGACACTGTTTAGTTCTTGCTTGGAGTAATCCATTACCATTCTAGTACTGGGCCATGGACTAGGGCAGTGGTTCCCAAACTTTCTTGAATCACAGCACCCTATAGTATCAGCATTTTTTTCATGGCACCCCTAGGACAAAAGTTTCTTACTGAGAAATTCATAAATATTAAATTAAGGAAATTTTGCATCCTTAGGTTCAGTTATGTGGTGGTGGACAGGGTTGCTCTTCTGTTTGTCCATATATATTATAATTGGCAGCCACTATCACTGTTTTTCCAATCACATTGACCATAAATAATTTGATTTGGTCCAGGTCCAGCAACCTGTGGCACCCTTGCAAGTGCCCCGTGGCACCCCAAGGTGCCATGGCACCCAGTTTGGGAACCACTGGTTTATGGTTTCACTTTGTACAGCATACATTGCCCATCGATTTTAACATATGGTTGTTGGCCCAAACCACTTAAAGCAAAGTGCTAATGGCTTAGAGTAGAGTTGTGCAGTAATCCCATAGCAAAGAAAGAAACATGTCTATATACAGTGCACAGGTATCAAGAATGTGATCCTCTTCTTGCTGGACGTACACTTTACCTTTATTCAACTTTGGCCCCTGATCTCTTTGTCACAAAAAATTCTGGCTTACTTATACACCGATGGGCTAGTAGCTGCGGAACTATCCCAAAGAGTATATTTGTGATTAAAACCACAAGCTTAGCCTCATCAGGAACTCTGTAGGTATAAGGAGTCCTTGCATGAAGTGAAGCACCAATGTGAGAGAACTGCGCCTGCGGAAAGGAGAGGAATCAATTATCAATAATCACCTTCCTCACTATATACAGGTTGGTTATCAATGAGCATAGCAGAATCTCTCACATATAAACATACATAAAGAAAACCGCATGACGCCCACATTGTACAGCAAACTGCTAAATCCCGTGCTATGTATAAACAGGTGCTCTCAGAGTAATGTCATAATAAAGCTATATACACACATTGCCACCTGTATAACACAGTCCTGTTGTCTCCTATAATCTCATGATTACCTGAAACCATAAATGAGGCCACATGGGACAGTATTTTAGAAGAAAAACTAAGTTTATTTTAAAGGAAGGGGTTGTATTAAAATTAGAGATGGTAGGACTATGTCGTTGTGACATTTGCACGGGGCACCTCTGGAGAGCTTTCCATTTACACACATTAGGTTTCAGAGCAGTCTCCCAAGATTAGCTGAAGATGCACCTTGATGTGTGCTGAGCGGATCCTTTAGACACTTTTAGTAATCACAAAAACACCCTTGCAGACTTTACAGCAAAATGAGCATATAAAACCAGAATAATTGTATCGGCTCATACACAATTGTACTATATGAAACGTAGGTGCATGTTAGAACATTCGCATACAGCCATGTGTACCTACCCTAAATGTGCAGGGATGCATCATTTTACTTATACTTGCATGGACATATAAAGTTGCAGTTACTGATTGCCCATATGCACCTGCTTTAGTATAAATCCTTATTAGTTTTTACCAAATGACTAATTTTTTTAGTAGTGTTTATAAAATGAAAGGTCTAAATTATTGCTGTGGGTGGCAGCACATGTTTTGGTCCTCAATGTTTCTGAAAGTAAACAAAAAATACCCGATTATCAGGGGCTGTATTAACCGGACAGCTACAAAAAAATTATATTTGGATGTGAACAGCCTGTTGCCAGCAACCATATTGGAGCATTGATAAAAAAAAAACATTTCTGTTGCCATGAATGAAATGTAACAGCTTAAGGGGTTTATGTACCAAAGCTTGATGAGAGATAAAATTGTGAGAGAAAAAGTATTAACCATTCAGCTCCTCACTGTCATTTTTCAAACACAGCTTGTAAAATGTAAGTTAGAAGCTGATTGGTTAGTGCTTTATCTCTCACAATTTTCTCTCTCTCCAGTCTTTGATAAATACACCCTTTAGTTTGGGAGCCAGAAAAAAACCCAAATTCAAGCTTGGGTACTTGTGGAAAAGAGACCCAACACCTGTGGCTGTTATTGCATGGCTATTGGGCATGGCGTACTGGCGCAGCCACCATGGACCAATGCAATATTAATGTCTTGTTGAAAGTCAGCAAGTTCTAAATGTGTTGTCAGATTTGTTGTGACAGATTTTCTTTGACAACTTTCAGCTTAATTTACAAAAAAAACATTGGTCTGCATCAGTCCAGATAAAAAAATAAATAAATCACCACCAAAAGTTGGACAAATACACGTAAATAATGGGTTCTAAGCTCTTGTTGCTTTATAATAACAGCCACTGAAAAATGCCTCATTGTTCATAATATTGCTGCGGAGGACAACAATTACCTTATTTTAAGGCCTGTTTTCTCCCTTCAACTGTAAAATACCTATCCTGAAAAAATATATTTTAGATTCAAATCTGCTCTTTTTAATTACCGTAATGTTGTTTGAAAAAAATTGGTTATCCTTCTTTTTTGCTTTTGGATTTCAAATATGGGCAAAAATTAACTGTGAGATTTGTGAGAGCAATTTTAGGTAACAGGATAACAATAGAGTCTGATGTGTTAGGACTCTGATGGAGGCCACTTGGGGAGTCAGCTACTGTACACTGATGTCATACTAAAAAAAATGAGATATAAGCAGCTGAATTCCAGATTAAGCTTTACGCAATTGATTTATTTTGCCTATTTTCACCTCATACTGTGAAAAAAGCAAAAGCATGTAAGACTCAGGACTGCAATTTTTTAAATAAGCGCCAAAAGTTATACAGGCGTCCACTTACACAACTTTTACTCCCCTAGATCAGACACACTAATAACCTGAACAATGCTGATTTTGCACTGCAGAGTCGGTGACAGTTGCACCCACTCCCCTGCTTACGGGCCATAGTATTATTGTTACTATTGCATATTGTGAATTAATTTTCCCAAAGTTATTCTGACATATATGCCAACCTTCATGTAACATTTTTATCAAACTTGGAGATGGTCAAGTGGGGACTATGTTCGAACTCGGTCCACTTGACATAGAATGACCCATACGTCTAATACGATTCTTATGACTCTATTGCTCTATCTTAAATCAAACTTTTCACTGTCTTTATTAAAAAGCCTAAATAATAGCTTCCCTTTTCATCACAAACTATAAAAGCTACATCCCAGTTCTAAGACAAAGTTGCTCAACTATATAGCGTCTTTTTGTTATCTTTGAGACTACAAGCGTATCACTGAGACTTTAGCTTCTGCACTTCTCCAGGGTGATGCATGACAAATAAGCTGTATCCTACTAAATATACAGTATATTCAGCAATAATATAAGTAGTGGTTGCTCAGATCAACTTATTAGTCTTTCACAGGTTCATGAAAGGGAGGGTTTTACTCTAGATTCGAAAAAAAAAAGAGAATAATGTCCCCCAGTACACTGCAATAAACCAGCAATTAGATTAGAATACTACCTGGTAATAGAAATTCAAAGATCTGTGTTGCATATATTTGCAAAGATACTGTATGTTTAAGCTTTCCGGCCACGCCAAGGTGTCTCTACGCTACATGATAATAGAACCCACTTTGGGTCATATAATTGCATACTGTTATGCCACATGTATAGGTAGCATATACATTAATATATCTAAGTTGAGAGCCAACTTACTTGGAGGTACCCCAGAATCCTCCAAATAGCACTACAGGAACCAGCACACTTTCCTAATACTGGTCCAATCCGGCCTCTCAAAACAGTATATTAGAGACACTTGTACAGAGACGCCTTGACGCGGCCCAGTGCTTAAACATAGTTTTGCAAATATAGTATATGCTACAAAGATCTCTGAATTTCTATTAGCATGTAGTATTCATATATTTACCAATGTGATTTCAACAGAATGATTTACTGTAACAGGTAGCGTTCTAAAAATATCTAATTATACCAAGAGAAGGAGCAGACTTATCTTGGCCTGCTAAGTCATACACAACCTAATAAACACATTTACATACTATTATGGGCAAGACATCAACAAATGATGGGGCTGCATTTAGCAGTTTCTTAAAAGACCTTTAGTGAAGGTAATGCTCACTCTACCTGAGCCAATCCACCAGCATGGATAAGAGTAAGGTCTAGCATCCACGTACATCCAGGAACAAGGAGACCATACAGTGTGATCATATTGTTTGGAACACAGTAGAACATATACACCAACATCTACAAAATAGAGAATTAGTTACCGAGTATTATTTATTTGTAAAATTTACTCTCATGCAAGATCTGAGGTAGGATTTAAATAATCAAGGTGCATACACGCACAACAATTTTTTGAACGATTATGGATAACGATAACGTTTATCGTTCAATCGTTGAAAAAATAGTTCACTTTCTGAGTTAAAACGCTGAACGATTATCGTTCATGCGCGTTTACATTTGTAGTTCAGTCAAACTAAGTTCATTAAGTTAATATGCAAAAATCGCTTGTAGTTCAAAAATATCGTTCAATACACTTTTAAAAATATTACAGATAATCTGACAGAAAATTGTTCATAAAATCGTTGGCAACAAAATCGTGTGTGTATGCAGCTTCAGAGCTAACAAGCTAATAAAAGTGTCAATCTTATAAGAAGCATAATTCATAAACAAGCAAGATGAAAATTACTGAAAAACGTAATGCACCCATTGAGAATATGGGGTTAGTGTTAGCAAAACTGCTAAAAAGGAAAATTGGATGTGCTGACTATAGCCATGGCGGTAGAAAGTCGGCCCGTGTGAAGGATGCGTGACCTATTCACGAGAGGCGTGGCCCAATGCGCAATTGCAGTTCTCTCCTGCCCCCTGGGTCCCATCTCCTACACTTCCTTTCCTACAACCTACAGTATCCACTTTCATATTTAATTTTGTTTAATTGACCTTCTTTTTTTAAATGTGTCTCCTCCCTTTCTGTCTATCTTCCTGTACCCTGCACGGTGGGGGCCCAGGTCCGACGCCGCTCCCCCCTCTCTGTTAGCAGCCCAGTGTGAGACTTCTCACTGCTGCTGGTGTAGGAGAGGTAACAGGAGAGAAGGTTGAGATCAGAGTGAGAAGGATGAGTTAGAGAAGTAGGTGATGTCACACAGAGAATACCAAGGTCCAGAGACATCATGGTGTTCGGGAAAAGAGGTCCACTGGATGAGACCATGATTGGAGGTAAGGGAGATGAGTTTGGAGGCTGATGTGAAAGTGGACTAGGCTGTAGGAAAGGAAGTGTAGGAGATGGGACCCAGGGGGCAGGAGATAACTGCAATGTATAGGTGAATAGGTAAGAAGGGACATATGGCGTGAAATTTGAAGCATGAGAAAGTGAGGGATACTGTAGTTCAGAGGGTATGATGCTGAAGGTGCAGTCAGGAGATAGTAGAATGAGTATGCCACCACATCGGCGGCCGTCCGGGAGTGTGTGTAATAAAATATACAGCCATCGGAGAAGGGAGGTAGTGTCAGAAAGTGAGATCCAGGTTTTCGGTGAGGGCAAGGAAACAATGAGAAAAAGGAATAGGTCATGAATAGGAAAAGCTTGTAACAGACAGATCTGGCAATTCCAGATTGCATAGGTAAAGGTTGCTAATTCTATTATGGAGTATGGATTTATGGTAGAATATGGGAGGAAAACAGTGGACAGGTGGTAGGGATAGTACTGAGGATCATCTGTAATTGGGAGGAAGAGGGTGAGAAAGCGGGCAGGGGCAATGCACATGAGGAATCAACTGTGGTGGAAAGGGTAGGTAGGGAGGGGTAAAACTGAAATGCTGCAAAGAGCATATGTAGTTGAGGGAAAGTGGCTGGAAGGAAAGGTAGGGATGAGGAGTTTGGGATAAACTACATGGAGGAAAATGACAGTGGGAAGACGAAAACTGCAGAGGGGATAGATAAAAAGGGATCAGCTGAAGAATTGGGAGAGTGCCCTACAGGTGGGTAAACTGTGATAGGAGGAAGAAGGTAGTACTATGCACCTGTGGTGAGGGATTAGAGGCGATTGACAGAAGAAAAAAAGGTCAGAAGAAAGGTAAAATGAGGCAGGACAGTGGTTCTCAAACTCAGCCCTCAGGACCCCACAAAGTTCACTTTTTGCAGGTCACCCAGAAGTTACACAGGTGTAGTCATTACTGACACATAGACATTAAAAGATCCACCTGTGATTCGTTGAGGAGAACTGAAAAACATTCACTAATTGGTGTCCTGAGGACCGAGTTTGAGAACCTGCGAGGTAGGAGGATGGCACCTAATGTGATGGAGGGAGAGTAGAGGACAGGCTTGATATGGGTGTAACGTGGGATTAAAATGCTAGAAAGTAGTTAGACAGGATGATGATGGTTGTCAGTAGAAAGCATAATGTAGAAAAGATACTAGAAGAGATAGAGGAGAATGTTGGTGTGGTAGAGATCACTGGAGGATATGTAGATTGTCCATTGGGGAATTTTAAATAAGCTCCAATGGGATGAAGGTGAGGAAGCCTGTGAGACTGTAATGTTTGCCTCCAGTGCAGGGTAGGTCGAGGTGGAAGGGGTGGCTGAGCAGTGAGCTGCACTGTAACGCGCGCATTAAGTTGCGTTTTGCTGACGTTTCTTTATGAAACGTCAGTGCAGCATAACTTTCAGCCACCTCACAGTGCCGGGCAGCAGGGAAATTTAGCTAGGTGTACCGCCTGAGAAATATTGCATGGGGAGAACACTGTGTATGTGCATACATCTGAGTCGCACCACACATGTCCTAATTTTGTTCGTACAGAGGGCCTGATTCAGAGCCGGACGCTATTTGCGCTCGCTCGTTTAGAAAAAGGGGCCGGCTATTTAAATTGAGCGCTCGCTCTTTGCGGTCTGTTGATGCCTCTATGTCTGAGCGAGCGAATGAAATATGCGCTCGCTATTTTGTAAAGACGCCCCCTGGCCGCTCGCATCCTATGTCATCTCCGCTATTTATTTGATTAATCGAGTACATTGAAAGGCATCTGAACTGCTCGCAGTGCTTGTGGTTGGATTTTCCTACCGCAATCATGCAACCAGTTCAGGCTAAGAGACAACCAAGTGACGTGGTCGATGACGCTGCTTTGTTAATTATGCACACCCTTAAAACGCCCGTTTTGACCGTTTGGCACGCCTGCGTTCGGATCTCCACTCCCCGTTTTCAAGCACTTTCCCCTGTTACCACCCACAAACGCCTCATTCTGTCACTCAAATTAGTAGGCATTCGCTATTTTGCGAGCACACAATTTCCGACCGCAATGACTGGTTCGCGCATGCGTATTACAACCCATACGCATGCGCAGTTGTGCGAACATCGCTCAGAGCGAACGAGCGGCCGCTTACGAGCGGCTCTGAATCAGGCCCAGAGTCAGAGTACAAAGTTAGATGCACGGTAATGGAAATGTATGGGGCGGGAACTGGGAGGTTACAGCGGGTTGTCTTCAATTAAACTGTTGTGGCTCTGGTAAAAAAAATAGCAGCATGTACAATAGGGTAGGGGGCACAGGGATGTAGCAGGGAACTAATGTGCCCTTTGATAGCCCCCATAACATATGACATTATAATGAGGGTCCAGGAGCAGTTAGCTGCGATCCCAATGTAACTCCAGACTGGAGGGTGACTTTTCAGGTGCCACTGGGGCAGACATTTGCCATCCCCATGGGGGCAGCACTGGTCACACAACTCTCCTTATGGCCCAAGGGTGCAAGTTAATAAAAAAATTTCCCTTTGCGGCAGTTCATGTTTCAGAGGTCAATTCTCAAATTAGTGTATTATACAACTCATATACAGCTTTGCAGAATAAGGTAGTTTTCTACAAATATTAAATAAAGCAATATTACGCTGTTTTCAAACATGTGTTATCTCAGGTCCTGATTCAGGACGGATCGCAAGTGCTGCGTAATCACATGCAATGCAGCTGCGAAAATACGCTAATGCCGGCCACCGCTCAGCCAGCATAGAGACGCCCACTTCTGCTTTCTCACATCCATAATACCTCGCAGTCCTGTGTATACAGTGGTAACATCGAAGCACATTGGCCCATCACACACAATTACAGCAGCTCTGACCCATCACAGAAATTGCAAGTCTTGTCGCACACAGTGAGTACTCAAGCTGCATAGGCAATCGCAGTGGCTAATTTATGCACGCCCATGCAACGGCGTTCAAACGGACAGGCAAGCCTGCGCTTCTGCAACAACTTCCCCGTCACCACCCCCCAAACACTCACGGCCTGTCACTCACTGTGCGATGGATTCCTGTCTGTGTGCATAATCGCAGTGCGGTGCATACACATGCGCAGTATACAACAATCGGCCGATTGTAATTGTGGTCCGTGCTGATTCGAACGCGGGACCAGGTATGTATAATGGCAATGTATGTTTTTATCAAAAGTTTACCTGGAGTTTTGGGTAAGCAGCAGGATCTTTAATATAAGGTTCTTGAAGTTGTATATAAAATCGACAAAGATCAGAAGGACAATCTAAGGCAATCTGTGAATCAATGTAAAATGCATACTTAATTGAATCTCATACTAGTAATATTAATGATCTATTCATCTAACAGTTACTTAGCATGTTGATTAAAGTAACATTTCCTCAGATACCAAGTTTAAATATTGCCTGGTTAAATGTCACAGCAATTGCTCAGGTTGATATGAGCTCAGGGTGGCCAAACTGGTGGCAAATTGGTCGTTCTTTCAATGGCAAACAATCAGATTTGATACAGTATGTGTGGGTAACTGCAGGGTTCACATACTCTGGTACGTGAATCTTTTAATATAAATCCCCAAATAAGTTGCATTTGTGTTTTAGTAGTGTTGTTTAGTAAAGTGAATTTGCAGCACATTACTAATAATAAATGGAATCGCTGAATCAGACAGACAGAACAGTAATGTAAATTTGGGACACTGCTTATGACAGCCTTGTGATCAAGGCTGTATTATTTACATGGCATCACAACAGAAACAGACTAGCCATGATATTACAGCTTGAAACCTCATGTTCTACAGTACTATTATCTAAAATAATCCTTCTGGTGGATTAAATAAAAATAATTCTCCACCAAACCTCTCTTTGCCTTTAAGGGACATAAGACTAAAACATATTGTTTTCATCTAACATGCTCTGTGTTCCTGCTGGTTAAAGCAATGAAGCACTTACAACTGAATGATACTTAAACAAAATATCTCCCAACCTGACCTCTCCGCTCAGCATAAGATCTGCGTCTCTCATCCCCATGCATTACTTGCTCCCATTCACGGTTACAGGACTTTCTTCGCGCTGCACCCACTCTATGGAATGAACTACCTCGCACAATAAGACTTTCCTCTAGTCTCCAATCCTTCAAGTGATCCCTGAAAACTCACCTCTTCAGGCAAGCTTATCAGATTCCAGAACCTCCCACATAACCTTCATAGCTTCCATATCTAATTACATCCCATTTTTACAGTCCACACACAATCTCACACATTGTCTCTCTCTCACATCCTCATGACATTTGGTCGACATTCCTGTGTGACTGGATCATGCAGCCAACCAAGAAACTGTGCATTCTGGCTGGACCAAAATGCAATATATAGCACCTATCCTTGTGTATCAATGCCTATTTCCCTATAGATTGTAAGCTTGCGAGCAGGGCCTTCCTACCTATATATCTGTCTGTTATTACCCAGTTTTGTTCTATTAATGTTTATAATTGTAAAGCGCAACGGAATATGCTGCGCTATATAAGAAACGGTTAATAAATAAATAATAAATAAATAAAATTCTTGCATATATTGATAATATGGCCACTACGGGCATGGCGTTATTGGAGCCTATGGTGTTCGTACAAGCATATACTGTACATACACTTAAAGCTCCTGAGATTTTCTTTTTACTTTTATGCCCCTAAATTTTTAAAACACACATCATCTAGTTATACAAGTACAGTAGAGATGGTAATTAAATATTATTTAAAGCCTAACAGCTTGATTTATATGAAATCATGTTTACGCAGATTGAGCGATTTTTAGCCATTGCGCATGCGTGTAAGCCGCACTGCGGATGCACAGCAATTGTTTTGTGACTACACTCCCACAAAGGAATCACTCACAAAGTGAGTGACAGGTAGTCAGCGTTTGGGGGAGGTAACGGGGAGGCTAGAGAAACGCAGGCGTGTCAGGTCCATTTAAATGATAAAGTGTTTTCTGGGCGTGCAATTAATAAATTAGTCACTTAGTTCTTGCTCGCAGCAGGAGAGCCCCCTGCGTGTCTGGAGACCCGCTGTGTCTGTGACAGCTTAGACTTATTAGGAAGGCTGGTGGGCGTCTGATCTGCATTGATATTACCGATGTTTACGCTGTTGTACATCGTCAGACAGATATGAGAAGGCAGTAGTGGGCGTCCCTATGCTCGGGGATACTTTGGATATGCATCGCAGCTGCTGTGGCATTGTCGTGCGGATCTGAATCAGGCCCAAAAGGCACCTACGCAAATACAAGACTTTTTTCTTCTCAGAATGACATTATATAAAGGAGCTGAGCATTTTGCAGTACTTTCTCCATTTACTCTGGTGGTTTTTCTACCCGCAAAGGGCTTGATTTTACCACACCCTCTAATATGTAAATGTAAAGTTAATATAATGTGATTTTACTTCAGAGGTACGTCTTGTGTCACCTAGCAAGGAGGTTTTTTACATTTTTTGCTGAGTTGTCTAAATGTCACAGATTATGGAGGAATATTCTTTCCCCCTTAATCTGTGGCATTTAATTAGCCACAATAATTTTTCGTGCGGTAAAAACGGGACAATATTTTTTGGGGGCAATTCAATTACCCTCTGTTTCTACCACACGAAAAATGTCCCGTTTTCGAGCGAAAACACATAGGATCCGGGATAAGTTCCCAGATCCATGTGTTTTCGCGATCACGGCCGCAATAAAACGGCACTTACCGGGAATTTTGCTTCACTTGCCTCCGGGCAGGTGAAAAAGATCCCCGATGGCGCCAGCTTCCTGTCATCAGCCCAGCACACGCTGCTCTGTGCTGGGCTGCAGTGGGTTGAAAGAGACTGCTGACACTGATCGCGGCCCCCCTGGGTCTATCCCTGGCTGAGGTGCTGACAAATCCTCCCTCTTTAGTGTTGCCACGCTTCCCCGATAAGGCCCCCGATAAGGGAAACAATTAGATGGCGATAAAGTACCGCGTCTAATTGAATACCCCCCTATGGCCTATTGCACCACCCCATGGTGCTAAAAACGGGGAATTTCTTTAACAGAATGGACTAGTGAGACCCCTCCACAGGTGTTACGCATATTCAAATATTGAACACAATTAATCAAAGCACCTCCTTTTATAATTCATTGTTTGGGAGACCTCTGTACATTATATCTATATATACTGTACATATATATATTAGGGATGTGCGCCGGACTATTTTTGGCGGATTTGGATTTGGTTCTAATTCGTCGTCCGGCTTTGGATTTGCCAAATTGCGGTGACTGGCTTTGGATTTTTTACAAAAATTGACAAAAAAGCTAAAATCACATAAATTGGGCTTTTTTTTCTTCCTAGAGCATTATTTACGTCAATTATTTACCTTATTTCCAGTCATTTACTGTCAATTTAGACCACCTCATAGCTTATAATATTGTTTTCATCATTATTGGCCAAAGGTTGCAGTGAGCTGACTGGTTACTAAGCGACAGAGTAGCGAAACAGACACCACAGTTTAAAGCACATCTATGAAACATTACCACAAGCAGTGGCAGGAATGAAAGGTAGTGCAAGATGGAATTGTCCTTGGGCCCCCTCACCCACACAGTGGGGTACGGCCAGCAAAGTCACAGTACTTGTTTACACAGTGGGCTACGGCCCAAGGAGTCACAGTGCACAATCTTATTCACATTACACCGCACATAGGGCCTATTTCAGACCCGCTTGCGTGTGCTGAGCGCTCGCAAGCGGGTCGATGTTGGCCCAGTGCGCATGCGCACGATGGATCCGGCTCAGTCGTGCGCATGCGCGAGACCCGGATAGTGACCGTCAAGCCGGCGCTATGGGTCTCGCTACAAAGGGGGCGTGCTGTCGATGGTGAGTGACAGCACGCCCCCTTTGGTGGGCGTGCCGGGGGCGTGGCTGCCCAGACGGAGGGAACGCCTACTGTCTGGGGCCGGCCCCACTGACATCACAAGTGATGTCAGTGGGAGTGCTCTCGGCTCTAATAGAGCCGAAAGCACTCCAGGGCCTGCGGCAACAAGACCCTACCACAAGGGTCTCGTCGCAAGCCCGATGGTCACGATGGTCTTGACGTTCCTTCAGGAACGCCTCCTTTTGTCCAGCCCCCCCCACAAAACAGGGCGAGCTATCAATCTACATAGACAGCCGCCCCGTTTGTAGCGAGCCCCGGAGCGAGTGAATTTGTCACTCGCTCCTGGGCTTGTGCTGCGGGTGCGCAGGTCCTCACCATCGACCCACTTGCGAGCGCATAGCACTTGAGAGCGAGTCTGAATAAGGGCCATAGTGCCCCTGATTCACATTACACCATAAAGTAGTGTCTCTTATTTATGTTACGACACACAGTAATGCCCCTTTTACACAATGTCCACATTAGTGACCCTTATACACAAAGCCCACAGTAGTAATGCCCCTTATAAAATGCCCACAGCAATAGTGTCCCTTACACAATGCTCTCAGTAGTAGTGCCCCCTATACAGTGCCCTCAGTAGTAGTGCCCCCAGTAGTATACCCCCACTAGTAGTGCCACCAGTAGTATGTCCCTATTAGTAGTGCCTCTAGTAGTATGCCTCCAGTAGTATATCATTAGTAGCACTCCCAGTAGTATGCTCCCATTAGAAGTGCCCCCATTAGTAGTTCCCTATTAGTAGTATGCCCCCATTTAAAGTGCCCCCAGTAGTAGTGTGCCCCTAGTAGTATGCTCCCATTAGAAGTGCCCCCAGTAGTTTTGCCCAAAGTAGTATGCCCACAGTAGCACCACCCCTTACACACAAAGAAAAAATAAAACTTACCTGAATCCCCGCTCCTGCCCTGACCGCAGCTATCCTCTCATTCTCTGCATTATGGGAGAGACATTATGACGTCTCTCCCATCCCCCGCAGCGGGGGGGGGGGGGGAGGGAGAGCGGGAAGGAAGAGCTCATGAGTGAGCTGCAGCCGACTCCCTACGTGGACGCAGCAGCCAATGAGAGTCTGTCTGTCTCATTGGCTGCTATAACAAACACACAACCGCCACTGGCGGCTGTGTGGAGGGTGGGCCCTGACGTCAGATTCTATTGCGAGGATCCGACGTCAGGAGGCTGCCGTTCGGCCTTGAAGTGGGATCCAAGGCAGGCGGGGAACACCGCAAGATTAGAAATTATATGTTGTACAACCAAAGAAGGATATCCTAATTATACAACTTATTACTGAAAATTTGTTAGAACAGGAAGGGCCATAAAACAAATTAGCTTAAACACACATACTTCTTTCAGTGAAGTCAAAAGGAAAGGGGCTTTGCTTGAAAGACTGCTTAAAAAGTGTTCAAATGGTATTAGGAAATGTCAATTCCTGGAGCTCAGTTGTCTACTGATGAATTGTCCATACCGTCTGACCTTGCACAGGCAACAAAATACAAAAGTGTATGTAAGTGTGCTATGTTTCTGTTTTTATGCCCAATTTATTTTAAATAAACTTTTGCATATTTATGTATGTTTATTTGTTTATATACAATGAGGATTGTGACTATTCTTGTCATATTAAACTGTCATAAAGACTGTTCTGTCTTTGTGTTCTTAAAGATTCCATATGTCTCGTAGACCTAGTATTGAAGCACTACATTTAAGACATGATTATTTGGTCTACAATATATATTTCAGATTTTTTGACTGGCATGCTTTGTACAAATCCTCCTCCTGAATAAAATAATGATACACTTACATCCAATCATTACCAACTGGTAAACATTCTTGAACTTACTGGGATTAAGTTGTTATTGTATTTTGGCACAGGTCAGGAAGTAACTAAGAAGTGTCAGTTCTTAAACTACTAAATCTTTGTGGTGGCAGAACTGGATGTTTAATAGTAAGTGTGAAATATAACCATGGGGTCATTATTAGACAGACCAGGTAGTTTTGTTTTTATTAACTTTTTCACACCAACATATTACGCAATCTTGTCTTATCTTGACATGCACTTTGTTAGGCTTTGTGATTTATACATGTCTAGCTATCTACACATATAGCTGATTTAGGGGGAGATTTAATAAAGCTTGGAGAGAGATAAAATTGGAGGTAAATAGCACCAATCAATCAGCTCCTAACTGACACTTTACAGGCTGTGTTTGAAAAATGACAGTTAGGAGCTGATTGGTTGGTGCTATTTACCTCAATTTTATCTCTCTCCAAGCTTTATTAAATCTCCGCCTTAGAATGTAAAGATGCCCAGGTTGTTTATGAATGAAGATGCTTCTACACACTTGCATTTCCTTTTCTTTATTTTAAAATTCATGCATATTATATTATATACTGTATGCAGCCTACATTCTAGATGTGTCAGGAGCAAAAATGTAACAATCATATAAATCACTTGAAACCTAACTTAGGGGACAATTAAATTAAATGCGATTATGAATAGTGCCAGGAATGAGTTCCTGGAGCTATTCAATTGGCCGCGCTATTAACCCGCGACTAGAGGATTTCTTCTTGCACACTCCTGAGGTGCGAGCAGAAATCCAACTAAACTAGTGCAGCAATGCTAGTAGTGGGCTTAGTGCCTGAGCTAGCAGCATTGCGGCCTAAACACCTGGCATTAGGTGCTGTAAACGGCATTTCCCGACTTAGTGCAGCGTGCACGGGGGACAATTGATAAGCACCATGCACTCATTCCCGGCTATTCATCATCACATTTAATTGAATTGCCATCTTAGGTTTGTGTAAAATGTATATCTTACAGCGAATGCATTTCCTGATTTGTGTAACTTATGTCTGTATGCCCTTCCTGCACTGTATCTACCCATTAACACCCCTGAATCGTCTCTCCAAGCTCGAGATGCTGCAGGTGCTAGATAGGTGCAATTTAAAATTCTGCATTGTTTCTTATTTGTGATTGAATTTGTATACAACCTTGTGCATTGAATACAGTCCTGTATTTAGGGCAATTTTAATTCTCATTTAGCAGCTACGTAAATATCAAAACTGCCAAGATTTAAAGATAAATCAATTTTGTTAGCAACATGACAACAGGTCAAGACTTGATCTGCTGTCATATTGATTTCAAAATTGATAAAAGGCAATATAATAAATCATCATCTGAAGGTTTAAATCCCCTTTAAAAGCTGTGTAACTGTTATTCAGAATTCCTTTACAGATGTGTCCTAACACATCTAATCTCAATACACCACGCAGTGCGACTTGCCTGGCGTGAGTGAGCCGCCAGCTCTGATGCTACTTTGCTAGCATCTGGCTTTTGTTTGCCGAAAATGCGCCTTTTTTTTTTGCCAAAAAATGTTTCTTAGTCGCAGTATAACGAGACTAGGACACACCAGCAGACTGCTGATTAATTTGATATGTGACAATTGTATACCTGCGTGCACCTGAATTTGTATATGAACCACAATGGAACTTGGAATGAAAAAAGCTACTGCTGCTACATTGTATACAGATTCAGAGAATCAGTCGCACACAGATATATAATTGTCAAATATCTAATTAATCAGCACAGTCTGCGGGTGCGTCCTAGTAGTAACGCATTACGACCTAGATGCATTTTTTGAGAAAAAAAAAGGTCACCTGTCGCTAGCAGAGTCTCACGGAACCTAGCGCGCTGAGAGGGGCTTTTTACCGCGACTGCAGCAAAGATGTGTAAGGACACATCTGTACATCAATACCCTCACTGACTGATTTACTGGCATTTCTGTGAATGGGATCTGTATATAACTTACCAATCCTCGGAATATACAAAAGACTGTGGCAACAATGAGATACACAGCCAACAGGAGGTCAGATGGTCTCTTTAGTATGTTTTTTTGTTGAATATTTTGTATGACCTGCAGAAAAAAATAGAAATTAAAATTACATTAAACTTGGAAACAAGAAGAAAAAAAATCTCTTGTTGCAGAATAATAGAAATGAATTCCTTTTGTATCTATAAGGTTTCTTCTTATTATTTTGTAATTAATACAAAAGGTCGGGTGTTGTAAAATGATTCTTGAATGCTTAAACTTTAGCAAACCATCACCAGATACATAGTATAACAAAAGCAGTAAAAAGATCTGAAGTATGCAGACTGTTCCAAGGATCAATACAATTGCTGCACACTATAAATAACTTAGTGAACACTATGACAGAGCTAACAGGATATGCGGCTTGCACATGAAAGATTCCCATTATGATTCTTGGCAATAGCATAATGCTAAACAGCTTTCAGTCATACACTGGAGGCGACGATAATGCTTACCCATTGTGATGGGTTTATGACGTAAGTATACATCTTACTAGTTTTCCTCTGACATATTGCACATTTATACTGTATGTGAACAAATATATCTATTCAATGTTGCCAAGGAAAACTAATCAGACATTAAATACAGTTGTACTTCTCTAGTTGTAGGTTAC
Organism: Taudactylus pleione; assembly: GCA_031769625.1. NCBI lineage: Eukaryota > Metazoa > Chordata > Amphibia > Anura > Myobatrachidae > Taudactylus > Taudactylus pleione. Next base: position 10,302,214 of record JAUIMM010000128.1, on the reverse strand, counting down.
AAGTTATTACTTCACAGCAGGGCCGTAACTAGGGTAGTGCGACCAGTGCCATGGCACAGGGCACCACAGGAGATGGGGCGCTGTTTGGGCCTGTCAACTTTCTATTAATTATCATTCTCACTTGTAGCTTCCTCTTATTTTATCCCCAGCATCTTCTTGCCACCCCTATCTCTTCCCTGGCCCTTCCCAATGAGGCCATGTCCCTTTTTCGGGTGCGTTATGTCCCTATTTGAAATATAGGGGGGGGTGGGAGGGCACCAATGCTCTTTCTGGCACAGGGCACCAAAAAGTCTAGTTACGGCTCTGCTTCACAGTAGTGAAAAAGTAAAGACAACAGTTTGAAATACATTCATCTGTCAATACAGTATATTAATCTATTTACCGATAATCAGAAAATAATCCATAAATTGCTAGGTGAATTATGCTATATTTCTGTGAATGTTTGTCCCATGGGGCTAAAATTACTATGCAGCGATTTATGTTTTAATTAGAATGCCTAATTGGGAGTATTTCTTAAGCAGCGTTTTTGGTGTCTGTACTGAATCCGCTGTTGATCCTGGCCAGATTCTAAAGGGCAACCCACAGTTGCGTGTTATATTTGGCGACGATATCTATTGAAACCACTGTGGAATATAAATTAAACTATAGACAGGCACTGCACAGAACACTATGATCTGTGCAGTCTTTGTTAAGTTCAAAAGCATAGAAATAGTTACAAAGAAACAAAAAAAAACTGTGGGGTGCCCCCTCAAGTGAATAATCAGACCGTTAAGCCTAGTCTGGTAGTATAACATGGGGGAATGGCATGAGGTTCCCCTATTATCCAATAACCAGCACCAAACTGATATCGCCTGGTGGATAACGCTATGGCAGGGAGACAGCCAGTGGGTGGTCCCCCTGCCATAACATTAACCAGCCCCAAACTGGTCAGCCCAGCTTTAGCCAAACTTGCCAGCTACAGGCAGTTCTATTGTTTTGGCAGGTTTGCTGGCGGATATATGGTGGTTTTCTAAACCGCTGCTTCATAAATCCGGGGTATCTGTTATATTCTTCTATGGTCTAAAAAATTGATGGTTCTTTGATATTCAATTCTGTTCTATTCTAAAGTATGCTTTCTCATTGGATTTAGCTTTAGTAAATTGGTGGATTGTAAAACCACCACAAAACTGCCAGGAATTGCAATCTGCAGTTTAGTAAATTTACCCCATTGTATTTGTATAAATGGACTGCTCTTATAGATGAAATATAAGCTGTAACAATATTTGTTACCCCCTTTGCTTGGTGTCTTTTATATGGTAAAAAAAATGGTCATCATTCAGTTTCCCTTGGATGAACAGGGCATCTTTAATTTTCGTATTTTTTAAATAAAAATGATTCATTTTGGGGAAGGACTTACAGTTCTCTTTAATTAAACTGCTTTCCCAGCTAGCATTTACTTAGGACAGCCAGCATGATTTCTTCCATATGACTTTTATACACTTTATTGTATAGTATAGTTAGCACACGCAAAGCTTCATATTGTGATGTTCAGTCACAATAGAGCTATATTTTTAATATAATCTCATCTCTTTATTTACAAATGGGATAATGTATCCTGGATTGAAGATTGTAAGAATAGAAATTACAGAGGAGTTCCATATGCATACAAAATATAAGGCCGTAGATGGATTATTTCTTTAAAAGTCATGAACTTTGCCAAATTCTGTCTATAAATCCCTTTAAACAATATTTATTCCAGATGCGGTTCTTAGCAACTAATATTGCAGACAACTAAAGTAAGTTCAAAGCCTGGACTAGGGATTTTTTGTCTATGCCAATTAGTATAGGCCGGCATGGCAGAAATAATGCACAAAGGAAATGTAAAGTCTGTTTGAAATTAGAAGATATGTGAATATAGCCAAATAAAATATCTATAATTGAAGTACAATAAATCACAGTTAAAATATATTACCTTTATAGATGGGTTGTGAATTACAGATGGCTGTTTGTAGATCCTGAATCCAGCCCACAATGGGAGGCAAATATATGGTAAGTTCAAGAAAAATGCAGGACATATTCGTTTTCCATATTTACCTATTAAAGAAAAGCTATAGATGTTTTAAAGAGTATTGCATAATGCTTATGATATATATTCATGAGTATTTTACAGGTTATGTGTTAAACAATATCGTTACGGTTCATATCGTAACGATATATCTGTCTGTGTGTACGCACCTTAAGCTTATACAGAGTTCTTTGTTCACATATAAAAATATTATATGGAGTTAAGAACTAAACATTAAGAAAATAAACTGGCCGGTAGGTCATTCATTGCTGTGGTAAATCAAATGCCAAATCCTGCACAGTACAAACATTATTATAGAGTGTTCTGAACAATCTGCATTAAATGCTTTTACTAGTTCTATTATTGGTAGTCAGTATATAATCCATTAGAATATATTTACTCTGCCTTTAAAAGCATATGAAGTAGTTAAACCTCAATTACCTGCAGATGTACTGTGTAAGAAGGGAGTGTAAGTTTAAACAGATGAGTGAACATTAATGCGTTTACAGTGTCATGTTACTTACCCACAATGCTTCCAGGAATAAACACAATCATACTCATTATAATGGATCCCACCCAGTAGAGGCCGATCATCCTGTAGTTCTGACTGACAGACAGAAGAAAGCTATAAGAAGCAGCAACATTCCTTTGAAATGCATATAGCAATTATAAAGTCATTTTTTTCACAAATAGTGTATAGAAATATTACTTATTCAAATACACAGACAAACATCCTTCCGCAGTCTGCATACAAATAATAAGCCTTCACAGAGGTGCATATTTAGAACACTCAACTCTTCTCCCAGTCTGCAAATGTAACATCTTTTAAAAGATTCTGCCACATATGCACAAGAGATTAAGATCATTTTCATGTATTTGCTGAAGAGTTGGAAGTAAATTGGGCATAAATTACTCAAAAAGTGTATTGTCACCCATATGCAGGGCTGTACATCTCTGCGTTGGTAGCATATGAGGATGGTTTACTACTACCGTATCTATCATCAATGCATACTGTACTAGCACCTGTCCTATACGAAAAGTAATAGATATTCATCCTAACAAATGTACCTCCATTTATTTGCTGCTCTGCATGGCCTGCATTTGCATGAACATGCCTTCACTGAGCTTTAACAATGTAAAGAAATGACGCTTCCCACAGCAGTTCTGTTTCTTTGGTCGTAAAGGTTGATGCGTACGACTATGCAAGTCAAATTCCCACAAGATATGCTACACAAACAGGTGTACCTTAAACTCTGAATCAGACCCATTTTCGCTAACCTATCTAATTGTGATCTGCAGGTTTCTTGACATGCATAAATTACTTGCTGTGAATGATTACTTCAGAATAGCTATTGTGTGCGCCCAAGATGGCTGCCTCACCCTCCGCAATAATGTAAAGTGGTTTAAGTCCTATTGGCAAAAATAATCTATTTAAATAAAGAGCAATAATAATAATTATCTATAGGGTACATTTAAAAGATTGTTACATGTGCTCTGAAATCCCTCTCTCACAAGCCGCTGTAGCGCCTTGTTTGACATCAGTGCTCCCGATGGCTTTCTCGTGTCTGTTGCCAGGAGACGAGGACGCCGGGCGGCTACTCCATTAGATCCTCCTACCTGACTGCTCCGATTAGATCCTCTTCCTTTTTCATCACTGCTGGTTCTCTGCTCTGATGCCGGCTATAGCGTTCAGTACGTGTCTTCCGGTTCCGGTGTAAGGAATTCATCCTTGTGTATGCTCCAGCTCCTCCTGTCCAGCATGTATCTCAGCAGTCTCAGCCGCACGTCAGCGTCTGAGTGGATTATCTGTTACTAATATCTCATCCGTATCAGCCGCACATAAGTGTCTGAGTGGACCACCTGCTACTAACATCTCAGCAGTCTCAGCCACACGTCAGCGTCTGAGTGGATTCTCTGTTATTTACATCATGGCAGTCTCTGTCGCACTGCGGCATCTGAACAAACTCTTGTACTTTATATCCCTGCTGTTTCAGCCCTCAAGGCTGCAACCAGCCAAGTACACATCAGCCCTCAAGGCTGCAACCAGCCAAGTACACATCAGCCCTCAAGACTGAAACCAGCCAAGTATACATCAGCCCTCAAGGCTGTAACCAGCCAAGTACACATCAGCCCTCAAGACTGCAACCAGCCAAGTATACATCAGCCCTCAAAGCTGCAACCAGCCAAGTACGCATCAGCCCTCAAGGCTGCAACTCGGCTCCAAGGCCACACTTCGGCCAAGTTCACATCAGCCTCAAGGCTGCAACTCAGCCCAAGGTCGCACCTCAGCCAAGTACCCATCAGTCCGCAGGACTACAACTTGGCCATAGGACCGCACCTTTATCTAGCACTCATTTGGTCTCCTGGGATTCATTACTACCTCTAAACCGTGTGAATCTTCCCAGAGATTCTTAACACCCTCTCTCTGTTCACTGCAATCAAATTTTTTTGAAAGCGTCCAAAACTACTTTTGGGGCCCAGGCTCTTTTCCTGCATATTTTATCCTCTTTTTCCCCTAGAAATTAACCAAAAAAGGCAAATATGTTATTCTATTATTACAGTCATAACAATGCACATAGACTACTTTACTGTGCATTTCCTACCTATAGTTATTGTCTAGTTTTAGCAATGTAGTTTGCTGCAGGATTTATTGCTTTTTTTTTAAAATGAATCTATGGTGACAGGCGCATTTTGGTGGTTTATGTGCAATAAAATATATGTAAAAAGGAAATAAATAGGAAGGGTAAAGAATGCATACAAAGTTTACAAACGCATCATACAAAAAGCACAATAACTGCATTTTTTATCAAAATGTATAATAAATGGAAGTAAAAAAATATGCATATTAACATGTCATTTCTAAATATCTAAAGGAAAGCACCCATGTATACATATCCTTAGTTTTTTACTTTGTTGCAACAATGTTGTAATGCAAATGAACAAAACTAGTTAAAACATACATATATAACGCTCAAAATTGCAGCTAGGTATATCTAAAGAGAGAACCCATTGTTCCAAATGACCCCCTCCTTTTTGCAATGTTATACTTGTTAGGTATAGCAGCGGTTTTCCAAATGATGCTTTCGCTTCAAAATAGCACTTCCATTAGTCATTAATAGAATACCATTATAATGTGTAAATTTAGTAATGGTACTGTATAATACCATAGCGTCAATCCAATTAGGTGTGAAGGGGTGAATTGCCATTAGAACGGCATAGAAACACCGGCAATGACAGGAAATTCGTCCCCCCTCGTGGCCCGATCTCAGCTTAGATTGTCAAATTGAGATGTGCGAGTCCGGAGGTACCGTATGTGCATTATACAGTCGCACTTACTCGCACCGAATTGAATTGACCCCTATAAATTACATTTAATTAATAAATCTGGACATTGCCCAGGCTTGTCCCCTTCCCCTCACCCCCAAAATATCACAACTAAAAATTTGTTTAATTTCAATACAATTTTTTGTTTACATTAATCATTTTGTAATATAGTTGCTTATCTAACGTGAAAACCACTTACTCCCAAGCGATCGCTGCCACCATAAGTAAATACATCAGGTAATGTGCAGTGCCGTCCCAGTAACAGATCATGTGACCATGCGCTGTGTTCAGGCACGGTTCAGCCTGAAGAAAATACATTAGGTAAATTAGTATTTATATATAACAAATGTACTTGATATTATCTCATTGCAGCCTCACTTGATTGCAAATATTGAGGATTATTAAGAATCCAAATTTGTTTTATGTTACACATACAGTATATAAGAGCATTGTGAATTGGAGGTCATGTAAGCATGGGGGATCATATGTATTTCCGCTGCTATTATAGATTATTAAAGTGCACTCATTGCCTGTGCAAATGGGAGCAATTGTGTGTGTATAAGAATACATCTCTGACAACATGTGCTATTGCTAGGGACCGAACCTATAAATTCACGAGTAAGCTGCCCCTGCCCTGAGGTTATTAATATTATTATTATGCTTTATTTATATGTCGTCACAAGGGGTCCACAGCGTCTTACAAGGTACAACAACAGAAGAGTGTGAACAAAAAACACAGGAATGAAAATTACATACAATACAGAACATTGCAGAACATGGACAGCAGAGATTCACATATCATGGCAAGTGCCCACCAGCTGTTTAAGATGCCCACTGGTAGCTTTCTTCAGTGGCAAATTTTAATTTTTCATAATCACACAGTTTATGGTTGGGAGTACTATCAATACACTCATTACTATCACATTTTTAAACAATGAAATAAAATTAAATACATTTTTACAAGTAAACATTTATACAAAATATAACATTTGCTGTTGAAAATATGTATGGTTCAAACAAGTGTTAATATGTCTTTTAATTCATCTATAATCTAAACTGAATTCTTTCCATTCTCTATTTATAAGTAAAATCAAAGTAAATTAAATCATAAAGTGACTAAGATTTATTTTCTAGATCAATGAGCTTAACAATAAAAGCTGGAAGGAGGATTAAATATTTTCCTCTGAAATAACAAAGAATTGGCTTTGTATCCAACCACCATACAGCATATGATGCAGTAATTGAGATTTGTTGTTGGGCAAAATATTAAAATCAGCTTCAAGCTGTGGCCACAGAACCTGTCCCCAACCCCCCGCAAAATAACCTGAATTTTACACGTGCTTTGAGGGTCCGGAAATCATTGCCCATACTGACAGTACAGTAGCATGACTTTTAGCAAGGTTCAGTGATATGGAAAAGCACATGTGTATGTCCATCGACACCAATGTAATAAAAACATTCAAATCTATACATGTTGTGACACATACTAACTCAATCATAAGAGTAGGAGTGTAGCTAGGCACGATTTGAGATGAAAAATATACAAATTCAAATAAGTGAATTGGTTAGTTCAAAAGTGGGTATTTCTACCATTACTTGTGGTATATGATCAGGGCGACGTGCCACCGCACAGGGCACCGCAGGGCAGGGTGCGCTGTTTGGGCCTGTCAAATTTCTGTTTATAATCATTTTCACTAGTAGCACTCTTCTTTTTTTATCCCCGGCTTCTCCTGGCTGCCCCTATCTCCTCACTGGCCAACTCCCACTCCATCTGGCCACCTCCCCAAGCACCATAGTCACATGCTCTTATATTTAACACACATTTCATAATACTGTCATACCCGGCACTTGAATCTACCACCTCTCACATAGCACCTTACCCATGGAGCTATCTGCCCCACAATTTCTACTGGTGAGTCCAGATGACATTGCAAGATACATACATGGACCTCTCCGCCACTGATATTTGCTGCGATAATACTATAAATAGCACTGTTTCTTTACCGTCAGTCGTTGATCTACACTGCTGGCTCCAGGCTTGTGTATGGCTGTTCTGATGGACAAATCCTGCTGCAGGTGCAGCTTCAGCTCTCTCCTACATCTCGGAGGCATAACAATAGCCCCTGCAAACAATGCGGTAGCTTGAGGGCGCAGTGGCTTGGGGGGGTGCGATGGCTTGGGGCTGCAGATTTCATGCGGACTAGCTGTCCGCATGGAATCTGCTGAAAATGTCTCTCCAAATATGTCTGCCACCTAGGAGGAGACAGATGCTGGCGGTCCTACTGGACCTCTAAAGTCTGTCAGGGCAGCACATAGCATTAACTGGAAGTGCCAGGAATGTTAGCACCGCCGGGAGAAGATGAACAAATGTGCATCTACCCCTGTGAAACTCCTGACAACTAGCATGAGATCTCTGACAAGGAGCATGAATCCCCTGGCAACGAGCATGAGACCCCTGACAACAAGCATGAAACCCCTGGCAATGGGCATATGGAACCCAGAGCATAAAACCCCTGACAACAAGCATGAGACTTCTGACAATGACCATGAATCTCCTGGCAACGAGCATGGAACCCCTGACAACGAGCATGAGACCCCTGATAACAAGCATGAAACCCGTGGCAACGAGCATTGAACCCCTGACAACGAGCAGGTAATTTAAAAGTAATTAGAAGCCTTACTGTGAGGCATACAATAGTGTCAGGGGTAAAAATATATGTTGCATAATGTGTAATGGGCATTACAGTGTGTGGCATAATGTGTACTGGGCATTACAGTATGCGGCATGAGTAATGGGCATTACAGTGAGTACCATATTGTGAAATGGGCATTACGGTGTGTGGCATAATGTGCAATGGGCATTACGGTGTGTGGAATAATGTGTAATGGGCATTACGGTTTGTGACATAATGTGTAATGGGCATTATGGTGTGTGACATAATGTGTAATGAGCATTACAGAGTGTGGCATAATATGTAAGGGGCATTACAGAGTGTGGCATAATGTGTAAAGGGCATTACTATAAGGAGGAAAAATGACAAATAATGTAAACTGTCTATGGGGGGTGGGGGTGCATTTTTAACTCTGCACTGAGAGCCAAACTGCCTGGAAAGAAACAGCCCTGTATTAGTTTTACTAAAATGCCATGGGGGAAGGGGGGGCTCTAGAAACTTTTTTGGCAGGGGGGGCAAAATTTATAGTTACGCCACTGCTACATCTAGAGCTGGTGAGTTATACTGCATAATTATTGTGTATCATCACTGCAGCCATTGGATTCACACTGTATTTGGCAATAATACCTGGATATCAGTGGTATAACGGGATCGGTACCCCTTCATCATTGTACAGGACAAATCATGCCCCTTCCCCATGAGGCCATGCCCCTTTTTGGGGGCGTGTGTTTTATGTCCCTATTTAAAAAATATGGAGGGGGGTGCCAATGCTCTTTCTGGCCCAGGGCACCAAAAGTCGGCTCTGCATATGATCTGGCATTACTATCACTATCACTCTTGGCATGATATGGCATAATATGAAGGTATGCTTAATGGAGGTAGGCAATTTGACACTTTGCTGCAGGCAGCAGTAACGCTGGGACTCCCATGATCACTGGTCCTAACAGCTAAGGGGCCCTCATATTTTGTGTTTTCAGCAAGGCACATCAAGGGCACCTGCCAAGCAACATCATGCCTAAAAAAATTGTATTAAATTTATGTTCTCAAAATGAAACTTACTTTTACAATGGTGTACATTGATTTAGCTTGTTCAGTCTCTGCTGCAAGTGGCCAATGTAAAGTCTCTGATCTACTGACCTATTTCACCTGGGTAATATAAAAAATGGAAAGGTCTCGTACATGGCACTATATACAGAAGTCTACCGATAACTGCATCTTGCAGATAAAGATCCATAAGGCATAAGATCCCCTTTAGAATGTAAGCTCTCACAAGCAGGACCCTCTTGTGCTTCTCCTTACTTCATACTTGCCTACCCTCCCAATTCGGCCGGGAGCCTCCCAAAAATAGGGTGCCGCTTCCGGCCCCTCAGAAAGGCAGCCCCCCCATACAGTTATAAGAGAAACTCCTGCAACAGGGGAGGCCGATGATGCGATTTATGCTGAATTGGGTCATTTTGACCCCGCCCCCTGCTTCACTATGCAGGTAATCTCTGCATTGTGTAGCGGGGGTGGGGCCAAGATGACATGACCGTGTGGCCACGCCCCCTGCAATGCCGATCTGGCTGCCACCTCCCGGAAGGGGCAGCCAGAATGTCGGCAACCCTGCCTTACATATACTTTCATCTACTCCTTACTCCCCACTAGAGCAGCTATCACTTCGTTGCTTACGCCCTGCTGCTTGTTAGCTAATCGCTAATACAGCAATGTGTAAAAACCGTGTCCTTGTCCTGTATTGTATTGTAGTGTAAGTCACTGGTTTCTTGCTCACTTATTTGTTTATGTACTTTGTAAGGCGCAGCGGAACACTTCTGGTGCCATATAAATAAAGGATAATAATAATAGAAAGTATTAGTTAGGCAATTGTACATAGCTTGTGTAGTTATTATTACCTCCTTTAAATAAAGGCTCATGAATCCGTCAATTATTCCATCCTGTTCCAGTCCAATGATAAGCCCCACAACACTGGTAAAAGCAAACACGGCATATACTTGAATGGAAAAAGACAATAAATAATTAGCAAAATATAGACTTTTTCTGCCAATCTGTCCATAAGTCCAGAATATATGAATTCTCAACACTTCAATATACTGTTCACAAGAGATACTATAAAAGAAAATGCTATGGCACTATGAATTTAAAAGCACTTTCTACCATTTCTGAAACATGCAGTTAACTTTAAGGAGTATATTTATCATTAATCACCATTTTTCTGCACTAGCTGCTAATTCTCACATACAGTTTTTTTACATTTGTCTGTAAACATTTTGTGCATTATATTGTGCAGATAAATGTGCTGGCTTGCAAAACTAAGGGATATATTTACTTAACTTTCACTTATTTAAGTCTTAAATTACTCCTGACAATGAGGCAGTGATTACCAACCAGTGTATCAGAGTAATTTGTGTATCACAGGTCAACGGTGGATGGGTCACAAGAATTTTGGGGTGACTGGTAAATAGTCTCATCAAAACAGAAAAGTTAAACACGTTCAATGAAGGTGGTATGTGACACATGTCCTATCGCTAATGAAAGGGAATATCTTATTGTCTTGGCTTTTCACATTTTCCCATTATGTTTATTTTTGTCACAAAATGTTATGATCGATCTATCACAGAACAATTATTCTGAATCCAAAATTGCAGCAGGTGAATCCCAACATGGAAAATGTTAGGATCAAGCTGAAATAAATGAACATGGCAGGTACCTGCATCAAAACCACATTGACTGTTTGGGCAAAGTGAAGGTTATCGCAAAAAAACATGGAAAGGAAATCCCAGGTCCCAGCGCTAATGAGAAGTGTAATATATAAAAATGTAAACCACCAGCTGCACGTCAAATCTAACCAGATGCTCACTAGTCTATAAAATTCTAAACACAAAAACACAGAGACTGCACTCAGTGGAATACTATACAGTGTTATAAACAGTATACCTGTGTTCAGAAAAATAAATGTATATACTCTTGGCTTTTATATAAAATATTTAATACCATATAAACCACTTAACAGATGTGGTAGTATGGGATGCGAATGCAGCCAGCTGTGCTTCAGGTGACAAGGTGCGACCGTACCACCCTGCTGTGTTTTTGAAGAGGAAATTCTACACATGTACAGAACAGATCTCCTCCGACTCCCAGGACTATCCTGTGGACCCGGCAATTAGTGACCAGGTTTGCTGGAAAAATCAGTTGTCAGTGGTTCCCAAACCTTTTTAAATCACGGCGCACTAGAGTATCAGCACTGTTTTCTCGGCACCCCTAAGCTAAAAGTATGTTATTGAGAAATTCAGAAAATAATTTAGTAAAGTATTAAAGTGAAGTAAATTGTGCTGACCTGTCGTCCTTAGGTTTGGTTATATAGTGGTGGACAGGTTTGCGCTTCTGTTTGTCCACATATTTACATTGCATTGACCATAAATAATTTGATTTGGTGCTGGACCACCAACCTGAGGCACCCCTGCAAGTGGCCCAAGGCACCCCAGGGTGCCACGGCGCACAGTTTGGGAACCACTGAGTTAAGTGGTTAAATTAAAAAAATTATAATCATTATTAGGTATTAGTACTTAAAACTCTGCGTACTGGCTCTAATTAAATGTCAATAAGCAATAGAGACTCAGTTTGTCTAAAGGAACTCACCACCGTGTATGTTGTAATCCCTGCGTCCAGGAATAGAGAGAGGGCTATTTCACAACTGCCAGTTTTCACCGGCCAGCAAAAATCCGGGCCTTTTTTTGCCATGGATCACTTTTAATACAGCATGAAAACAGATGGGTCCTTTCAGGCAACACGGCACGGTCGCCGTGTTACTGCCGAGAATGTCCACTTACATGGACGGCTGCTGTCAATGGTTTCAGTGTTAAAGATGGGAAGAAAAAAAAATACACAAGGCAAAAGCAGCACACATGGCACAAAACCATTGTGTGTGAAAGGAAAATATGCCCGGATTTTTGCTGGCCTGTGAAACAGCTCATAGTGTCGGTGAGCGGTGCACTCAGCCGGGTGATGTTACAGAGCTCAGGCTGTATCGGGAGCTGCGGACCTCTCTGTGGGCCAGCACCGGCAGCTGATTCCCCAGGTGGTTGCAATATGTCACGTTAGTCCTTTAGCAGCCCCGTATCTCGTCTGCTGGAGTGACCGCTAGGCAGGCAATAAATTGCGGCAGCCGGAAATAGTGCTCGGTAGCTCACAGGGTAGTAAATGGGTAGGTAGGAAAGCAGCAAACGTCAATGCGTTAGTAACTTTCCAAGAGAACTTCTACTTCCTGGTCTGTCACTGGACCATCTGACTGTCATTGTGAGAAGAACCTATAACATTGGCTTGCATGGTATCCTTAGGAAAAGGGAAACCCTTCAGGAGGCAATACATTGCTCAGTGCTAACCTGATATTTAACAGCAGTTCTGTTAAAAGTCATATTACTTCACCTATCCATAACAGGAAGCTGAAAGATCATTTTTTTAGAGGTCGAAAAGCTGAGACGGGATGTAGTCAGGAAGCCGGCAGTCGAAATGCCTATCGCCGGCTTCCCGACAGTGAAAGCCCAGCATGGGACTAAAAATAGGCATCTAAATACCGACGCCTATCATTAGCCCCACGCCGGAATTCCGACGCCCAGCATACCGAACGTAGGGGGAGGTTAGGGTCAGACACCCCCGGGAGGGTTAGGTTTAGGGTGCGGGGAGGGGGGGTTAGGTTTAGGCACCCCTGGGGGAAGGTTAGGGTTAGGCACTAGGGGTGGAGGTTAGGGTTAGGCACCACTAAGGGAAGGTTAGGGGGGGAGAGGGGAAGGGATAGTCTACTTATCTCCCCTGTCGGGATCTTCATCCGCTGGGCTTAGGTCCGGCAGTGTTACATACCGATTCCGCTGAGACTATAGTCAATTGAATTGCTGTGATATCACTGGCCTTGTCTCTGTGTGTCACATCAATCAGTCCACACAGTTAATTTCTGCAGAGCAAGTTTACAAGCTTGTCAGTCAACATCTATACACTCTCTTATAGAAGGATATTACTCTCAGCATGGCAACCCACCACACAAGAGTAAAGTATAATTATTTATTACTCAACTCAATATACAATATTTGACGTAGATTAACGTACCCATTATTAACTTGAAGACAAGTTGAGGTTGGAAACGTATCTCTGCTATTGTAAAGTGCATCACTGTCTGTTCAAAATTAATTTCTTTCAATAAATTAAACAAAAGAATGAAACAGTGAGAGACCCTTCATCTCTATAACAGTACATAGTTTCATCACACAATTCTTATATATGCCCATACATACCATAAAACAAAGGATCTCTGGGTGGTTTCTGAATGACCAAGAGACGTGATAACAAGGCTATCAGCACTAAAATCACAGCACCAGCAATAGCAACCAGCCAGGAACTGGAAAATACAAATTATATGTTGATGGCCAGTTCAACTATAACATGGTCCTTAAATCAAGCTCTGCTGTGATTAGATTTTATGACTGTGATGTTGGACATTGCTTCAACCAAGGTTTTTAGATGTAGTTTGCACAAATGTAAAGATATTAACCTTTTTTCAATTGGTAAGCCTGGGATGCTATTGGTGAGTAAATTACATAGTTGTACAATACTAGCTGCAATTTGCTGGACACCCAAAGCTAATAAATGAAAACTACTTGTATAGTAGTAACTAATACATTAATAACTGTACTATTTTTTTTACTATTAGTCCGCTTAAATGTATTCAGGCAGAACACACTGAAGCTATACCCTTAAATGAACAGTGACACTGATTAATAGATTCAGGGTTTCATTAATTGACTTTGCTATTTGTCTACCAAGCCTTCCTGTGCCTACCTTTAAAGGAAGCAATATACGTCTGAAACCCTGAACACACTGGATGATGTGTGTACTGAGCGATGGTGGGTGCGGTGGGTCCAGCAGGGGTTCCGGCAACGATGAAAAACGGCGTTGGAGAGTGTGGCAGTACTGCATTCGGCAGCATGGCATTGCTAACGATATCCCCAGATTGGACTGCATGTACAGATGACTGGGGAGCGCACATCGTTCATCGGGAAGTGCATACACACTGGACGATTTGAACGATATATCGTTCAAAGATATTGTTATTGTTCAAATAAATCATCCAGTGTGTATGGGGCTTAAGTTTTTGCCATGTATTGTGTCCAGCTCTACACGAGTCCTATTATGTGCGCTTTATGTACAGCTGGCCTGACCCATCTACTCAAATAATGCTTAAACATGATGTTACATTTGTAATTATAATAGTAAAAATAATAATAAGCACATTGCTCATCAATGTTGCTTTGGCTCACCCTCCTCCCTCGTTAGTTATATGACCATATTAAGCTGGGCATACACGGCCAGATAAAATGTCTGTCAGACCGACAGACATTTTATCTGGCAGCCTGCCAGCCGCAGATATCCGCGCCATACACTGTGAGATTTCTCTCACAGTGTATCAGTCTGACATCTGCGCTCCGCCCCTGGGGAGGAGACATTTCCCTGTTCCTTCCATGGGAATTGTAGTGTGTATGGCCAGCTTAACTGACACAGTATAATGGCTTGTTACTTTTTTTAATCAAATTGGGAAATTAGGGGACAAAGATGAGATGTTTAATTTATGTTCTATTTAAATGTTGATTTTTCAATTACAATGGTTTTATTCCATGCTTACAGAGCATGACTCATCACTAAACATTAAATCAAAGCGGACTTTAGACTTGATCTCTACCTGGTAAAAAACACAGGCTTGTCTTGACCGTTTCGTGGGCGTGTCACATCCTGCGTCTATGATCCCGTGCGCAGTTAACATTGCTTCGGCGTCTCAGTTATGGCTGTCATTCTGAGTGACCATAGACTCAGTCAAGCAGTCGATGTTTGCCTGAGCTGCTTCTGATTCTGCGTATGTGTACGCAGTTGTAGACAGATACAACGGCTTAGGTGGGTGACTCAGTACAAGTCCCCATTACTATTGTATTACCATATTTTCACATCCACAGATGCGAAACTCGCAGGTGCGGCAGCATTAGCGCACAACCCTGAATCAGGCCCAGTATCGCTGTTTAACTTTGTAAGTCACAAACAATGTTATCCTATCTGCAACCCCGGCAGTGTATGGCATGAGTATGGTATTTCAGTTACTCCTCTGCATTAGTCAAATACATGAAGGAGACATCAATGGAAGTTGTGTATGTGATAATACCATATAATAAAACAGTATCTGTTTTATTTAGCAACAATATAACAAACTTCAATGAATATATTGATCAACATAGAAAGGTCTTGATAACAAGAGCACATAGAAACGTAAATGGGAACAGTATACTGTGCAATATGTACTGATTGCCACTTACCTATGAGCTGTAGACACATAGTTGAAGAGATAAGTGACAGGGATGGCTGTGAGAGACAATATAAAAACACCAGTAGCAGCAGGAGCGCTCATTATTAGGACTTCTGTCACCTTCAGGAAATATCCACTGATTCCAGCCCTTTGCTTAATCAGAAGGCACAGTTAGGATTTGGTGCACTTCATGTAATAGCTGTTATATGGCAATGCTGTTAGGGTACTCTGCACTGTGCATTGTACTGTAATCTTCACAGTTCTCTTCTTGATCCAGTGCTGGCTCTTCAGCTCACAAAAGGTTACACACAAGACCCCCAAGCCTCCCCTTGTTCTATGTAGTGACACAGCTGACTGCTGTTTTCAGAACTTCAGCTGATTCAGATTCCTACAGTGAGTGGCAGGCAAGCCAGTTCTAATACAACAGATCCAGCAAGCATTGATTTAGGCAAACTCAGAGCATACTGTATCAGCAGGTGTTAGAGAGTTGTGTGCAGTGCTTCAACAAGAAGCAGGCTTTTTCTATTTAATTTCCCTTCTTATTTCATTTTTAAATAGTTGGAAATGGATAATGGAAATGGATAATGGGACTGAAAGGGGGATGGGACTTGGACAATACAGCTGTCAAGGTTAGAGCCAGCACAGAAAATTAAAGTAGACATGCCAGAATGTCACACAAATGTAGGTTATACAATCCATCCATTTATACGACTTAAATCCAAGTTAACACCTCATGCTGTGTCTACAGCAAACCAGATGAACATTTCTGAGTCTGTTTCTAATGAATGGCCCAAAGCCAACTTAAAATTAACAAAAATGTATAATCTGTCCCAATACTGCATGACAAGACGTCAACCGATAATTCCGGTGGTGCAAAGAAGTTTTATTTCTTCTGTCTCCTATTTCTTCAAACGGTATAAACTCTTTTGCTAAAAACGGCTATTTCTTCAGTTGGAATATTACCAAGACTTCTGTATAACCATTGAATTATCTTTAATTTAAAGCTAAAACTTAATCCTTTCCACACCATTCTTTAGCACTGCTAGCGACTGCCAAGAAAAACTCACATTTTATGCTGCTAACCTCTGGAACTCCAGGTCTCAACACGACACAAGTTCAAATGTATTCTCTTCAAACCTAATCAGAAATCTTTCTTACATTATAACATTGTAGCACTTATTTCATTTTTATTTAATTCTGAGGAGCTCAATACACCAATATATTCAATATGGTTGACCTGTCATTCACTGGTTCGCTATCTATTCTGGCTGCCACAGTCTCATCCCCTGTGTCTCTCCAGTACATTCTCACAATGTTTTCTACAACTTCAAGCCCCCATGTGTCTCTCCAGTCTCATGCCTCCCGTGTCTTTCCAGCCTCCTGCCTACCACATCTCTCCACAGCCTTATGTGTCTCTCTAGCCTCTAGCAAAGTCTGCATCATGCACTGAGCTGAGTAGGCTGTGCTCAGCCTGTACTGTGATCGGAGCCTGTGTAATGCGTGTCAGTGACATGCTGTTATCGAGGAGCCGAGGAGGGAGAGAGCACAGAAGGCTCCCCGCACCCTGCTGCACATGCAGGACTGACGGCTGGGTGTCAGGCAGAAAGTGCTCTCAGTAGCTCCGACTATAGCAGCATCAGAGTGGCTGGGCAGTATTCTCTGGCTGTTACCCAGCTGCCTGTCACATCTATGCAGCTTGTGGCTGCACACTGAGCAGTGCTCCTTCTGTGACTGCTCTGCTGCAGGAGCAGTACTGGTACACTTACACTACCTTCTCTGTGTCTGTCCCTTCCCTCGGGCTCCTTCTTGTCTTGTCCCTGGCTAAGATCCCGCCCCCTCACCGGGAGGCCACGCCCTCTCTCCTACCATGTCTAACTATATTAATATATCTTCTGTCCCTGCCAAAGACCCCGTCCCCTCACCCCGAGTCTCCGCCCCTTCACTAGTCTATCCTGTTTGTGTCATCTCTTTCTATACCCTGGAGCTCCGCAGGGACCAGAGACAGAACAGCCTTCCAGACGGTATGCAGTCGGGATGCCGACGGTCTAAATGCCGACCGTCGGCATCCCAACTGTCTAATCCCGGCAAGTGTCTAATGACAGACGTCGAAACCCCGACGCCTGTCATTACGACGCCTGTCATTAGACCTATGCCGGGAGATTATCAATCGAAGGTAAGCCGGGCGCCAAGTGGGGGGGGGGGGGAGTTAGGGTTAGGCGTCCCTAAGGGAGGGTTAGGGTTAGGGGGGGAGGTTAGGTCAGTAAATAGAAAAATTGCTCACCCGTCGGGATCTTCACTGCCGGCCTTCCGCTGCAGGGATTTGAACCGCCGGGTAAGCAGGCAAGTGCCAGGGGAGGTGTGAAAATGTTTAAATGATATTTGAGGGGGAGTAGGGGAGGTGGAATACTCATGCAATGTGAGGGTCTACTTGTTTTTATTTTGGGGGGAGGGGGTTGTTTTATTACTGTAGGTGCTGAGGGTGGTGTTATAAGGTGTGTGTGTATGTGGGGGGGGTATTCATGATATCTGTGTTATATGTGGGTCACTGATGGTCTTTGCATTATTTGGCAATTACTGAGTTATCTGGCATTATCTGGCACCCATTGCGATGCTCCCTGATCTGGCAGTCACTGCAAACCTATCTGCATTATAGGACAGTCACTGTGAAGCTCCCTGATCTGACTGTCACTGCGAACTTCTCTGTATTATATGGCACATCTCTGTGATGCTCTCTGATCTGACGGTCACTTCAAACCTCTCTACATTATATAGCACATCACCGCAACTCTCCCTGATCTGACTGTCACTGCGAGCTTCTCTGTATTATATGGCACATGTCTGCGACGTTGTCTGATCTGACGGTCACTTCAAACCTCTCTGCATTATATGGCACATCTCTGCGACGCTTCCTGATCTGGCGATCACTGAGAACCTCTCTGTATTATATGGCCGTTTCTGCAGTGCTCTCTGATCTGGCTGTCACTGCGAACCTCTCTGCATTATCTGGTAGCCTCCGGTTTCTGGTTTGGGATGGGGCTGGTCGTAGTACTTGTTTATAACTCTCTGACATAACCATTTTTTATACATTTCATTGACTATTTAAAGCACACCCACATTAAGCAAATCTTACCTACAGAGACTATTATCATGTGTCTTTTCCCCATTGCAATGCACTGGTGGAGAAACCGGGCCACTTACTTGTGTCTGCCAGGCTAAAAGTTGCCAGCCAGCCCCTGCTGCTTCTGCCCCTGCACAGACGAGGGGCATGGCTTCTGCTGATCTTGGACAGAGGAAGGGGGGAAGCAAGGAGATGGCTGCTGGTGCTAATACTGTGTATTCACACATAGTGAATATATAACCATATACATTGTAATAATCAATGTGGCCACAAAAAAAAACTGTAAAGGGGAGGCGGGACCAGAAAGGGGAGGTGCCAGTACAGGAAAGAGGAGGAGTCATAATTAATCATTAAATCGCCCCCCCCTAAAAGAACAGTCTAGATCCGCCCCTGTCCCTCCTGTGTCGCTCTAGCCTCAGGACACCCCCTGAGTATCTCCATTCTCATGTCCCCTGTGTCTACTTCATCACTGTCCCCACTGAAATCGCAGTTATCTGCCCCCTCTCCCCCATCTGTCTCATCTTTGTCCCCATCTCCCCCGCTTTCTGATCTCTGTCAGAGGGTTTTGTGTGTCCGCATATGGGGATGTTACTGTTGGGAGGGGGTCGGCAGTGAGGGGCATGAAGGGGGTTGCACCAGCTTCAAGCATTGACAGGTGCCTTCCCCAATCTACCCCTCTTTGCCCCCTACACCCGTCTGTGCCTTTGTTCCCCCTGTCTCTTGCTTTCATCCTT
This sequence comes from Taudactylus pleione, assembly GCA_031769625.1. Taxonomy (NCBI): domain Eukaryota; kingdom Metazoa; phylum Chordata; class Amphibia; order Anura; family Myobatrachidae; genus Taudactylus; species Taudactylus pleione. The sequence continues at coordinate 10,282,989 of JAUIMM010000128.1, read as the reverse complement.
GTTCCCCTCCTCCCCCATCTCGCTCATTGGTCACTCTCCCTCTCCCCAATCTCTCACCGCTATCCACCCCATCAGAAGGGGAATGGGCGCCTCGAGTGGGAGGAGGGGCCGAGGTGCTACAAGTGAGGATGTGTGTGGGGGGCCATGGATGTAATGGGTCAGGTAGGTCGCGGGTGCCACATGTGTGGGCTGAACTCCAGCTTCAGTTGCTGGCAATAGTCTGTGGGGGATGGGCAGGACTGCACTGTTTGTATAGCAGCCACTGAGAGCTCTGAGGGGAGCAGGCGTCAATTGTGTAAACAGAATTTAGGCTGTTTATATTACAGATATTAATTTATGTTTGAACGTGATACTTTTGTAACTCAGTACAAGAGTAGATAACCATTGCCAGCTATTCCAGCTCTTAATGCCCTATGCTTTGCCAGGACGTCTAAGCTGCTGGACTGGGGCAGAATTCTTGAAATAACCTTCCATGGCACACTAGAAAACAAGTCCCATAGGTGTATATAACTGGAGATTGCCCTCTCTTTAGGGAGCAATGTCAAACATAGCAAGCGTATAGGGTCACAGACAAGGAATTACACAAAATGAACCTACCAGATTAAGTATGTCAGGAAATTTAGCACATGAAAAGCAGGGTAGCTGGCTGACAGGGCACATCAGGTCCATGAAATAAGACAGAGCTACACAAACATTACTTGACCAGGGTGTCACACATCAAATCCCAGGGCCCAGCTACCGGGTCTGGTGGTGTACCATTTGGTCCTGTAAGTACCCCAGAGTGCAGCACCACAGCACCCACATAGGGCTGGCATCTTGTCTGGATCATGAGCACCCCACCATATTGGTGTGATGTTATCCACCTGTTCAACTAGATTACAGCAAGTCAAGATCACCTGACTTAGGGGGCCAGTAATCAGTGAAGGCCCCTATTTTAAGCAGGAAATCCTGGCAGTACATTACCAGTACAACTACTCTCACAGAGGCTTAGTACCTCGCATCAAGGTTCATGCTTTGCATCCTGTACTTCAGTTCCTGCACTAGTGTCCCAACACTGGATATTCCAACCTGCCCCAGTGTTCCTACACTGAAAATCTTGGAACCAACTCCTGTCTTCAAGTGTCCACATACAAGCAACCCCATATACTTTTGTTCTGCAACAGTGCCTACACCTTGGCTAAATTCCTCTGCACAGCTGAGACCACTGATCCTATCTGCAATCATAGAATCTCAAGAATTGCTCCAGTGTCTGGTTATCCCGCTCAGTCTGTCTGTTGCTCTAGGGATGGTATGCAGATGAAAAACTCAGGATAAAGGCCCCCATACATAAGCAATCTGAAAACCACAATTGAACAATTTGAAGATTTATTGCCCGATATTAGGATTTCCCAATCTAGCAATCTGCGCCCATACATTACAGATCTTTTTCAGTGATTTGCAGATCGATTGCAGCAAACACAGACCTGCCAATCTTGAAAGTTCCATCATTTTATTAGTAACGGTCTGCAAATCTGCTGATCATGTCCATACACTAGCAATTTACAGCCCCAATCGATCTGTGATATCCAACATGTTGGGCAATCTGATTGAACAATTCCAATCACTTTTTGTTTGTAGTCTGCGATCTGTGAAGCCCATACATTGCAGATTTTTATACATAATCGATTGCAAATTGCAGAATTGCCACAATCGATTGCTAATGTATGGGGGCCTTAACCCTCAACAACAAACAAAAAGACCTCCAAAAACTGGTTACAAACTGAGGGCATGATTCAGAGCCGGACGCTCTGACGAGAGCGCTCGCTCTGAATCAGGGCCCTCCTCCATTAAAATGGAGCGTCCTCCTAGACGCTCGTATAGCTGTGGGTCACCACCCACAGCATATACGAGCGTGCAAAAAGATGGTCGCGATGGTCTTGACCATCGCGACCATCGGACTTGCGACGGAGACCCTGCGGTAGGGTCTCCCTGCCACAAGCCCTGGAGTGATTTTGGCTCTGTCAGAGCCAAAATCACTCCCACTGACATCACTAGTGATCACACGCCTCCGTCTGGCAGGCACTCCCCCGGCACGCCCACCAAAGGGGGCGTGCTGTCAATCAACATCGACAGCACGCCCCCTTTGGTGCGAGACCCGGAGTGACAGCTTGGCTCTCACAGTTCGGGTCTCGCGCATGCGCACGACGGAGCTCCCTCCGTCGTGCGCATGCGCAGTGGGGAACATCGACCCACTTGCGAGCGTACTGCCGCTTGCGAGTGGGTCTGAATGACCCCCTGAATTCCTTAAATATACAAAAAACCTCAAGATTGAGGCTAAACAAGAAATTCCCTATTTGGGGCACACTTATAAAACATGAATCATGAAATAATGGTATATTTAAAACTTAACCTTTAATTCAGTTATAAATAAAATGTATAGGGTGTATTAGAGACTTGAATTATTAATAATATAATAATGAGCTCATGGTGAACAAGCCCGCAGGGCGAAACGCGCCTCCGGCTATTACTCCTCTCCTCTCAGCGGGGAGTTACACGTGGCAGCCCATTTCTGGCCCCGGCTCTGACAGCCTCCTCATTCAGGTATTTCTCCGGTGGATAGTGACTTTCTCGGCGGCGAATCCTGTCCTTGCGCTGCTATGGCAACAAGGACAGCCTAACACCGCACACGAGACAGTGTCCTTCCACTTACCTTCTCTTTCTCCATAGGCGCTGTCCGGGATCCCTCTCTCATTTGAGGTCCGCTCAGGGAAGACCTCAAACAGTAGAAGGTTATCGGGGCATTAGTGCCGTACTTTGCCCTACACACAACCTTTTTTTGAACCCGAGTTGACACATTATTTTAGTCTTAAGTGATGGTCATTGTACCCAAAATGTGCAGGCTGTGATGTTTGTTCATGATTGACATTTGGGCAAAGTGCAATTATTTATTTATTTAAAGAGAATGCAAATGTTTAGTATTCTGTTGCATTAATTGCAGGCTGTCAGGATTTTCCTGGCTTAAACTTGCCTCTGCTACTCTTATAACGGGCAAAGTGCAATCCAAACGGAAATATGTTGATTTCATTCATTTATATGTATTGGGTCACGTGCAATTAATTCCCTGACTGTTTAGAAATGAATTATTGAGAGATTCCGGGAATTAAGATTGCACACAGTTTGTTATTCATACACTGCAAACCAATGGGCTAAGTGCAATATTTATATTTACACCGGGCCAAGTGCAATCCAAGCAGTCATATGTTGATTTCATTCATATATATGTATTGGGTCAAGTGCAATTAACTCTCTGATTGTTTAGAAATATATTAAAATATTTCAGGTACTAAGACTGCAAGCAGTTTTCTATTCATACACTGCAATCTAATGGGCCAAGTGCAATATTTACATTAATTAACCAAGGTGGACTATATGAGCTTTATTTTTTATGACCATCAAACATTCTTTTTATTTTATTTTATGTAGCTTATATCCACCCATACTGTATTATTGCAGGAGTATGCTGCCACAGCACTCTATTAGGGAAGATTGAACCCCCTGAGATTTCTCTTATTATAGAGTGCTACCTGTTAGAATTGACATTATATTTCGCCTAAATTAACACAAATTTTGTATGTTATATTGGATTAGGGGAGACTAATAATATAATATATATTATTAATAATTCAAGTCTCTAATACACCCTATACATTTTATTTATAACTGAATTAAAGGTTAAGTTTTAAATATACCATTATTTCATGATTCATGTTTTATAAGTGTGCCCCAAATAGGGAATTTCTTGTTTAGCCTCAATCTTGAGGTTTTTTGTGTATTTAAGTATGATCTATACTTTTCCCTGGGAGCACCACCAACATAGTGGATTTTTCTATTTTTTATTGAATCTTTGTCAATTGTTGGTTAGCAAATTGTCTATTGCAGACTGGTGCAGGATCTATTTGTTCGTTTTCTATCCCCTGAATTCCTTGTCAGAAACAATATTGCAGGGAATCCCATGTAACTGGAAAATATTGGAGACTAGGTTTAGCCCGCTATTTAGCTGTAGGTAAATCTATAATAGAAAATCTGTCAACTACTACACAACTTGTGGTGAAACTCATGGATTCAGGGATCTCTACAATAAAATCCATTGACAGGTATGTCCATGGTCTGGCAGGTATGGGAAAAGAAGTAAGGCTGGATAAACAAAGGAGCTTATTCAGAGGCGGCCGTACGGTCTACGACCGCACGGCCGCCTCGATGTTTTGCCAGTGCGCATGCGCACGAGGGAGCCGGCTCCCTCGTGCGCATGCGTGAGACCCGCTACGACCGACAGCGCTGGTCGTAGCGGGTCTCTTTCCAAAGGGGGCGAGCTGTCGATGTTGATTGACAGCTCGCTCCGTTTGGAAGGCGGGCCAGGGGGGTGGCAGCCCAAACGGAGGCATTCCTATGGGAACGCCTGCCGTTTGGGGGAGGCCCCACTGACATCACAGTGATGTCAGTGGAGAGCTTCCGGCTCAGACAGAGCCAGAAGCTCTCCGGGGCTTACGACAAGGGAGACCCTACCCTAGGGTCTCGTCATAAGCCCCGATGGTCGCGATGGTCTCTGACCATCGCGACCATCACCCGAGTGGTTATTAGAGCTGTGGGTGTTAACCCACAGCCTTACGACCGCAACAGAGGCGGGCAGTCAGGATGCAAGTGGCCACCCAGTTTCTGAGCGACCGCTTGCATCCTCCGACCGCCTCTGAATGAGTCCCAAAGTACTTAGGTGTCAGACGTTAGATCTTCTTAAGCTGGGTACACACGTAAAGATTTTGAGCCTGTGTCGCTAGTTTTAACCTGGGAGAGTACTGCACCAGCTCTTAGGGCCTCATTCAGAGGCGGTCGGAGGATGCAAGCGGTCGCTCAGAAACTGTGCGGCCACTTGCATCCTGACCGCCCCCCTCTGTTGCGGTCGTTAGGCTGTGGGTTAACACCCACAGCTCTAACGACCGCTCCGGTGATGGTCGCGATGGTCAGAGACCATCGCGGCTTACAACGAGACCCTAGGGTAGGGTCTCCCTTGTCGTAAGCCCCGGAGAGCTTCTGGCTCTGTCAGAGCCGGAAGCTCTCCACTGACATCACTAGTGATGTCAGTGGGGCCGCCCCCAAACGGTAGGCGTTCCCATGGGAACGCCTCCGTTTGGGCTGCCACCCCCCCGGCCCGCCTTCCAAACGGGGCGAGCTGTCAATCAACATCGGTCGTAGCGGGTCTCACGCATGCGCACGACGGCGCCGTCGTGCGCATGCTCTGTGGGGGGCCATCGACCCGGTCCGAGCGCATCGGCGCTAACGACCGGGTCTGAATGACCCCCTTAGATCGGAAGTGTCCACCTCTATAAAGAACGGTAACTCCATGTCCGGATGAGTTAATAAAGGTGCTAGAAATGCCCTTTCTGCTTCAGGGGTCCAGGCTGATGGATTAGAATCTTTATTTCTTAGTCATCTCAGTGACGGGAGCTATGTTTACAGAAAAGGACTTAATAAATTATCTAACGCTGTTCCTCACCCCTATGGGGGGAATTCAAGTGTGTTGCCGGCGCTTACATTTCTACTCGCAGCCCCCCAAGCTGCCAAGCAGAAATTAACAAAAAGTGACCAGTTTGAGCATTCAAACGGGACTTTTTCGCGAGTGTGACAATGTCCCATTGTTTTGACGGGCTGCTAACTAGTCTGTAATAATTTGGAAAGCCTAAAAATCTTTGAAGAACTTTGAGATTCAAGGGTTTCGACCAGTCAGTTATGGCTTGGCCTTGAACCTTTGCTTCAACAAATAAAGAAGCCAAGAAAAGTTACCTGTGACTTCTCAAATTCACATTTCTCCAATTCAGCATAAAGGCAGTTCTCACAAAGTTGTAGCATAAACTAGAGGACATGGAATCTGTGTTCTTCTAGATTTGTAGAAAATAACTTGATGTCATCTAAATACATCACTACAAACTTCCCTAGAAATTATCGAAAAACATCATTAATGAAATCTTGAAATACCGCTGGGGCATTACTAAGACCGAAAGGCATCAACTCATAATGTCCTGTATGTATAATAAATGCAGTCAGACGTACTCGGTTGCCCACAGGCAGGGGCGGATTGGGAATTTAAAGTGGCCCTGGAAAAAAATTTGAAAGTGGCCCTATGTGCGTGCGCCGAAAAAGTGGGTGTTGCTTCATGGAAAGGGCTGTGGCCTAATGTGAAAAGCCATGCCTGCAAGCCACTCTCCCTGTTTCAGTCATGCTGGGGGCATGCCTACCGCTCCAGGAGCTGATGGGCTTGTCCACAGTCCCTCTCTTCAGTGAATAAGCACAGCAAGCATGTGAATGAGCATTTTCTTACCTATATGATTTCTCTGCAACGGGGAACCTCTGAAGAAATTGATCCTCCCTGGACAGGCAGTGTCTTGAGTTGGTATTTACTATTTATGCACGATATCCTATGGTCTGGAAGCCGCCTGTATGTGTCGCAATAAAACCAATGTCATTATCGCCTTAGTGTGTCTCCAGACCATCCCCCCATGTGTCTTTTCAGCACCATCCTTCTGTGCCTCCCCAATACCATCATCCTGCGTCTCCCCAGCGCCATCATCCTGTGTCTCCCCAGTGCCATCATCCTGCGTCCTGCCCTAGCATAGAATAACCCTCCTCCCCACAGATCATCATCTCCCCTTAGCACAGAATAGCCCACCACACACAGATCATCTCCCCTTACCACAAAATGACTCCACCTCACAATCATCATCTCCCCCCTAGTATAGCAGACCCCCTCTCCTCAACAGAAAGACCATGTCCCCTTGGCACAAAGGGCCTGATTCAGAGCAGCTCGTAAACGGCCGCTCGTTCGTTCTGACCGATGTTCGCACATCTGCGCATGCGTACGGATTGTAATGCGCATGCGCGAACCAGTCAGTGCGGCCGAAAATCGTTTGTTCGCTATATAGCGAATGCCTGCTACTTTGAGTGACAGAAGGAGGCGTATGTGGGTGGTAACAGGGGAAGGTGCTTGAAAACGGGGAGTGGAGAACAGAACGCAGGCGTGCTTAAAGGTCAAAATGGGCGTTTTAAGGGAGTGCATAATTAATCCAGCAGCGTCATTGACCACGTCACTTGGTTTTTTTTAACTCAGAACTGCTCGCAAAATAGCGGTTGAAAAAACCAACCACAAGAATAGCGAGCAGTTCATACGCTGTACGATGTACTAGATTAATCTAATAAATAGCGGACATGACGTATGGTGCGAGCGGCAAGGGGGCGTTTTTTTTAAAAATTACAACCGCAAGTTTTGCTCGCTCGTTCAGACTTAGAGGCGTGAACAGACCGCAAAGTGCGAACGGTTCATTTGAATAGCCACCCCTTTTTATAAAACGAACGACCGCAAATAGCGAGTGGCTCTGAATCAGGCCCAAAATAACCACACCTCACAAAGATCATCTCCCCCTAGTATAGCAGACTCCCCCCCCACAGAAATATCATCTCCCCTTAGAACAAAATGAGCCCACCCCACAGACAGATAATCTCAGTATAGCAGCCCCCCCTCTCCCACAGAAAGACAATCTCCCCTTGGCACAAAATAACCCCACAGAAAGATAACCCCCCTAGTATACAAGACCCCCTCCCCCTAGTTCAGCATCTCTCCTGATGATCTCATTCTCCCCTTAGCAGGGCCCCCACCCCAGACATCCCGAGTCCAGTTTCCATCTCCCAGCCAGCCCCCATTGCCCTGCACTGCTGCAGCTAGCCAGATTGTCTCCTCTCCGCTTTGCCCTCTCCCCAGGCTGTGAAATTAAACTTGACACTTCACAGCCTGGGGAGGAAAGAGTGGAGAGGAGATAATCGGGCTAACAGACTGCCTGCGCTGTCCCCCACCTCCGTCGCCACTTACCTCCCTCGCTGTCGCGCTGACGGTCGCTGTAACTCGCGGGCCACTCCATCTTCCCGTCTTGAGTCCTTCGCGGCGTGTGACGCCGACAGCATGATGGGCGGGGTTTAAATAGACTGCCACTGGCCTCTTTTCTCGAGAGAGAGAGAGAGAGAGAGAGACTAAGGCAGAGGCAAGACAGAGCTGACAGGCAGCTGGCTGCCTGTGAAAGTCTGTACAGGAGCCGGTGTGTGATGCAAATAAGGGGCGGGGCCTCACAGAAAAGCGGCCCCACAACCATTCGGCCCACCGGGAAATAGCCACCAATCCGTCCCTGCCCACAGGACTTATGCTCTGAGTAGTGCAGGACACTGCAATTAAACAGGAGACTAGAAACAACAGCTAAATTAACTAGATCACAGGTTCTCAAACTTGGTCCTCAGGACCCCAAACAGTGCATGTTTTCCAGATCTCCTCACTGATCACAAGTGAAATAATTATCTCCACCTGTGGATCTTTTAAAATGTGTCAGTGAGTAATGACTACATATGTGCTCCTGCTGGGTGACCTACAAAATGTGAACTATGTGGGGTCCTGAGGACCGACTTTGAGAACCACTGAACTAGATAGATGCAACTGGTAACCAGGAGAAACTGGATAATATGAAGGAATGCTGAGCAGGTTTTCTGGATACCCAAAGCAGCTGGATGCCATAATAATTTTCCCAAACTTCGCCATTACAGTCCAAGTTTTAAGGACATCTATGCTTAAGCACAGGTGACTTAATTAGTACCATCTGGACTCAAGCATGGATATCATTAAAACCTGGACTGTAATGGCAGAGTTTGGGAAACTCTGCTGTACAGGTATTCTGAATGATGCAAGTAGTTGAATGCTGTACCACAGGTAAGCAGGTCTTCTAAGGCACAAGTAGCTGAATGCTATTGCAATGGTGACCAGGTATTCGGGGGTCTATTTACTTAGCCTTGGATGGAGATAAAGTGAATGGAGATAAAGTCCCAACCAATCAGCTCCTATCTTTTTTCAAAGACAGCCGGTGACATAGCAGTTAGGAGCTGATTGGTTGGGACTTTATCACTGTTCACTTTATCTCCTTCCAAGGCTTAGTAAATTGACACTTCAGTATGACACAAGTAGCTGGATGCAGTAGCAATGCTTGAGTAGGTATACAAGTGTTCATTAGGGCAGACAGGAATAGACTGATTACAAACAGCAAAGGTGAGTCAGAGAGGAAACCAATACAGGCTGAGCAGCCAACCACTAATAGCTGAGCACAGCTCTAAACCCGGCTGCAAGAAGCATCCTGAGGAGTCCAGGAGTCAGAATGCAGCCCAGTGTGGCAATGCCTAGTTTGCACAGATAGCTGGTTGCCAGGAGACAGACTGATGCTAATAGACCTAACTTTACCAGGTGTTTCTGAAGTGCTTACTTCTGATTCTAGCACACAGAGAAGTGAAGCAGGGAGGGTGAAAATTAAGGAGACATCTACTTGTGATTGTTCCCAGCGTTCTATAAATATGCCGATAGTCTCTCATATGTGATGTTAATGTTTCTTTGTGGATAGATTGTTTTACTTTAATGTGCATATGTGTGTATATTATAAAGTATATAATATTATTCTTATGTTTTTTTTTACTCACTATATATTTTTATTAGAGATTAGCAGTTTAGATCTCAGAAAGCAGCAAAACAACATCTTTCAAGAACAAAATGTCATCTTTGTCCATGATAGATGACGACCTGCTCATCTATAATTTCGATAGATATCCATTATATGCTTTGGAATACTGATGAGTTAGCTATGGATATACAGATGCGTCCTCTTGCATAATTGCCGATTGCGCTGCAAACGTGCGTACGCATCGCACCATGAGAACGTGCGCTACGCCATGCCGCGCGCTGCCTTTGCACCATGCAATCCTCAGGAGTCACGAGTGCGAACGCAGTGTGGCAAATATGAAAGAGGACACATCTGTAAATATTAATATTCACATAAACTGCAGGATATTTTATTTATTGTATACCTCACAGCAGATTCCTATTTTGCAGTGCATCTCACTAATCTCGGGGCATTAAAAACATTTCTTGGAGGGACATTTTAAGGAAAAGACTAAAAACAGGGGAACACAACATTTTTTTCCCAGCAATTAGGTAAGAATTCTTTGCTAAGTAAATCTCATTGTAAGAAACACTAAGGGCCTGATTTGAGTCAAATGCAATGCCGATGTTCACGGAGTTCAGCGATTATTTGCTACTGTTCAAAAAAACTGTATGCGTTACACTATGGGGCCAATCCAATTAGGTGCGAGTTGGGTCCTGCGAGGCATTCTAATGGTGAACTCACACAGTGAATTTCGGGCCTGATTCAGAGCCGGACGCAATTAGCGCTCGCTCGTCCTAAAAATAGGGGTGGCTATTCAAATGAACCGTTCGCTGTTTGCGGTCTGTTCACGCCTCTAGGTCTGAACGAGCGAACGAAACTTGCGGTCGTTTTTTGGGAAACTACGCCCCCTGGCCGCTCGCATCCTACGTCATGTCCGCTATTTATTAGATTAATCGAGTACATCGACCAGGGTATGAGCTGCTCGCTATTCTTGTGGTTGGTTTTTGCTACCACAATTTTGCGAGCAGTTCTGGCTTACAAAAAACCCAGTGACGTTGTCAATGGCGCTGATGTTTTAATTATGCACACCCATAAAACGCCCGTTTTGACCTTTAAGCACGCCTGCGATCGGATCTCCACTCCCCGTTTTCAAGCACCTTCCCCTGTTACCATCCACATACGCCTCATTCTGTCACTCAAAATAGCAGGCCTTCGCTATTTTGCGAGCACATGAATTTCGGCCGCACTGACTGGTTCGCGCATGCGTATTACGATCCGTACACATGCGCAGTTGGGCAAACATCGCTCGGAGCGAACGAGCGGCCGCTTACGAGTGGCTCTGACTCAGGCCCTTCATTTGCAATCCAATACCAAATTCACATTACTTTTTCAGAGGGAATTCACGTGGGCTATTTTTGTGCACACCCCCTTGAGCAGGTGGAAAGGTAATAAAAATCTTTATTTTAAAGTACAAATGTCAGAACACTGGGCCTAGTTCAGAAATGTACGCAATGGCGATTTTTACGCAGATCAAGCAATTGTTTGCCATTGCGCATGCGTGTGAGCTGCACTACACATGTGCAGCAATTGTTTTGCGATTATGTATGCACAGAGATCCATTCGCAAAGTGATTGACATGTAGTCAGCATTTGGGGATGTAACATGGGTGGCTTGGCAAACGCAGGCGTGTCTGACCGTTTAAACGCTGTTTCATGGGCGTGCATGAATTACTGCGTGTTGGGAGAGACGCAGTGTTTGAGACAGGTCAGACTTGCCGCATATGCTACATGGCTGCCCGATCTGCATCATTGTTACCGATGTTTATACTGTTGTACGACGTCGGACGAATATGAGAAGGCAGCAGTGGGTGTCCCTATGTTCGGCTATGCTTTGGAAGGCATTAGCATATTTCAGCAACTGCGATCCATGAGAGAATCCAGTTGCGAATGCATTAGCATACATCTATGAATCAAGCCCGCAGTGCGGAGTCTCTGGTACACCCCTCTCAATGAATAATCACGCACTTGGAAGGGTTTAAATAGCATAATTTGGCCAATAATGACATGTCAGTTTTCAGGTGAATTTCTCTAAAAAGCTCATTAATAGGTTAAATGATGTGGGACAGGTACGTGGAGGTGTAAATGATGAGGGACAGGTACGTGGAGGTGTAAATGATGAGGGACAGGTATGTGGAGGTGTAAATGATGTAGGACAGGTATGTGTAGGTGTCAATGATGTAGCACAGGTATGTGTAGGTGTAAATGATGTGGGACAGGTATGTGTAGGTGTAAATGATGTGGGACAGGTATGTGGAGGTGTAAATGATGTGGGACAGGTACGTGGAGGTGTAAATGATGTGGGACAGGTACGTGGAGGTGTAAATGATGAGGGACAGGTATGTGGAGGTGTAAATGATGAGGGACAGGTATGTGGAGATGTAAATGATGTGGGACAGGTATGTGTAGGTGTAAATGATGTGGTACAGGCATGTGGAGGTGTAAATGATGTGGGGTAGGTATGTGGAGGTGTAAATGATGTGGTGTAGGTATGTAGAGGTGTAAATGATGTGGTGGAGGTGTAAATGATGTGGCACAGGTATGAGGAAATGTAAATTATGTGGGACAGGTATGTGGAGGTGTAAATGATGTGGCACAGGTATGTGGAGGTGTAAATGATGTGGGACAGGTATGTGGAGGTGTAAATGATGTGGGACAGGTATGTGGAGGTGTAAATGATGTGGCACAGGTATGAGGAAATTAAAATTATGTGGGACAGGTATGTGAAGGTGTAATTGATGTGGGACAGGTATGAAGAAATGTAAATAAGGTGGGACAGGTATGTGGAGATGTAAATGATGTGGGACAGGTATGTGGAGATGTAAATAATGTGGGACAGGTATGTGGAGATGTAAATGATGTGGGACAGGTATGTGGAGATGTAAATGATGTGGGACAGGTATGAGGAAATGTAAATTATGTGGGACAGGTATGTGAAGGTGTAATTGATGTCGGACAGGTATGAGGAAATGTAAATAAGGTGGGACAGGTATGTGGAGATGTAAATGATGTGGGACAGATACGTGGAGGTGTAAATGATGAGGGACAGGTATGTGTAGGTGTCAATGATGTATCACAGGTATGTGTAGGTGTAAATGATGTGGGACAGGTATGTGTAGGTGTAAATGATGTGGGACAAGTATGTGGAGGTGTAAATGATGAGGGACAGGTATGTGGAGGTGTAAATGATGAGGGACAGGTATGTGGAGATGTAAATGATGTGGGACAGGTATGTGTAGGTGTAAATGATGTAGCACATGTATGTGTAGGTGTAAATGATGTGGTACAGGCATGTGGAGGTGTAAATGATGTGGGGTAGGTATGTGGAGGTGTAAATGATGTGGTGTAGGTATGTAGAGGTGTAAATGATGTGGTGGAGGTGTAAATGATGTGGCACAGGTATGAGGAAATGTAAATTATGTGGGACAGGTATGTGGAGGTGTAAATGATGTGGCACAGGTATGTGTAGGTGTAAATGATGTGGGACAGGTATGTGGAGGTGTAAATGATGTGGGACAGGTATGTGGAGATGTAAATGATGTGGGACAGGTACGTGGAGGTGTAAATGATGTGGGACAGGTACGTGGAGGTGTAAATGATGAGGGACAGGTATGTGTAGGTGTCAATGATGTAGCACAGGTATGTGTAGGTGTAAATGATGTGGGACAGGTATGTGTAGGTGTAAATGATGTGGGACAGGTATGTGGAGGTGTAAATGATGAGGGACAGGTATGTGGAGGTGTAAATGATGAGGGACAGGTATGTGGAGATGTAAATGATGTGGGACAGGTATGTGTAGGTGTAAATGATGTAGCACAGGTATGTGTAGGTGCAAATGATGTGGTACAGGCATGTGGAGGTGTAAATGATGTGGGGTAGGTATGTGGAGGTGTAAATTATGTGGTGTAGGTATGTAGAGGTGTAAATGATGTGGTGGAGGTGTAAATGATGTGGCACAGGTATGAGGAAATGTAAATTATGTGGGACAGGTATGTGGAGGTGTAAATGATGTGGCACAGGTATGTGTAGGTGTAAATGATGTGGGACAGGTATGTGGAGGTGTAAATGATGTGGGACAGGTATGTGGAGGTGTAAATGATGTGGCACAGGTATGAGGAAATGTAAATGATGTGGGACAGGTATGTGAAGGTGTAATTGATGTGGGACAGGTATGAGGAAATGTAAATAAGGTGGGACAGGTATGTGGAGATGTAAATGATGTGGGACAGGTATGTGGAGATGTAAATAATGTGGGACAGGTATGTGGAGATGTAAATGATGTGGGACAGGTATGTGGAGGTGTAAATGATGTGGGACAGGTATGTGGAGATGTAAATAATGTGGGACAGGTATGTGGAGATGTAAATGATGTGGGACAGGTATGTGGAGATGTAAATGATGTGGGACAATTATGTGGAGGTGTTGTATTAATGGGAGAAGAGTTTTTGAAGTGGCAAATGAGAGGTAAAATTATTTATTCCACCTTTTTACAAAACGGTATTAAAACACTGAAAAATCACTTTACAGACAGTTTTCTGTACCCCAAAATGCTGGAAAGACTTTAATTTATTGAATAACACTTGCACACTATCAGTTTTTTAACCATTAATAAAAAGTGCATAAATCAGCCATTTGATAAAAACCTCCAGTATGGTCACTTATGGCCACTAACAGCTATTTGGTCCTGCTTTCTCAGTTGTCACTTTTATGGGGTCAAGGATGGTTTTCCCACTTTTTCGTGCATTCCCCCAGGTTGCATTTTGTAGGATAGTCGCACAACCTTACCGCAAGTCATACTTGCTTACTGTCTCGTTACAGCCGGGAGCCTCCCGAAAATCGAGCGGTGCTCCCGGCGCCCCCCCCCCTGAAAAGCCTGCAAGTCTCCCGGCAGGCATCCGACACACCAGGACCTCCGCAACTCCCACACAAACCCCGCAGCAGGGGGTGAGGACGCGATTTGCGCTGAATCATGTCATCTTGACCCTGCCCCCTGCTTTACAATGCCAGTAATCTAGGCATTTTGTAGCGGGGCCAAAATTACGCGATCACGTGGTCATGCCCCCTCTCTGCCCCTAATGTTGGGTAATATCTCTGGCCGCGTCCCCCAAAGCAGCGCCATTCCCCCCCATTATGCCAACCTGGCTGCCCCCTTCCAGAGGGGGCAGCCAGAATGTTGGCAAGCATGCCGCACGTACTACGAATTAGCACTTCTAATTGGATTACACATTTCTCAGGTGCGCAATGTATGCGGCTTTCATGGTACAAACTCAAACCTAATCGAATTGACCTCTATATGTAAGCAGTTGCAATTGAGACGTTTGGTATCAGAAGCGTATTGGAAATGTATTGGGCGTTCCTGGGCAGTGACTGGGAGGTGGCTATTCAGATGCATGAAAATCACCTGTCTTATGGATCTGCTATGGGTGTGTCGCGGACGAGTCTCTGAAGTGGATGCATACACAGATGCTCACACGGGAAGCCATACTCATAAGGAGCATACACACTAGACGATATGCTCCCTGAGCGATGTCGTCTAGTGTGTCCCCGGCAGGGTGTGCTCAGCGTCGGGCTCTCTCCCCCATTCCCCAACATGCAGCAACCTGACGACGTCGTCAGGTTGGCCTGCATGTTTACTTGATGAACGATAATGACAAAAGACCCGCGGGAACGCGCGTCGTCGTTATCGTTCATCATGTTAAATGTTAAAAATGGACGATAAAGTGGACGACTGAACAATAACGATATCGTTATCGTTCAGTCGCCCACTTTAATCGCCCAGTGTGTACGCACCAATACAGAAAATCTGCACATACCATAGAGCTAATGCAAATTTTGATGGTGTGGCCAATAGTGGCGACTAAAGATTCACCAAGCGGTATTACAGTGTGAAAGTTGGCGTATTAGCACTTGCACATACAGACGCACACTTGTACACTAGGGGAAGAGCTGATTCTAGGGTTAACATTTAGTCACAGACACGACTAAGGCAAAAGATGCTAAAGCAATCACAGCCCCTAAAACTAATGAAAGTATCTTGAAATAAACATATTTTGAATGATTTTACTCACTGTGATGAGATGCTGTATTCATGTGAATAATGGAGTTGTTACTTTGACTCCATGATGCACGTGATGTCAGGCGAGAGATTTGTGGTTGCAAGTCACAATACGTGATGGAGATGGGCATCAATTATGTTTGGTCTCAGGCGATTCTTATTAAATTATTACAGTGATATCCACTTATATGATAAACAGTTGGCAGTATACATAGGAGAGAGGCAGTAAGGAGAGGAGACTGGGCATTAGGGATAGGATTTTTGGCAGTATGAAAAATAAACACTATACCTAAGCGCCGTCAGAGAGCAGCTGGAAAAAAAGGGGATGTCAGCCCCTTTAATGTATAAACAAGAAATAGAAAAATAACCATCGCTACTAAGTATAGAAAAATAACCAATGGACAGTAGGTATCACAAATATAAAAAAAAAATTAATATACCATAACACTAATAAAAACACATGCATAGATGCATATACAAAAAAGCAGATAAAATGCTGAAGAAAAAGCCACACATTAATATAAATGAACCATGTTTCTTAAATGATCCTCCTTCCAAATAGTACATAGTCATACTGATTACTGGCTGATGAAATTGTAGACTTAAGTATCCCTTAGGCGAGAATATTACCAGTGTTGGATAATTGTTTGTCCACAGTCCTTGGCAACATTCAGTGGCCGATGCAGATGATAACAGGGCTGTAGTATTCCAACGGAAAGTGACTAGATCGCCAAAGTCAACAGGGGCTCATGAAGTCCAAAAGTAAATATAGTCAGTAAATGGATAGGAGTGTCTCAGTAAATCTGTAGGCTAAACGCATTTCACTGGCTCAAATCGCATCCAGCTTCCTCCTCAGCTGTGTACTATTCGGAAGGAGGATCATTTAAGAAACTATCAGACATGGTTCATTTATATTAATGTGTGGCTTTTTCTTCAGCATTTTATCTGCTTTTTTGTACAGTCAGGTGCATAAATATTGGGACATTGACAGAATTTTCATATTTTGGCCTCTATTCACCACCACAATGGCTTTGAAATGAAACAACAAGATGTGCTTTAACTGCAGACTTTCAGATTTAATTTGAGGGTAATTACATCCAATTCAGGTGAACGGTGTAGGAATTACAACGGTTTCTATATGTGCCTCCCACTTTTTAAGGGGCCAAAAGTAATGGGACAAACTAAACAACCCTAAATCTAACTTTCACTTTTTAATACCATTGGTTATTTTTCTATACTTAGTAGCACTGGTTATTTTTCTGTTTTTTGGCAGTATAGATAGGAGAATGAGGAACCGGTCAGTAGAGTTGGCAGTGAGTGGGCAATAGGGACACATATCTGCTTGAACTGTAAAGCTTTTAGTCCAGACAGGCAGCCTGTCTGTCACCCATGTCACTGCAATAGCTGCACCCTAGACCTCGGTAATAACCCCCACTAAGTGCTCACTTACCGGCAGCAGAGGCACTGTGATGTCCAAACTGAGGTCGGGATTGCAGCAGTTGGCAGGCTGCATTTGGCATTTGTTTACGTTGGACTCCCTTGCCCTAATCAATCCAATTGATTTGGATGGGGAGGTGCAAATCACGTCATCGCAGAACTGCCCCTCACAATATTTTGTTACAATTCACCGCACTACTTAGCTGGGAGCAGGACCACTATGGCGAGATTCCTAGTGAATTATGTCATCACATCACCCCCACAGCCCTGTCCACTTCACCTGAGAAGGGTGGCACTGGCGGGATGCAGGAAAATTGCTCAATATCCAGGGAGCCCACAAACTCTATCCCCAAATCCTGGTGTCTTCTGGAAATTCTAGAAGAGTAGGCATGCAAATAAAATAATTATCTTTTAATAGTTCATGATTACTTTCCAATGTATTAGTGTGCATAGGCTTTTTAGGAGAGCCTTGCCAGTAGTCTTTTCCATTCATGAGGTTACTGCTCTTAATTACACTAAATAGTATTCTAGTGTTAAATTGCAACTTGCATCTCTCTCTCTTTGTGTTACTAGTTGGATGAGATCTGGAAGCCAGAGATGAAATGTTTGTGGAAAACACATGTTGTTTTTCCAGTGCTGGAACCAGCTTGCACCAGACATGATGCTATTTATCTTGTTATTTATATGAGCAGCAATTTTGGGTGCTTGTATTGCTTTCACATATGTATGGCTATTTTATTAACCAGAGGATTATGGGCCCACAAAAAAAAAACCACTGGAAAGTAGGACAAAGGTAACATGTTGGCTTGAAGATTACTGGTGTCCAGGTTTTCAAATGCAAGCTGCTTCTTTATTATTAAATCAAAGTTAATTTATTATTGAGATACATAACATGTGTTGGACAGCAATACCTAACAGAGGACTGCTGCTCTCACTATAATAGAGCCTGGAAAATGATTTTTCACAATAAAATTAATACATTTGTAAGATATAAAATTATAGACAAATCTAGTTAACAAATAAAGGGCGCAAAATTATTGGGGGTCATCCGACTACTAGACTCTGGGCCTGATTCAGAGATGGAACCAATGGCAATATTTACGTAGTACACTGCGCATGCGTCTAAGTCGCACTGTGCATGTGTCAAGGTACATTACCGTCATCACGCACTGAGACTATTGATTGACAGTCAGGGAGCGTTTGGGGGGGTGACAGCAAAAACGCAGGTGTGTTGAGGCCGTTTTTGGGGCATGTCGCAGCCTGTGTCTGCGATCCCATATGCATGTACGCATGTCTCCGGGGTCTCAGTACACGCGGCCATTCTGCATGATCGTAGAGTTACTCAGAAGGCCGATGGAAGCATTTGTGACCGATGCTGCGTCTTTGTACACAGACGTTTGGATTTGTGAAGGCGCCAGCGGGTGTCTCAATACTAATCTAGGCTCCTGCAACATTTACATATATTGTTACAAAATCGCAGCTATGGCAGCATTAGTGTGCATCTCTGAATCATGCCTTTTAAATGATTGCCCCTGTAAAACACCGTGCAGACTCTCTGAGAACTCACAGATTGCCTGCATTGCGCAGACTATTTACATTTACCCTATGGGCTGTCACTGCATACTAACACTTGTAGTTCCCCAAGAGCTTGTACTATATTTTTACTGTTATCCTGGCACTCAACAACCAGGGGTACAAGGAGGGGTACAGTGCTACTGGATATTGGTCTCGCATGTGTTACACAGAGTGTGCACACAAAGTCACTGTTGCCATCTAGATGCACAGTATCAGTTATGTTGTGGAAAAGTTCAGGGCGTTCCTGGGCGGTGACTAGTAATGCATGTAAAAATGGTCCAATCATTGAGCATGTTATGGGAATGTCACAGGCGTGTCATTGAAAGTGACTGCGTGCACAGCCGCAGACCCGCAGACATAGGAGGCCATAGTCAGATGGTGAAACTGCAAGTTTCGATAGTGTGACCGGTGGTGGTGTCTAAGGACACACCAATCAGTATTACTGCATTTACAGATGCTGAAAGTGGGCGTCTCAGTCCTTACACAAGGGAAATGGCATTTGTATAAAGTTGCCCAAGGGAGCCCGCCAATAAATGCTGCTGTGCCCTTCTGTGTCCACCTTTGAATCGGGCCCAATGGGTGTCAGTTTCCAAATTGCTGCTTAGTAAATTGATGAAGCAATTTTCATCAGCTCAACAAATTCTCACCCAACTTGCAGGTAACTTGAAAGCAGGGGCACAGTTAGAGAGGGGGGGCACAGGGCACGTGCCCTAGTTGATGGAGATGGGGGCACCAATTTTTAACATTTGTGGCTGGCCCATTATTGTCTCATTCCAGCCTGCCACAGGACAAAAGCAGTACATAAAAAAAAAATAATAATAATCCTTGACCTCCAATACTGTGTTGCCCACTATTAATGTTCTGAACAGGTACGTGATCTAGATATACCTCCCTTATGTCAACATGTGGTTGTAAAAGTCTGCAGGTTTGGGGTATGCCAACATATTGGAGGAATGAAGTTAGAGGATCATCTCTCCTCTACCCATTCTATTCTAAACTCATGATGGTTTCTATATCTCCCAAATTGGAATCTGCACAACCTTAAGCTGCATTCATCCATATATAACAAGTTTTTTGGTGCAGAAACTGTGTTAGAATAAATAAAAAAAATTATAGCAAGTAAAGATTTATTTCAAATAAATTTGTGATCATTTTAATAATACATTTATCTGGAATATTCCACCGTGATTTCTGTGCATTATCCCTCTGTGAAAAAAATCCTCTATAAAATCCAGGAACATATTAAAGTGCAGTTGTTGCCAGGTTAATAGTCATATGGACTTGAGTGCAAAAGGAGAGTTGCTTTTTAAAAAGTAAGTTTTTTGTTGGCTTGATATATGTCTATATATTCATGACCTACATATGCCACTGGAATAGTGAGGAAAGCCACTCTTATATATTGGTCTCAGAAGATAAGATCACCCAGTACCCATCTCACTTTGCCATATCTTGGTCAGTAGTTTGATACTTTAAGCTTTGTGTGATTAGGGTCAAGGTAGGCGTACATATGCATGGATTATTGTATTTATGTTCCAGGTATTTTTATTCACTGATGGAAGTACGGAGATTATTTAATTAGTGACAAACTACTCTGTATTTTAAGGTGTTCACTGATGGTCTTTGTGTTATATGATAATCACTGATACTATCTATATTATACGGTGGTCACTGTGATGCTCTCTGTATTATACTGCGGTCACTGTGATGCTCTCTGTATTATATGGTGGGCACTGTGATGCTCTCTGTATTATACGGCGGTCACTTCAATGCTCTCTGCTTTATATGGTCACTATGTTGCTCACTGATGCTCTCTGTAGTATATACCAGTCACTGTGATCCTCTACTGTATGTATAGTATGACTATCACTGCAATGCTCTGTGGTGAGTGAGGTAATGTAGCACAGGTAGCAATTCTTACCTTTGAGTCTTGAGTCAGTGGACCCTGCATGTTAAAAGTTAAGACACCCCAGAACCACAAAATAAATGGAGTACAAAGTGTATGACAGGTGAGGCACTGCCTCCCCTGTCTACCTGTTTCGCACATCTCTGATCAAAACTCACCAAATTTCCAGCACTATATAATGCTGCACATTTGTATAATGCCCACATGAATCCTCAGGTTCAAATATGTATCTGTAAATGTGGCTCTGATACTAGCCAGTGCCTCCCCAGCCATTTACCTCACCGCACATCACTGCAATGTTGACATCTGTATTCAAGCAAATCAAGGATGACTACTATTCACTGAAAAGGGGGATGCCGAGCTGAGTCTTTGTCCCGGGTGACAGAAAGCCAAACTTCACCCCTGCTTGCAAGTACACTTATAAGAGAATTACAAGCTCTCTCTGGAATCTGGTATGGTTCCCCATCACCTAGAAGTCTTAAAGATATTCCAGGAGAAAAGGAAACTATGGCCCGTATTCAATTAGCGGCGAAAAGCCGTAATCTGCGGATTACGTCATTTTGCAAGGTGGAAACTTTTCGCCGTATTCAATTGCAAAGACTTTTCACGTACGTGGAATGTCAAAGCAATGTAACAGGCAAAAAAGTTTCGCCTATGAATACCTGGCGGAAAAAAGTGCAGAATTGCGGTTTTGGGGTGCAAAAGTGCGGAAACCACTCTGCACCCTTTGGACAGACCCCCAAAGGATAACTGAATAAAAAATAAAAATAAAAAAAGAACACCACAAAAATGCACTTTGAAAATGGGGGTGAATAAGTACAAAGTGGGGGTACAAACGCAAAAACTAGCGAAATAGACTTTTGGGGGTCTACAAGTATGGGGGAGGGTTTTTTTTTATTGCTGGTGTTTGCTGAAGGTACGTTTTTTGCAGCACTTAAAACTTGACTTTAGTGATTTTTAACTATGCTTGCACCCATTTTCAAGTACCCCAAATTTGACAGGAATACTTATTTTCATCCAAAATACCTTCTTAATGCTATTTTTCACCACTTCTGCAAGGCCGCTATTTTGGAGCAATTGATAGCACTTAAATACCCCAAATTGCTTCAGTAGGGCTAATCGGGGAAATGTACTTTGATCCCCAATGTTAATACATCTTTTGGGAGGTGTCAGGCTGATTTCTCCAATTCTGCCAACACTTTTTGTATGTTAATGTTTTGCCGGGACGCGTTTTCGCATCCTTTGGAATTGAATACGGCGAATAGCGGGGGCGTGCATGATAAGTTCTGCGGCTAAAACATGTGAAAAGTGCGGCATGCGAAAAAGTATCGTGGGTGCTAAATTAATTGAATACGGCTCTCTGTGGTAATCTAATAATTTTTTTTCTTTCTTTTTTTTTTTTAAAGCGTATGATGCAGCATGAAATAGCTAATTTAATAACAGGCCCAGTGGGTTAGGTACAGCTACTCCAGTTCATCTCAAGCACAATGTTGACTTATAGCCAGGATACAGAAACTAGATGAGCACATCTCCTTATGAAGTGGCAGTTTGTTACTGGAGTCACTAAAGCAATTTTAAAGCTGGTGTGAATACCCCCTGGCTCTCACCCAAGGGGTTTCAAAAACAAAAGGCTACAGCAGGGCAATTATCATAAAATTTGTGTACCTGTCATGGGTGGGTTACTACTATAAACTAATAATTGGGAATTAAGCATAGGACGTAAGAAAAATTAATAGAACATAGCAGTCAACTTCAGAGAGCCAGAAATTGCAACAATACAAAAACAGACAAATACGTAATATAACAATGTATTAAGTATTTGCATTTCTATTTATTTCATGTGATTGTTTTGAGGTGTGCTTTTTTAATGGGCACACTGGGGCATGAAGGGTCCACCTTGCGATACAGTGGTAGGGGCCCATGCTTAAGGGGTGTGGTCACCCACCAGAGGGGGTGTGGCTAGCCACCACAGATGCTTGGCTAACCATCAGGCAAATCTTGGTGTAGTTTCTATAGAAAGGAACCAAGCCTCCATGTTGATCAGTGGTCATGCTTCAGCAAGTAACTGACTGTGTAATATAGTAACAATCTATAATTTGAGGTCTGGAAACTGACACCTAGAGGAGGGGGATGGGCCCACAGGCAGTGGGTCCACCGTGGATTTACCCTGTACCCCTGTGGACCAGTCCAACCCTGGTCTGGAGGACTCCTGGATTATAGTGAGCCCTCCAGGGGGTATACGTTTAAGATGCCGGTAGTCACTATGCCGACCGCTGGCATCTAGACTACAGAATCCCGGCGTGGGTTAACTAACCTACACCGGGAGACCGGTGCCCAGCATCCCGATCGAAGGGATGCCGAGCACGGACAGCCGCGGGGGGGGAGGGTTAGGTTTAGGGTTCCCAGGGGGGGACTTAGGGTTAGGCACCCCCCCGGGAGGTTAGGTTTAGGCTAGGGGGAGGGAGTGTTAGGGTTAGGCACCCCCGGGGGGAGGTTAGGGTTAGGCACCCCCCGGGGGACTTAGGTTTAGGCAGCAGGGAAGAGGGGGTTAGGTTTAGGCACTTAGCGGGGGGATTAGGATAAGGCACAGGGGGGGGAGGTTAGGGTTAGGCACCCTAAAGGAGGGTTAGGGTTAGGGGGTATAGTTAGGTTAGTTCATACTTACCTTTCAGACAATCGTGATTTCCTTCCACGTCGGGCTGGCGCTACTGAATCCTTCCAGGGATCTTGGGAAAGCAGATAAGTCTACCAGAAAAGCATGCAAGATACATAGGTAAGGACATCCACCTTTTCTTCTCATACCTTACCTCTGCATCTCTCAGAAGCAAGACAGGAATATATTAGGGTTACTGGATTTCAAGGTTAATTATGATCAATGTAGCAACAACATTCAACACACTAAAATGACATATAATAATGATCAGCCAAGTCTCAGCAGCCAAGTGTCCCTTGAAACTATTTTTAAATATTGGCAACTATGATTTCTGAAGTCAGATTTAGAAAGGGAAACTACAGTGAGAAAGTATGAAAAAGGTACTGTAGATGAGTATCGAAAGCATGAACTCTTGCATGAAGCAGTTCGTGTTTCCATTCCATTTCCAAATATAAGTGTGTAAGCCTGTCTAATAATGGCATATATGATTCTCACAATGAAGGTAAAAATGGTAGTAGTGATAAGCTTCTAACACTTACTTCAGATATAAGAGTATTTAAATCTATCTACAGGGAAAGTCTAATAAGTTTAGGGGTTTTCTGTGTTCAGATTACAAATGTCTTTGCTTCTACATTGCTTTCTTTTATTAATTCATTTACCTTCCCTATATTTCTGTCTTTCATATATGATTTTTAGCCATGACTTTATTTTATCCTAGGTCAAGAAAAATTAAAAACAGTGGCCCTGATTCAGAGCCGGACGCTCTGACAGAGCGTTCGCTCTGAATCAGGGCCGTCCTCTTTTTTTAGAGCGGCCTACAGGTCGCTCGCATAGCTGTGGGTGACCACCCACAGCTATAGCGAGCGGCCAAAAAGATGGTCGCGATGGTCAAGACCATCGCGACCATCGGGCTTGAGATGAGACCCTTGTGGTAGGGTCTCGTTGCCGCAAGCCCTGGAGAGCTTTTGGCTCTATCAGAGCCGAACGCACTCCCACTGACATCACTTGTGATGTCAGTGGGGCTGGCCCAAGACAGTAGGCGTACCCACACCTCGGCACACCCAACAAAGGGGGCGTGCTGTCACTCACCATCGACAGCATGCCCCCTTTGGTACGAGACCCATAGCGACGGCTTGGCCGTCGCTATCCGGGTCTCGCGCATGCGCACGACGGCCCAGTGTCCCTCTGAGGGAATTTACAATCTGTGATTGTCTGTACATTGCAAGAGAGTTCTCCTGACAGGCTAATCGGCTATTACATATCGGAGCTTATCTCATTTTCCATTGCATACTCCTTGGAAGCCGACCATCCTGTCCATAAGGGGTTCATTTCTGTTCAAGTATTACAAAATTCTCAAGGATTACAGGGGAACAAAAAAACCAAAGGCGATTTTAGGTAAGTATTTTAATGGGGGCAACAGGAGCTAATAATGGGAAATAATGATGTACTTTTATTATGTATATTTTATACCACGGGGCACTTTTTTTTTTGACTATTGACGTGCACCATTATTTTAACAATATCGGGGGCACCATTACTTATTTTATTAATACCAGGGTTATCACTATGTATTTTATTAATGTTGGGTGCATTATTATTTTTTGTTATTTTAATAGGGACAAGGGCCGTCATTCAGAGCCAGACGCAATTAGCGCTCGCTCGTCCTGAAAATAGGGGTGGCTATTCAAATGAACCGTTCGCTGTTCACGCCTCTAGGTCTGAACGAGCGAACAAAACTTGCGGTCGTTTTTTGGGAAACTACGCCCCCTGGCCGCTCGCATCCTACGTCATGTCCGCTATTTATTAGATTAATCGAGTACATCGAACAGGGTATGAACTGCTCGCTATTTTTGTGGTCGGTTTTTGCTACCACAATTTTGCAAGCAGTTCTGGCTATAAAATAACCCAGTGACGTGGTTAATGACGCTGCTGTTTTAATTATGCACACCCATAAAACGCCCGTTTTGACCTTTAAGCACGCCTGCGTTGATTTCCACTCCCCGTTTTCAAGCACCTTCCCCTGTTACCACCCACATACGCCTCATTCTGTCACTCAAGTTAGCAGGCATTCGCTATTTTGCGAGCACATGAATTTAGACCGCACTGACTGGTTCGCGCAAGCGTATAACGATCCGTACGCATGCGCAGTTGGCCAAACATCGCTCGGAGCGAACGAGCTGCCGCTTACGAGTGGCTCTGAATCAGGCCCAAGGTGTGTGGACTTTATTAAATCTATACCGCCGAGTATTTACCCTATTATTACACTTTCCAATTAATCAAATTCAAATTTTGGATGGCGTGGGTACGTTCCCATGTTCCCTTCTCTCAGGGGTCCCCTGCACATTGTTACCCTGCACATTACCCGCCACTGACACCCCAAATATATGTCCCACTGTGCTGCATGACATGTAAATAAGAGAACATTCCCATGTCCAGAGCACCGCCCCTCACAGCAACTATCACTCCATGTAAACTTAACTCCACTTTCCACAGAGTCCCACACTCTCACAGTGTTAAAAAAAAAAAAAAGCCAGAAAAATAAGCCCTGATTTCTGTGCTTGGCTGTACGGTGCAAGAAAGTTCTCCTGACAGGCTAACTGGCTATTAAATAATGGAGCTTATCTAATTTTCCATTGCATACTCCTTGGAAGCAGACCACCCAGTGCATAAGGATGGCACATCCCCTTATTATATATATATATATATATGTGTGTGTGTGTGTGCGTCTGTGACCATCGATGATTTCAAACCATCAATGGTTAACCACTGATGGATGATAGTTTTGCCATAGATGGCGGAGATTGCAGGTTATCTTCTATCATTGATGGTTTCATGCCAATGATTACACACCATCAATGTCAACCACCAATGATACCATCGATGGTTAACCCTCCAATGGCCATCGCTCTGTGTGGAAAGTGCCACGATGTGCAGGAAGATCAAGATGGAGGCATGTGTGCCGGAGCTTCCGCTCCTGATGATCATGCTGTCTGTGAGAATGTCCCCGGGGGAGGCCACATCCAGCCTGGCCACAGGGACAGCGCAGGGGCTGGCTGAAGGGGGGGGGGGTGTCTCCACACACTCAGGGCAGATTGTCCTGACACATGGGGTAAGAAGTGGGGCACTTCCCAGACATTGGTTTCTGTGCCTCCCCGCATCCACCTGTCAGCACAGACTCCTCTCCTACTACATAAAATTATCCCAACTCTTACCTATATTGTGGGATTTCCAGCTTGTTGCCCTCATATTACTGTTACATTATTAGATCACTCATTAATGTAGGAAAATATCTGACAGCAGAGTCTGGTGCACAGTTATCTGCTTGGGGACCAATACGAGGTCATTTGATGACATCTATAAAGTCCAGTAGGGTGTCACTCTTCTATCTAGCCTCTTTGTTCCAGGGAATGAGTCCTGTTCTTTATAGCAAAAGAGGGCAAAGAACCCTCTTTGCCACATCCCTTCCCCTTAGCTTTGCCATGCTTGAAGCATACCCTTTTAACTGAATAGAATTTTCCTTTTCCCACCTCCCCCTGACTTAGTTTCACCAACTTTGGCGACTTAGCTGGTCTGTGCAGCACAAACTTCCATGAGCAGGCATCAACATTATTTTGGGGAGCCCCAGTTTTGATTTTCCAATTGAGAGCTTTCTCCTCTCCCAAATACCCCCCTTGTGGTGTACATGGGCCACTGACAATATCAAATGAACATGTACCCGTGGCACCAAGAGCTGTTTAACTCATTTCCCTTGAACCACCACTACCATAGGTCCCCTTATTTTCTAAAGTATGGCTCTCTTTCAGTCAGTCCCTCAGCCTTTCACACTCCATTTATTCTACAACATTTTTATATGCATTTGGCAATGTGTAATCCTTTAATTGGTCTCTAGTAAAGTCTTGGAGTGTTATAGTCCTGGACACAGGAGACCAGTCTATGCCACCAGGTGGCCAGGTTCTGGTTCCTCCCATCCTTTTCTGAGCAGGTCTTTTCCTTCACACCTTCTGGTAGGTGACGCTGGTCTGATTGCAGCTAAAGCCTGGCACTCAGGCTCCAGATCTTGCTGCTTTCTGATTTCTTTCTCCGGTTCCGGAAGTGAGCAACAGGATCATGTAGGGTCGGACGTCCGGCCAGTAATTCAGTTGCCGGCATGTCCGGAACAATCTGGTCGAGTACAATCTCCCGGAACAGGGGAATGTCTCGCCCCAGAATAAGGGAATATGGCAACCTTGGTGCTGTTGCCACTATCACTTGCACCATTTGTCCCCTCACAGTCACGTGAAGACAGACACGGTCATATTCTTCAGTGTCCCTGTTGGCCACACAGGACTATTACTGGCGGCAGCCGGTCCATCAGTCCTTCTGGTACACCAGGGTGACTTCGCTGCTCGAATCCATCAAAGCCAACACTGCCTGTTGCTCTATCAAGACTGGCACTCGGAGCAGCAGTGGGCTACCCAGGGATGAGGACATGGTCACACAGACAGGAAATGTGGAGCCCCATCGCCCCACTGAACAATCCATTGGTTCCTGCCAATTTGGACAACCTCTAAAAGTGCCCCAGTTCGCCACACTTAAAGCACACCTTCTGGGGTCAGCCTCAACACTGTGCCCACATCTTGTGCTGATTCTTTTATGAATATAACCCTGACAACCTTCTTTGCTGTCTGGGCCATATTACCCAGGGCATAATATCGGTCAATGGCTACCGCATGATCCACAAATGACTTTGAATTTCTCTGCAGGACCCATTTTTGCAGCTCCTGCTTAAGGTTCTGCACACAATGGTCAATTGCCAAGATTTCCAGGATCCTGTCTGGTGGGTTTTGTTCGGGCTCTAACCAACTCTGGGTTAACTTTGCCAGTCACCTGTCAAATAAGGAGCCAATTGTGCCACCCAAACCTCCATTGGCCATTTAAGCCGAGTTGCCGTCCTCACAAAGAACAGAAATGCCTCGACATTGTCTAATGGTGTCATCTTCTGCGTTACGACAGGCCTGCATTCACCCAGTCGCAGCTGACTGAGCTCTGCCCGCAACAGTTTGTTGCTCTCCAGCTGGGCCTCTGCGACTGCTAGCATGTGGGGTTGCTGAACCTGTTGTGCAGGAGCTAGATTAGTTAAGGCTCAGAGGATTTCCTCCATCTTGCTGTATGAGCTGACTGAGTAGCAAAATTGGGCTTCTCTAGCCATTGTTTTGGCGCCAATATAAACTAGTTAGCAGCTGAAACAAGCGAATGTGACACCCAGATTGGATAAGCATCTCAGATTGTAGAGCAGGAACTGAACAAGTTATATGTGAGCTTAAAATGGAAAGTTTAGGGGCTCTGAGATTTAAGCATTGGATGGGAACAAGAGAGAGGACTTTAGGGGTTGAGCTTGATATTCAAATGAGAAATCAAGTATCATGGGTGCATTTGCAGACTTCAAGAGAAGGAAAGCTCAAAGTCTTAATTAACCTAATGTTCGAGTCGGATGCCTAAAAGTGTGATGATGAGAAGCTGATGTGAGACTGAGGGGCCTATTTATCAAAAATATTTGCAGGATATCCCCCAAAACCACCAGTTTTCTTGGGGTACCCCCAAATATTAGGGACATACTTGCCTAATCTCCCGGAATAGCTGGAAGGCTCTGGAAATTGGGTGGCGCTCCCAGCCGCCCAGATGAGTGGGCAAGTTTCCAGTCAGCGCCACCCGGCCCCAGGCACCTCTCCTGCCGGTGTCCACTTTCCCCCTGCAGCCACTCATTTATACAAGTGGATGTTCTGGAGGGAGCCGATGACGCTATTTACACTGAATCGTGTCATCATGCCTCCGCACCCTGCTGCACAATGCCGGTAATCTTGTATAGCAGAGATGGGGCCGCTTTGATGCGCAGTCAAAGGGACTCTTGCTTGCCCACCTTGACCCACATGATCCTTCTTGGAGAGATGAAGCTACCATTGGGTGTTGTTGAATTAAGAGTAATATCAGTAGAAGTCACGAATAAAACATTACCACAACTCATCCGTACAAACAGGGCTAATGCTAGACAATTCTCACCACAAACAGCGCCAACAAACAATACAAAATGTATTCAAAATAGAAAATGTATTCAAAATACACAAAGGAACAGACAAGCCCAGTATGAGGTTTGCTTCATGCCAGCACAGATGACAGTGTAAGGTGTGATAAAGCGGCAGTATTATGTTTGGCATCTTTCCTGACTTTTTACTCTGTGCCATATTCAAGCTGTGAAGGAATTGTGATGATTTAAAGCATCATCTAGCAGCAGAGTAACCTTCAAGTATGTCGCTTCACAGCAATTCCTCATGTGTCAGCAGAGGGACGGCCATTCACAAAGAAAGTGTAATGACAGACTGGCCAAGACAACTGTGATACTAAGCGGAGGGATAAGAATAGCAACAAAAGGATTCACAAGGTGAATATTGCAATTTATGTATTTCTAAGTCTCAAATGACATGTTGTTGCTAAGTTGTTTAATGTTTTGGTGGTTTGGCACACGCCTCTTTCAGATGGTTATTTAGGCATATAACCAAAGGAATATGGTCTATAGAGGATCACAAAATAAATAATCCCAAAAAGTGTTTGTTTTTATGTGTCTGTTGTGTATCCACTCCTTCTAATTTCACACTGCAACTATATTTTTGTAAGTGATGGAGTATTTCCTCTTCTATTCACCATAAACTGCAAAGCACACATACGAGTATTATGAATAAACTGAAAGGGGTCAAACAAAAAAGAATAGTCCAAAATATAGAGAGATCATGCCGTATGCCGTATCCTTTAAATAAGTTGAAACTATACATGTCACCTGTTGCCTAGGAGATGGTAATACCAACAATTGAGTCTATGTCACTGTAGGTTTATGTTATCTCCCCCACATTATGGGGGTCATTCAGACCCGCTCGCGAGCGGCAGGACGACCGCAAGCGGGTCGATGTTCCCCACTGCGCATGCGCACGACGGAGGGAGCTCCGTCGTGCGCATGCGCGAGACCCGGCGAGCGACGGGCTCACCATCGCTCCGGGTCTCGCACCCAAGGGGGCGTGCTGTCGATGTTGATTGACAGCACGCCCCCTTTGGTGGGCGTGCCTGCCAGACGGAGGCGTTCCCATGGGAACGCCTACCGTCTCAAGCCGGCCCCACTGACATCACTAGTGATGTCAGTGGGAGTGATTTTGGCTCTGATAGAGCCAAAATCACTCAAGGGCTTGCGGCAGCGAGACCCTACCGCGGGGTCTCCGTCGCAAGCCCGATGGTCGCGATGGACCATCATCATGGACGCTCGCTATAAAAAAAGGTAGCAGGACGCTCCAAAAAAAAGGTAGCAGGGCCCTGATTCAGAGCGAGCGCTCTGGTCAGAGCGTTCAGCTCTATATCCTTATTTTACTGAAGTAACATAAAGAAAATCAAACAAACTAGTACTGTAAATGAAACAATTGCTCATTGTCCTCCCTTTGGTTATCATACCTCATGAGTTACATAGGTTCATGGCCACAACCTTGATGAGAGTGGATGCCAGCTCTGTACCAGCAGGATATAGAATGGCATGTGCAGAATAGTCTGCTGTAAACAGCTCTTCATAGTATACACAAAATGGGTTTGTGAAAGCCCTCCTTCACCAGTACAGTAAATGCTTTGGAGCACGAGTTCCTAAGTTAGAGGCACCTCTATAACACATTGTATTGAGCATCCATGTCACACAAACTGTTGACTTCATATAGGTTTCAACGGGAGGGCATAAATCCAGGATTCTCAATATGGAGGGGCAGGGAATAACTTAGCATCCATATACAATCTAATGTCCAGTTAATCTGCCCAGTGCAAATGTCCAATCTCCTAGCACCGTAGAATTGCACCTTTCAAAAAATTTAACTTTTCTGTGCAAAATGAGTCCTATTAAAGTATAAAACCAGACCCATCAGCTCAAAACTGAGGCAAAATTAAAGCTCTATTGGCAAGTGAAAATGACTATTAACGATACTGCCTTAGAACCTCTATACACTCCATCCTATACCTTCTAATATCCTGCCTATACCTTCTAATATCCTGCCTATACCTTCTAATATCCTGCCTATACCTTCTAAGGATGACGCTAATTTGCGTACACAGTCATACGGTAAATAAAGACTTCAGACCTGGAATCTGTGGTTCCAATGCACAAGTATTATTCAAGTAAAAGTACAGTCAGTTACACGCTATTGATCCAGACACAATTAGGCGCAAAGGAATTATACAGACCCAAGTACAGTATACATACGCAGCGCTTCCGGACCAGATGTTAGGCATCAGCAAGAAACCCCTTGTCAATCAGCATTCAGCACGAAGACCAAGACCCAGTGTTGGAGCACACATATTTATACCCCCCAGAAATAGACAACATAATAGAGAAGATTGTTGCTGATGCCATTGGTTCCCAAGGGGGATACATCTGTTACAGAGCATTTAACAGGCTGATTCAAATAGACCTAACCCAGCCTCTAAAAACTGGGGGTCTCTGGATTCCCGCCTCATGCAACATCCTAACAGTTGTTCATATAATATACATTTTGTTGCTTGAAGTCTCTGCGGTCCATAAGTTGAGAA
Organism: Taudactylus pleione; assembly: GCA_031769625.1. NCBI lineage: Eukaryota > Metazoa > Chordata > Amphibia > Anura > Myobatrachidae > Taudactylus > Taudactylus pleione. The sequence continues at coordinate 10,251,236 of JAUIMM010000128.1, read as the reverse complement.
TGCATGATGCGATCTCCACGCCGATGATACCGGAATACTGTGGAAAGAGTACGCATCAGTACAAAACCAAACACGGCTTACTTAGCAAGTATAAAACCATAGTTACCAAATAATCTTTGTTTCACAGCATTTATACTAAATGAACAAACTTAAATCTTATACCTTAAATCTTATGGAACCTTGTATGTGGATATGTAATGTGTGAGTATGCGGGGTTTGGTATAAAGACACTAGTTAACTTGGAGCAGATGCGTGCGCATAAAGCTAATAAACAGCATTTTCATATAGGATCTTATGCATTCGCTAATATGCGACTAGTTAACAGTGCAATTGTGTGTATTAATGTGTATGTGAGAAACAGTGAAAGATGCAATCGTATGGTGCTAATAGTAATATCGCCATATGTACTTAATTGTGAGTTTATCTAAAATGGCGCTTGGACGGCCATTCGCAAAATGGCGTCTTGCAATCTCATTTCCAAGATGTCGTCTTGCGGCCAGTCGCAAGATGGCGTTGCTGCGATCCAATTTTAAACTGATCTTGTCTCAGCCAATCATCCAGCTTCGACAGTCCACCCTTTGATAGCGAACAACATGCTATCACAATTTGATTTTAAAATATATTTTAGGCTTACATTTACATATTATTTAATGTTATTATGGGATGGCACAAGGTGGTTCTTAATCCATCAATAATGTGTCTTTGAGTGGGGACATAAAACTACTATTATACGCACACCGCAGATCTTGGAAGATCATGTGAAAAGTGTGGGGATGCACCAGTCTTATAAAGGCAGTCTTGAAGGGGAATTGAGACTTTACATTATCTGAGGTGTTTTAAAAATAACATTTCAATAATACATTCTATGCACGTCTAAATATAATACATTAAATGATGGTATTTCCTAGTTCAGGGTTGTAATGCAGTTCTATTTACCTTGGTATTCATATTGTCATTACTGACCACCATCATAGTTTCGTTCTTGCATTTTACTCTATTTTTACATTTTCCACACTTCAACACAATTGGAACACACTGGACGCATATGCCAATCATTATGATGACAATCAGTAAAAGGATCAAGAATTTGCCTATGCTGGCGATCACTTCCTGAACCCATTCCCCTAGACCTGAGAACCATTTCACTGGGTTCAGCCATGAAACCCATCCTTCTATCTTTTCCCCTACTTCAGCCACTGAAGCGTTATGGTTCTTACGAAACTCCCATTTTAGCTGCAGAATTTCATCCATCTTCCGGTCTATCACCTCCTTGAGGTCGCTGGTATCATTGGTGACATAGGTGTAAAATTTTACTCCAAATTGGGTGGCTAATGTTACGCAATACCCTTCAGTAACAGCAGTTAAATAATTCAACACAAGCCTTTGTTGCACCAGTTCTTTCTTGTATGCTTGCAATTCTCTCCCTGTATACCTGAATGTGTCATCGTACATCTCGGTTATATTATCTATCAATTTAGCAAGTTCCTGAATATATCTAAAATTTAATGTACCCCGAGCAATCCTGGTGGGATCCAGTGCGACTAAAACTTGAAAGCCAATTGTCTCACTAATTAACTGAGTGGCTTTATGCACGTCACCAGGTATATTTCTTTTGCCTCTGTGTTCATATTGTGTGTGAAGATATGGTGACGGTGTGTTTTTATGTATACCAAGCATTTCAACATGTGTGAGGGTCATAACTTCTGGGACTACTCTTCCCAGGTAACACAAACCTTCGGAACTCGGGGAGAGCCACTTATATGCTTTTCTTCCACATATAAAATATACATTATCAGGGAGAACATAAGGAATAGTATGCATTATTATCATTAAGCACATTTCCCTTGCAAACAATCCTATTTCTGGGTCTTCCATCTGGTTCATGCAAGTCTCTGGCTGTATTATTTTAGCACAATAACCATCTGGCACCTTACCAATAATTTCTTTGGTGGGACTCAATGTATACCGATACCTAAAATGTTTCCCACCAGATTTAATTGAGCGTAACAGATCATGGTTTATGGACTCATTATCAGCTCTTTGTGAGAAGGTCATCGTCTGATTATTCCCCGTCACTTCCCAACTCCCGGGTTTATTGGGGTTGGTTATGTTTAAACACAAAAGTAATCTATCTACTTGGAATTGATAGAGTTTGAAATGAGGTGGTTTGGATAGAGAAATTTTCCATCCAATGTTTTCCCTTTTTGTAATTCTAAAATTTCTGTGATGTTCAGCAGAAATGGCACCAACCCTACATTATGCTGTCCCTGTGGCACATGTGAACACAGCGGAAATGGCACCAACCCTACATTATGCTGTCCCTGTGGCACATGTGAACACACCCAGCAATCAGTTTGATTTAACACTTTGCCTACCATGCTATGATAATCCTCTAAAGGATACCCACCCCAGTACGGGTTATATTTAGGTTGGCACCATTGGATACAGTTCTCATCTACTAGGGACCCACAAAGCTCACAAATATAGGAATCTTCAGACGATAAACCTCCACACCGTCCTCGAGTATCCGGAATGACAGCTCTCTTAACAATAACAGTACTAAGATTGGTCAGACACTCCCCTGATTGGCATTGCACTCCTCCTGACTCCACTCCATCAGCTCCCATTTCCTCAATCGGTCTCCCATCACAAAAACTGGATATTCCCGAACCGACCAGGATGGTGAACACTCTAAAAGAGAATATGAAAATGAACACAGCAGGCCCGTCCATTGTCACAACAAGACCTGCAAATTTCTCTTAGTTCAGGTATCTCACTACGACCTTTTCAATCCTCCCGGAACAAGCTCGCGAGCGACAGGTTCACGCTATCAGCCTTGTCTCCGACTTGTTTCTCCACCGGTTGATTGCCCTTTTTGCAATGAGTGGAATGGACTCAGGTATCTCTCTCAGCCACCTTCAAAGATGTAGTACTTGTCAGCAGCACCTGGTACGGACCTTCCCACCGATCAGTCAAACAACCTGAACGCAAGAAATTTCTGATCATAACATATTCTCCTGGTTCAACATCATGACAGTTAGTTTCAGGCATATCATGGGAGAACAATTTCAGTTTCTGCTGCTGTTGCTTTAACTGCTTACTCATTGATATAAGATACTTTACAGTTACCTCGTTGTTACCCTTCAAGTCTTCCTGTGGACTTATAATCAAATGAGGTTGTCTACCAAACAGTATTTCAAATGGGGACAGATTTAGAGGAGGTCTAGGAGTGGTCCTTATGCTATGTAGGACCAAAGGTAAAGCTTCAGGCCATCCTAGTCCAGTCTCTGCCATGATTTTACTTAACTTATTTTTAATAGTCCCGTTCATCCTCTACCTTGGCACTGGCTTGCGGTCGGTAGGGGGTATGAAGTCGGCTATTAATACCCATCAGCTTACACATATTTTGGAAAACATCATCTGTGAAATGAGTACCCCTGTCACTCTCGATTATTTTAGGGATACCGTACCTGCATACAAATTCCTGAACTATTTTCTTGGCAGTAAACGCAGCAGTATTAGTGGCCGCTGGGTAGGCCTCAACCCAATCAGAAAATACGTCAGTGCACACTAATACATACTTAAGGTTCCTGCAGGGTGGTAATTGGATTAAATCAATTTGTATCACCTGGAAAGGTCCATCGGTCTGTGGAATGTGGGACGGTTCGGTAGGGATCGCTTTCCCTTTGTTCTTCCTCAAGCAGGTCAGACAGGACATTGCTATCTTTTCTGCTTGTGAAGAAAAACCTGGTGCACACCAGAATGCTCTCACCAACTAGCACATACCTTGTTTTCCCAGATGAGTCAGACCGTGTGCTGCCTCAGCCAGGCTGGGGTAATATGCCTTGGGGGCTACTGGTTTACCTTGTCCGTCCCTTCAGAGCCCGGAGGACTCTTGCCCACATCCCTTGGACTTCCAAATGGATTTTTCCTGAATTGAACACAAATTTTGCATCTCAATTAATTTCAGCATATCAATTGTTTGGAAATACATAATTTTTTCAGTTAGGGAAAACATTTTTAACCCTGCTGCCCATTTTGCAGCTTCATCGGCTCTGTTGTTGCCCAGTGACACCGGATCATCCTCACATGTATGGGCTTTACATTTAATTACTGCCACCGCTTTGGGCAGTTGGATTGCTTCTAAAAGATGTTTTATGTGTTGGGAATGTGCAACTGGTGTGCCTGCTGCTGTCATAAAATTTCTCAGACGCCATAGAGCCCCAAAATCGTGCACCACCCCGAACGCATACCTCGAATCAGTGTAAATGTTAGCAGATTTGCTTGCTGCCAGTTCACACGCTCTAGTTAGTGCTACTAACTCTGCCACCTGGGCTGAGTGAGGAGGACCAAGAGGTTTAGCTTCTATGATGTCTGTGTCATTTACAACAGCATAACCTGTACATAATTCACCTGTGTCTCTTCCATCCGTATAAAAAGTCACATCCACATTCTCTAAAGGTGTGTCATGTATGTCAGGTCTAGCAGTAAAGGTCTGATTCAGATATTTCATACAGTGGTGCGTATCATTATGTCCGCTGAACCACCACCAGCAACTCGCCTCCTTCCACCCTTTGTACATCATGTTGTACATATGGTAAATACGTTGCTGGATTTAGTGTGCAGCAACGTTTAACAGTGATGTTTGCGGGTGCGATTAGAACTAGTTCCCATTTGGTAAACCTAGCCGAAGAGACGTGTCTGGTTTGAGCTGAGTTCAACAGAGCAGATACAGCATGGGGAGTGTAGACAATCATATCATGGCCCAGTACTACGTCCTCACTTTTACTCACCAATAGAGCGGTAGCTGCTAAACTTCTCAAACAAGTGGGGAGTGATCTTGTTACAGTGACCAATTGGGCACTGTAGTATGCTTACGGGCCTACTGGCATCACCATGTTTTTGTGTAAGGACACCTGCAGCACAACCATCGGCTTCCATACAATACAAATCAAAAGGTTTTTCATAATCCGGTATTCCCAATGCAGGAGCTTTTGTCAGACTATCCTTAAGATTAAGGAAAGCCTGCTCTGATTCCTCTGTGTGTATGACACGATCGGGCTTTGAGGAAGAGATTAATTCCTGTAAAGGCAAGGCCAAAATAGAAAAACCTGGGATCCACATTCTACAGTATCCACACATTCCCAAGAAGGTACGAATTTGCTGTTGATTCTACGGCAGTGTCATGTCTTGTATGGCCTGGATTCTATCATTTGTAAGATGTTGTAACCCCTGGGTGAGGCAGTGTCCCAAATATTTTACTCTGGATTGGCACGGCTGTAGTTTGTCCTTAGCCACCTTGTGTCCTGTATGCGAGAGATGAAGAAACAAAAGTTTAGTATCATTCAAACATGACATAAACGACTCAGAACATAGCAATAAATCGTCTACATATTGAATTACAACAGATCCATTGACAGGTTGAAAAGATTGTAAACAGTCGTGCAATGCCTGGGAGAAGATACTGGGGCTGTCTATGAAACCTTGGGGTAACCGTGTCCATGTATATTGTACACCTCTGTATGTAAATGCGAATAGATACTGACAGTCAGGGTGGAGAGGCACAGAGAAGAAAGCAGAACAGAGGTCAATGACAGTGAAATGGGTTGCATTTGGTGGGATCTGCATCAGAATGACAGCGGGATTTGGCACTACAGGGAATTGGCTCTCTACCACCTATTAACACCTCTAAGGTCTTGTACCAGCCTATAACCCCTCCCACCACTCTTCTTCACTGGAAAGATGGGACTGTTGGCTACACTAGCTGTACGAACTAAAATTCCCTGTTGCAATAATCGCTCAATTATTGGAAAAACCCCTAACTCTACCTCCTGTTTTAGTGGGTACTGGGGAATATTTGGAGATTGCCTACCGCTTTTCAAATTTACCATTACAGGTCTTACGTTGGCCATTAATCCAGTGTCCTGTCCATCCTGTCCAAAGAGAATCTGGAATTTGGGACAACATTTCATCTAGCTGAGATGGTTTTTCATTTAAACTTGTAGAGTGATACATTATCCTTTTGGGAGTGTCCAACATATCCTGCACCTCATGTGCAACTCTCTCTGGGATATCTAAAAATACACCATCAGGGGTGCAATATATAACACATCCCATTTTCCATAACAAGTCTCTACCCAGCAGATTAGTAGGAGTCGCAGCAGCCAGAAGAAAAGAATGCCTGGTATGCAACGGCCCAATAGTAACCTCTGTGGACTTTGTTAAAGGATAATGTTCCACTTTACCTGTTACACCCATTGTTGGTATTGTCTCTTTGGTCACCTGTAAATTAACGGGAGATTTTATCACTGACCTGGTCGCCCCTGTGTCTACAAGAAAAGGATATTCAGTACCAGCTACATCAACCATCATGACCAGTTCTTCCCTAGTACTTCCCGTTAACTATTCTGTAGACTACAGGTATGACCTGACCCCTAGCGTTGGCTACCATTCTCCAATAAAGCATTTACGGCCACAATTGGAGCTGATGCCTTCTGGACATTTGCTGGTCTCTGTGCATATCCCTTATGGGGATATCCAGGTCTTCCCTGATTTGGGGTTCCTACTCTTTTTACTGTACAGTTTCTACTTAAGTGTCCTGTTTGTTTACAATTTAAACATGTTCGTGGATCGGGTGAAGACATGTGTTGTTGTGAGGTTTGAGCAGAGGGTAAAGGTGGTGGGTATGGGTAAGGATAGGGAGGGTAAGGGTATTGTGGGGCATATGAAGTTTGTGAGTAGTATGGGACCTGTGGTTGTATTGGGTTAGTGGAATAGAGCTCTGCTTGTTGTTGCGTGGGTTTAGTGAGGGCATATAACTGTTCAGGTGTAAGTGTGTGTGTAGGTGCGAGTGTGTCTGTTGGCTGTGATATTACCATCGTTCCCTCCAGAGCTTGGATACTGACAGCCATTCGTTTTTCGCTCTGGGCCTCTCTCTTCTTTGAGATGTTTTTATCATGTTCTATGGCAGATTCTATGAGGGTATCTATTGTGTCCCCTCCAGCCAGTCTGTGAGGTCTGAACCCGGGTCTTTAAATTCTCTTTCAGACCGTCCATGAGTACCGTGACTATCATTCCCCTGTGGTGAGTGCTATCTTTAATATCTTCTATCCCAGTGTACTGGGTGATAGCCTGCAGAGCCCGGTCGCAATAATCTTCTGCAGATTCACTCTCCTTTTGCTTAATGGTGAAATTTTTTTTCCAGTTAACTACTACTGGAAAATATATACCGAATTGAGTTACAATGCGGGAAATGTTAGCTTGGTTTACTTGGTCTGTTAAGGGAACGTCACCATCCAATACACAATCCGTGTTAAATTTTGTCATGTCGGTATTGCGTGATAGACAGGCCCTTAACACCACATGCCAATTTTTATTAGTTGGCTCATGTGAACTACCCAAATTTCTCAAAAATCTTTGACATTTGGCTAGTTCATTTTTGGGATCTGGGAAATCATTTATGATGGAATTTAGTTCTGCTCTTGTCCAAGGACAATGCATTACCACTTCCCTCGTGGGCACTACACCGTTCGCATCTGCATTTCCATTCCGGATGCAGACCGGTAGCGCTGCTACCTTTGACCTTGTTACCTGGCTGGGGGTTTAATCTGTTGCTGCTACGTATGATATTAACAACTTCCTCTATGGGTGCAGAGGGTGTTAACACTTCCCTTGCTGTTACCGATGGAGATGGCGGCACCACTCGTGATTGTGGTGATGCAGCATTTATCATTTGCACAGCATGGGAAATGGCAGACATTACAATAGGCTCATCATCCACATCATTTTCTTTATGGTTGCTTAAGAGAGGGTACAAATTGCTTGTTACATTTTTATGGGTATTTTTGGTAACTGTACTTGCACCTCCATCCACATAAGGTGGGGGAGGTGAGCGTGAACTGCTGGCAATACTCTCCACAGCGCTACCTTGCTGCATGTGCGCGCCATTTTGAGGCCCGCCCGCATTGCAAATTCAGCGTCGCGGATGTATTCTCTGGCAATGCGCTCATAACGGTAGTTTGCGTTGCTTGTGCATTTTTAAGCCAGGCATCTCCTTCATGCTGCCACAACTTTAAACATTCATAATATTTGACCTTTTTCTCTCGGGAGCGCATCAGACTGATGTGATCCCGGACATTATCTAGTACATTTTTATCAAAACTACCAATTCTGGGAAACGGTCTAACTCTTCATCGTCATTTTAAACCATACATCACAATACCTTATCGCATACCGTACTTAGTATGCATTATACGATGGGCCGATCCAATCGGCGCTTCCATTAGCAGCACATCATTGTCTAACATCTCTACTGTTTGTGCAGCTCCCATTCTGAGACAAATCCTACGCTTTTCAATAAAGATTTAAACTGGTGAAAGACAATCAAGATACTTTCACTTACCTGTGGACGATTTAAATCGGCAGCGCCCACACACCTGGATAAGATTTGAAAAAGGCAACTTCCACACTCAGAGAAGATTTAGTAAGGCAACTCCCACATCTATGGAAGTTTATGTCGGCTACTTCCACGCACCTCTCTACAACAAAGACAACATGTACACCTGCTACTGTTTATAGAACGGTAAAGCTGTTTACCGAGCGACTAGCACTTAAAGGTCATACGGTACCTCTAACTGTAGGGAACAAGTTACCCCTACCAACAAATACTCACTGTTACACACTTTTTCCTGCGCAGAAAAATACACGTTAACCCAGATATTGATAACAATTGAAAAATGTAAACCTCAACGGCTTTGTTTAAACACGTGGCAGCACAACCGGAAGTACATTACAGGGCTTACCAGTCACATACACAATAACGCGACTACCACACAACCGTATGACAACTTTTTAGCTGCGTACGCAAAAGTGCATCTTTGCTGTGCGCAAAACTGCGACTCAGCCGAGTACTCAATACTGCGTCACCCCTTTAAACATTAGGTTCCATCAACAAAGGAAAACAAACTTTTTCCTCTCTTGTCCCTGGATTCTAGTCAGCTTCCTTGGCTCACACGAAAGCGGATAGCGAACTTTCAGCACAAAGTGGTTGCAGATAAAACCTGCATGTGGCCACTCCACCCTTTGCTGAAATATCGATAACCGTATGTGCCGTGTGAGTAGGTAAGTGACTTCACAACGAGACCCCAACTAACAATACTGCCTTAGAACCTCTATACACTCCTTCCTATACCTTCTAATATCCTGCCTATACCTTCTAAGGATGACGATAATTTGCGTACGCAGTCATACAGTAAATAAAGACTTCAGACTTGGAATCTGTGGTTCCAAAGCACAAGTATTATTCAAGTAAAAGTACAGTCAGTTACACGCTATTGATCCAGACACAATTAGGCGCAAAGGAATTATACAGACCCAAGTACAGTATACATACGCAGCGCTTCCGGACCAGATGTTAGGCATCAGCAAGAAACCCCTCGTCAATCAGCATTCAGCATGAAGACCAAGACCCAGTGTTGGAGCACACATATTTATACCCCCAGAAATAGACAACACAATAGAGAAGTTAGAAGACGCTAGTTAACTTGGAGCAGATGCGTGCGCATGTAGCTAATAAACAGCGTTTTCATATAGAATCTTATGCATTCGCTAATATGCGACTAGTTAACAGCGCAATTGTGCGTATTAATGTGTATGTGAGAAACGGTGAAAGATGCAATCGCATGGTGCTAATAGTAATATAGCCATATGTACTTAATTGTGAGTTTATCTAAAATGGCGCTTGGGCGGCCATTAGCAAAATGGCGTCTTGCGATCTCATTTCCAAGATGGCGTCTTGCGGCCAGTCGCAAGATGGCGTCACTGCGATCCAATTTTAAACTGATCTTGTCTCAGCCAATAATCCAGCTTCGACACTATGTACCCCTCTGCACAAAAATAAATACTACTAAAAATGTGCCCTATGTCTTTATTTTATCCTGGATATCACAAGATAAAATCTCTTTTCTGTACCACTCTGCAATACTAGGTGTTCGAGTTTGTTTCATGACACTTGCATACATTGCACAAATCCTCAGACCTCAGAAATGCGAGATGCAATTAGAAATGCCAATTTGTAGTAGTCGTGGTAAAGGTGCTCGACTTTTCTATAAAATGCGACCTGGGAGAGGTGCTGAAAAAGTGGGGAAACCACCCTGGACCCCCTCAACTGAGATAGCAGGTTCGCTGTGAGCAGGCAGGACCCTACTGGCACATAACTGGATTGACCCCGATGCTTAGCAAGGATTGGCCACCTTCTCAGGCTTCTTAATTCCTCCCGTCAACTGGTGCAAACTTCTGCTGCACCACAAACACTGCCAGCTTCCTCTGCAATCTGCTTGGTAGTACCGATGGCCATCGATCATCAATGATGCAAAACTATTGATGGTCTATGGCTAATGTTGAAAACCTTTACCATCGATGGCAGAGAACTAGATTGTTTCTTGCTACCGATGGTAGCCGCGGACCTAATGTTTTTTTTTTGCCATTTCCAGAGTGGTGCTGTCAGCCAGCAGCCATGCGCTGCCTCCAGCGCTTACACACAGTGGGCGAGTATGCAGGAAGGGGAGAAATGCGGTCAAACCCCGAAAATGCGGGTTTGACCACATTACTCATATGCCCTGAGCACTGCACTCCTGGACTTAGTTGCTGTGGGTAACGCCATCTTCCAGACAGCGTTACCCATAGAGGCCTATGGGCTTTTTTTCTGCAGAGGGCTGACAGAGGGATCCAATCGGATCCCTCCCAGCACCCCCCCGTGGCATGCACAGAAGGACGCCGGAGGGGCTTCTGGGTCATAGACCCGGAAGTCCCTCCATTTCAAAGGGCCGCTCTTACCAATGGAGCGGTCCTTTGAGGGGATCTTCATGCATAACGACGTTACCAACGCCGGCATGCATCCGATGACTGGTGGAATGCATCGCATCGTGAGTGTGATGCGTCATGCATCCCGCCCACTGTGTTGTGCCGGGAATGGGACGGCCCACCTCCCTGACAGGCTCGGTGTCAATAAAGAGTATGGCGGTAACACCATCTATTTAACATAATGAAATTATAGGTGGTATAGGGAAGTATATATTACATATGTTTACATTTTATGTAATGTTTATACTTTTTTTTTTTTTAAAGAGAGGGAATAACAACAGAGTCAGATGACCAATTAGGGGTATAAATATGGCTTCCTTGGCAATCCTCCTGTACACCTTGAAGAAGGATTGGAATCTGAAACGCGCTAGTGGAGGAGGTGATTGCCTATTCTGTGACCCCTGAAGATTTCGTGAAGGTCCATATTATGAGGAGTTTATGTACCAGGGTGCAGTTGCCATAGCTTCTTATTCATATGTGTGCCTTTCTCAGAAGGCCTCTAGCAGTACAAAGTAATCCTGCTGTTTTTATGGAGTGTATAAATAAAAATTGTTGAACTTTTAACCACTATGAGAGGCATTTTTGTTTAGACTCTATGTGTGGAGGTTTACGTCCACGATCCTGTTAAACAGCGGATTTGATCACCGGTCCAGTTGAAAATCAAAAAAATCTTTCAAGGCACGTTTTCACCTATTAAAGGTGAGCTGTTATACAGGATACACAAGATAATCCACTTTTTCACTTCTTCCATTTCTCAAGAGTTTTAGAAACAGATACCGACGCTTGATGGCCTCCCTGTTTGTTGCTTTATAGGCTCAGCTGTCAGTCATAGCCCAGCCCTGCTCCCAGTTTTTACACAGAACAAAGCAGCAGTGCCAGCCGCCACGCATGCCGACTTTTTTCTGTGCATGTATGAAAACACAGATGGTAAATTCTTTGATGGTACCACACAGAATAGTTACCTAATATCGATGGTCTTTGTCACCATCGCCATTGACGGTAACCATTGATGGAGGCCACACCGATGGCCATCCCTCAACATATCTGTGCAATGAAAGAGTACAACATCACCACTCATGCAATTAGCAAATAAGGCCCAATAAAGTGGAGAAGGATTGGCGTTATGATAGGACAGCACAATTTATCACCAATACAGTCAATGATTTAGAATCTAAACCCTTTTATTAAGTAAAACATTTCAGACACTTCTGATAGCAAATAAGCTATTTAAAGTCAGCCAAGCTAGCAGCTGGTTTACAAGTATCAGGAGCAAAATGTAATAAATCTTAGCCAACCCTCTCCGGCAGATTCCAACATTATAAGACTACGAGGGGTGTTTATGTTGCCTTCTAGTGTAAAATATAGAGTAACCATGTAAGAGGTGAGCCACTGCAACAGCTCATAACGTGTATTTCATAAGCTAGTCATAGTGATTAAGTCTGGAAAACAATACTGCTATCTGCTTCCATGGAAATGAAATATCTGTACCTACATACCCTGCCCTAGTATGTAGCCTGGAGAAATCTTACAAGGTTCTGCTTGCTGAGGATGCCAAAATGCACAGACAAGACAGAAGGGTAAGCACACTGCACTTCTCTGGTGGAAGGCAATAAACAGCTACATACAGAAAATGCAGGCTATCAGCTACCTATCATGAAGTCTATTTAGGTCTGTGCTGTGTGTTACTTATATAGACGTAGGAGACTCAACACATAAGGGTTACAGTATAATCTGGCTTTCATTTGAATGTTCAGGAAGATTAATGATCTGCCCAAAACACACACAGAAAATTATAGAGATAATATAGCATCTATTTATGTTGTATCTTTACTAATGTGATAGCAGTTTCCAAAATTTCACGGAAATTCAGGGATGATTGGTTCATATTGTTTGTGCTGTAGGTATTAATTGTACAGCACATATGAATGTATTGTACAACAGAGTATATTCTTATAACGTGACACAATATGTAGAGAGTGCACATTACATTTGTTGAGGTATTGAAAAATAATTATTACACTTGTATGGGGTAACACATCCCATTTCCCCAATCCTGTATTTTAACTTCCTGTAACAGTGACATGTATTATTTATTTATGTTACCCTAGGACATTATGGCTAAATCAGGAAGTGCTTCCAATGTGTCCATTAATGCTGTGCAGAAAAACATGGAGAGAACGTCTGGACTGCACACCGCAACACCTCCACTGCCCCAGGGCCTGGACCGGAATCCTGCATATAACTGGCAAGCTACTAAGCGCTCCCTTAAAGAGAGGTTTGCTTTCCTCTTCAACAATGAGCTGCTAAGTGATGTGAAATTTGTTGTGGGTAAGGGCATGCAGGCCCAAACGATACCATCCCACAAATTTGTCTTGGCTACAGGGAGTGCTGTGTTTGATGCAATGTTTAATGGTGGGATGGCCACCACCTCGGCAGAGATTGACCTACCAGATGTGGAGCCGGCAGCTTTCCTGGCACTTCTCAGGTACCCAATAATGTTGCCAACATCACCAAAAAGATGCCTGGATCTTTGGTTTTAATACTTTTAAGTAATCTTAAATGAGCTACAAACTATTTTTGTTTACCTCATTAATTTACCAATTTAGTGAAGCTAGTGATCTGTAGTGTTAGTAGTAATAAAAAAGCACAGCTGGAGACAGGTTTATGGCTAGAATCATTAACCATAGGTTTAATGGGTACTAAGATTTTTGGGAACAGTGATATCCATGTCATAATCTGCAGCTGTTTTATTAAAGTACTTGGTCACTCGTTGGCCACTTAATTCAAAATATCCCAGAGTCAGTACCTAGTAATCCAAATCTTTAGAGTCACAGAATGTGTTTACTGTCCCAGATATCTGCCCAGCTCTGCAGTGTCAGTCAGCATCATGATCTCAACAACAATCTATCTACACAGTCTAGCTCATCTAAACAGATTTTTACTTTATTAGCATCAACATACACATATGCGTTAAAGAAACTAATACAAAATAGAAAAATGCATGAATATAAATGTGATAAAGCATACTATTAGTAGATTTAGGGGTCTATTTACTAAGCAGTGTTAAGAGACAGGGTGAAAAGTTATAAGGTGCCAGCCAATCAGCTCCCAACTGTCATTTTTCAAACACAGTCTGTGAGATGGCAGTTAGGAGCTGATTGGCTGGCACCTTATCACTTTTCACTTTGTCTCCTAACACTGCTTAGTAAGTAGACCCCCTTACATTCAATCATCATCATCGTCCTGTGATTACGACACAGTAGATACATTTGTGTATGTGTATTCAGATTGCTTACTTTACATACTCTTGCAAAGAATCATTTTGTCTCTGAACACTAAAAATAAATGTGACACCGCATATATAGTGCAAGATTTCCTTTGCAGATTGGAGTCTTTTTAATATTTTTGATTTGTACCATATAAAAAAATAATGATACCTTTATAGTACTGGCTGATGATGTTTGGTGCTGTGACACATCTGTTCACACAGATAACACAACTCATTTTTTCCTGGTACAACAATGTGAATATTTGGCCATAAACAAAACAAGAATCCTGGATAAATAGGAGTATGTTTAAAGGGGTTGGGTACAATATCCTGGCGGTGACCATCCAGACGATCAAAATACCGGCAGCGGAATCCCAGATGGATTTTGGTGAGTATACTAACCCTAACCCACCCCTCCAGCATCCGGACCGTAACTGTCACCATTGGCAGCCTAACCCTAACAGTCCCCTTCAGGAATCTAACCCTAACCATTCCCTTCAGCAACCTAACCCTAACCATCCCCTACCGCTGCTTAACCCCAACCCTCCCCCTAGTGCCTACTCACCATCGGGATTCATCTGCATTTTGACCTGCTGGGATTATGCTGCCAGTATTAAGAGAGGAGGGGGCCCGTGTGCACTCCCCGTGCAGGGCCCCCTCCTCTCTTTCCGGTGGCCGGCAGCCAACTGACGCGGCTGGCCAGCCACCGGAGCATTAGTAGACTAGAGTGTGCCCGAAGTCTACTGCACATGCTCAGAACACCAGAAAAATGGCAGCGGTGGCCATGTTCCGGTGTTCTGAGCAGCGCTAACCGCGGGACCACGGTCAGGTAAGTTTAAAATAATATGGGTGCAGGGTGTGCGGTGTGGTGCGGTGCCCCCCTGGACCCCGAGACCCGTGTGCCTCGCACACACTGCACCAATTATTGATACGCCACTGACCGTCAGAATGGTCACCACCGGGATCCTGACTACAGTACATCCTATTTGAAATCCATGGTTAAATACAAGTAATCTAATTATTTAGTTAAATCAAACATAGGGCCTGATTCAGAGCCGTTCGCTATTTGCGGTCGTTCGTTCAAAAACAAGGGGTGGCTATTCAAATGATCCGTTCGCAAATTGCAGTCTGTTCACACCTCTAAGTCTGAACGAGCGAGCAAAACATACGCTCGTTTATTTGTTAAAAACGCCCCCTGGCCGCTCGCACCATACGTCATGTCCGCTATTTATTAGATTAATCGAGTACATCGACCAGCGTATGAACTGCTCGCTATTCTTGTGGTTGGTTTTTGCTACCACAATCTTGCGAGCAGTTCTGGCTATAAAATAACCCAGTGACGTGGTCAATGACGCTGCTGTATTAATTATGCACACCCATAAAACGCCCGTTTTGACCTTTAAGCACGCCTGCGTTCGGATCTCCACTCCCCATTTTCAAGCACCTTCCCCTGTTACCACCCACATACGCCTCATTCTGTCACTCAATATAGCAGGCATTCGCTATATTGCGAGCACATGAATTTCGGCCGCACTGACTGGTTCGCGCATGCGTATAACGATCCGTACGCATGCGCAGATGTGCGAACATCGCTCGGAACGAGCGTACTGCCACTAGCGAGTGGCTCTGAATGAGGGCCATAGTTCATGCACACTATCGCTGGCAGGTATTCAACTTATTTGACCTGTTATCTGGACATTCATTGTGGCACATTCATCCCGGTACATGGGTTCCTAGCACACACATTGTGAATTACTGATATACAGATATATAGGGGTCTATGTACTAAGCAGTGATCAGTGACAGAGTGAAAAGTGATAAGTCTGTGATAAGTGCCAGCCAATCAGCTCCCAACTGTAATTTTTCAAACACAGCCTGTGAGTTGGCAATTGGGAGCTGATTGGCTGGCACTTATCACATACTTATCACTTTTCACTCTGTTACTGATCACTGCTTAGTACATAGACCCCATAGTGACAGACTGATTTTCTTCCCAAGCCAAACAATATAAATTCTCTTACAAATACCCATCTGAGGGCCTGATTCAGTAAGGATCGCAACTGCGAATGCAATAGCGATCACGCACGGTCTCACTGCGAAGATACGTATGATAATCCACTGTGATCGCTATGCCGTCGCAGCACAACATAAGGACGCCCAACTTAAACACATCCGTAATTCTTAGCAAGATTGTGAAACTATTGGTTTCATCGAGTACAATCGCAACCTCATGCACACTTGCACAAGCTCTGACCTTACTCAGAAATTGCTAACTTCATCGCACTCTATGAGTACTCAAGCTGCAAATGGCATCGCAGTGCTTAATTTCTGCACGCCCTTGCAATGGCGGTCAAACGCACTGGCACGCCTACGTTTTGCCTACCACCCCTTCGTCACCTCCCACAAATGGTACTTCCTGTCAATCACTCTGTGATGGGTCTGTGTAGTCACCGCGCTCGCAGTCCCGATTGCAGTGGCTGGTTCGCGCATGCACACTGTGATGCGTACGCATGCGCAGAAAGCAACAATCAGCCGTTTCCGTGTGTAATCGGAGTTGCGATCCGTACTGAATCAGGCACTGAAAACATAATGAAATATCAAGTAAAAATAAATACATAACAGAAAATAGAGTTTCCAACTGCTCCTAATTTCTAGTGACAGTCCCAGACTTTTCCTCTGGAAGTTTGTGCAGTCAGGGTAGGCAGGGAAGGCAGAGCATCCCCTGTCATACTCCAGAGTTTTGATATAAAATCGATTAGGGGTGGGGAACCTTTTCTCTGTCGAGCGCCATTTTGATATATACATTTGCAGGCCACACCCCCTCCGTGTGATGTCACAGGGGCGGGGCCACAATTGCTGGTGATTACAGCAATGCCCGGAACATCCTGTGGATGCTCCAGGAGCTGTAAGGGCAGCGTTGTGACCGTCTGAAGCATCTTAAGGATGCTCCTGGCAGCACTGCTGCATATATTCTGGCTGCAGGGTGCTGTTCTAGGCACCCTGCTAGCCAGATGAGGCTGTCAGAAAAAGTTCAGAGGGCCAGACCAAATTATTCTGGGGGTCTTATACAGCCCCCGGGCCTGAGGTTCCCCATCCCTGGATTAGAATAATACAAAGAAGATATTTATAACGTATAAACATTTCTTTGTTTATTGTAATCACTTTTTAGTTAAAACTGGATTAATAGACACTGAAGCTAAGTGCAGTGAGGGGAGAGTTACAGTGAGTAGGGGGTGAGACAGGCTCCCGGCACTCAGACCCACCCCCATGTGTGCTTACCCAGCCACTGACCTCACACCACGTCACTGGTCTCTAGAAGTCTCAACTGTTTATTGCTATTGACCAACTGAACAAAAAAAAAATCATAGTATTTTGCATATTATAAATATTTTCAAATATTGGCAGCTCAGTCACCTGAAGCAGCTATTGTCAAGCAAGTAAACAGAGCATGACATGAAAACCCTGTTTACATACCCACAACACACAGAAATGTTCCACCTACCGGAGGCTGCATTTGCTCATTGGCACAGATCAGCAAAACCAAACACAAAGGGGTCTATTTACTAAGCAGTGTTAGGAGACAGAGTGAAAAGTGATAAGGTGCCAGCCAATCAGCTCCCAACTGTCATCTCACAGGCTGTGTTTGAAAAATGACAGTTGGGAGCTGATTGGCTGGCACATTATCACTTTTCACTCTGTCTCCTAACACTGCTTAGTAAATAGACCCCAAAGTTGCTGAATGTCATCTATTCTATCGCCGTGCCAGATATTTTTATGCCATTTTCTCTTTGCTGATCTGACGTTAGCAGCTTCAGTAACAGATGCTTTGGCTGTTTTGGCAATAAATATATAGGGCCTGATTCAGAGGTGGACACAGTGCCGATGGCGGATGTAGTGTAGCAATTTTTTTGCTACTGCGCATGCCTCCCTATTGCGCCCATGCAGAGCCGCAGTTGCGATTTCAGATTCACACACAGAGAAGTGTATTGAAAATGTAGTGGGGTTTCCTGGGTGGTGGCAGGGAGGAGGCTCAGCACACGCATGGAGATGGTCTGTCTTCTGAACATGTCAGTAATAGAGGTTGTGGGCACAGATACTGCAAGTTTTGATGGTGCGACTAAAGGCATTACAGAGCCTGCAGACACTTACAGTGGGCGTCCCAGTCCTTGCACACGTGGACACATAGATGTACACCAGGGAAGGACTTTGTAGCGCCATTTGCATAAAGCTGCAGGCGGATGGCCGCCAGTAGACGCAGCCTCTTCTGCGTCCATCTGAATCAGCCCCACACTAACAAATCCTTATGATTGTGCATTCTCTACTCTTTTAGATTTATTATCTAGTTGGAACAATATTTTACAATTTACCTCAATGTCATTATTAGAGCAGTTTGTGCTGGTTTTGCATTGCTGAATATCACATAAAGAACAAACAATTAATCATTTGCAATTTATGTAAATTTGGGTTATCAGATATTGGACCTCATTCAGACCCTTGGCCCGTTTTGTAGGCGGGGCAGGGGGGGTGGCAACACAAACGGAGGCATTCCCAAGCGAACGCCTGCCGTTTTGTGGGCGGCCGCACTGACATCAGCAGTGATGTCAGTGAGGAGCTTCCTGCTCGATCAGAGCAGGAAGCTCCCTGAGGCTTGCGGTTGCCGAGATCCAACCTTAGGGTCTCATCGCAAGCCCCGATGGTCGCAAAGGTCTTGACCATCGCGACCATCAACCTGGTCGGTCGCTAAGCTGTGGGTGGTAACCCACAGCTTAGCTAGCGACCAGGAGGCCGCACTAAAAAATAGAAGCGGCTGCCCTCATTCAGAAGAAGCGAGCACCTCTGAATGAGGGCCATAATCCCTAATCTTTAAATGTACAAATTCCAAAAATATGATACACTGCGAAGAGCAGCGGAGTTGTGGTGCAAAATCCGCTTTGGACCTGATATGTCCCTGGAGTAGAGTTGTGTTGTTAGATTTCCACATAAGTGCATAGATTTGCGGAGGAGCTACTGAAGTCAGTGGCTTCCCACAGGCTGCTGATCAGAAGCGACATGTACAAAATTTGATTTTAATAATTTTTGCCCTAAAGAGCCAGCGAATCTTACCACCAGATGACAGTATGGTTTGGCAGCTTTCATCAGTGAACGCTTCCCTCTATCTGCTCTGCCCTCTTATCTTATCTTGTCCAGACAAACACACTTGGTTGCCTTTTTCCCTTCCCTTTGCACAATTTTTTGGGCCTCTACCACTGCATTTCCCCAGCGGACACTTCATGCAACACATTTCTTGGGGGTGGGGAGTTGCGCCATAGATTGCACTTGCTTCTGGCTCAATGCGAAGCATCAGGGCTACAGATGTAAATATTCCACTGTTTGATTGGTTCCGACCACTTGTTTATCTGGAGCAACAGTCTTATTGGGCCCTTCGTACCTTGCATGGGATGAATTGCAACCAATTAGATGTAAAATAGCATCAATACTGGAGCATGTATAGCGCTTACAAACATTCTGATCCAGTTCTTCTTACACATCCCTGAGTGAAATAGCACGGTCCATTTTGACAACACTTATAGATAAGCTACTCATTTACAAATACAGAAATTCCCTGCATAGCATTATTTTGTTCCTGAAAACTGGAGTGCTAATCGAAAAAGCACTAAAGGAAAATTTCCCATAAATTAAATCGGAGATTGTTTCAAAATGCAGTAAAAAGGAAGGTCCACATTTTCTCTCCATCTCCATTTCTAATAACTGCCAGCATTCACCTCCACAGCTCTCAGCCCATAAACGGTGTCTCTGTTTGCTTCAAATAAGATGTCTTATACATCTCCAGCCATGTTACCAGCAGTCTCCACATCTAAAATAAAATCCTGCTCCAGTAGAACATTCGTATGCATGTGCAGCCCAAGGTTAATATAAAAAATGAAAGTATATGACATAAAATAAAAAAAAGCCTTACATCAAAAAAGTGCTAAGTGACTGGGGAATTATTGTAGAAACAATATACATTTTGCATTTTTAATATCCTATGTATCTGAAACATATTTCTATTTTTACATTATTTGCGTGAATACTACTTCACTTGTCACAAGAAAAGTCCATCTGTTTCCATGTTAGATTTCTTTACTCTGACGAAGTGCAAATTGGCCCAGAGACCGTGATGACCACGCTATACACTGCTAAGAAATACGCTGTTCCAGCTCTGGAGGCTCACTGCGTGGATTTCCTCACCAAGCATCTGAGGGCGGATAACGCTTTCATGCTCCTCACTCAGGTAACTCATGGATACAATGCTACTAGATAAAGACATTCACTTTATTTGTCAATTTGTCAATAATTGTCACCTGTTATACCTATAACCACTGCAAACATAAAAACAGAGAGACAAGGTGCCTTGCGAATCTAGTAAAATCTACCTAAACTATTCTCATCATCATTTTAATCACCCTGCTATCACAACCTACAGTACTGTTGCCATTGCTAGCAACATCACACATACAGTCAGGTGCATAAATATTGGGACATTGACAGAATTTTCAGATTTTGGCCTCTATTCACCACCACATTGGCTTTGAAATGAAACAAACAAGATGTGCTTTAACTTTCAGACTTAATTTGAGGGTAATTACATCCAAATCAGGTGAACGGTGTAGGAATTACAACGGTTTCTATATGTGCCTCCCAATTTTTAAGGGGCCAAAAGTAATGGGACTATCAACTCAAAAGCTATTTCATGGACAGGTGTTGGCTATTCCCTTGTTATTTCATTATCAATTAAGCAGGTAAAAGGTCTGGAGTTGATTCTAGGTGTGACATTTGCATTTGGAATCAGTTGCTGTTGACTCTCAATATGAGATCCAAAGAGCTGTCACTATCAGTGAAGCAAGACATCATTAGGCTGAAAAATCAAAACAAACACATCAGAGAGATAGCAAAAACATTAGGTGTGGCCAAATCAACTGTTTGGAACATTCTTAAAAAGAAAGAATGCACCGGAGAGCTCAGCAACACCAAAAGACCCGGAAGACCACAGAAAACAACTGTGGTGGATGACAGAAGAATTATTTCCCTGGTGAAGAAAAACCCGTTCACAACAGTTGACCAAATCAAGAACACTCTCCAGGAGGTAAGTGTATATGTGTCAAAGTCAACAATCAAAAGAAGACTTCACAAGAGTGAATATAGGGCCTGATTCAGAGCCGCTCGTAAGCGGCCGCTCGTTCGCTCCGAGCGATGTTCGCACAACTGCGCATGCGTATGGGTCATAATGCGCATGCGCCAACCAGTCAGTGCGGTCGGAAATCGAGCACTCGCAAAATAGCGAGTGCCTGCTAATTTGAGTGACGGGATGAGGCGTTTGTGGGTGGTAACAGGAGAAGGTGCTTGAAAACGGGGAGTGGTGTGCATAATTAACAAAGCAGCGTCATCGGCCACGTCACTTGGTTGTCTCTTAGCCTGAACTGTTCGCATGATTTCGGTAGGAAAATCCTACCACAAGCACTGCGAGCAGTTCAGACGCCTTTCGATGTACTCGATTAATCTAATAAATAGCGGAGATGACGTAGGATGCGAGTGGCCAGGGGGCGTCTTTACAAAATAGCGAGCGCATGTTTAGTTCGCTCGCTCGCTCAGACATAGAGGTGTCAACAGACCGCAAAGAGCGAGTGCTCAATTTAAATAGCCGGCCCCTTTTTCTGAACGAGCGAGCGCAAATAGCATCCGGCTCTGAATCAGGCCCATAGAGGGTTCACCACAAGATGTAAACCATTGGTGAGCCACAAAAACAGGAAGACCAGATTAGAGTTTGCCAAACAACATCTAAAAAAGCCATTACAGTTCTGGAACAACATCCTATGGACAGATGAGACAAAAATCAACTTGTACCAGAGTGATGGGAAGAGAAGAGTATGGAGAAGGAAAGGAACTGCTCATGATCCAAAACATACCACCTCATCAGTGAAGCATGGTGGTGGTAGTGTCATGGCTTGGGCATGTATGGCTGCCAATGGAACTGGTTCCCTTGTATTTATTGATGATGTGACTGCTGACAAAAGCAGCATAATGAATTCTGAACTGTTTCGGGCAATATTATATGCTCATATTCAGTCAAATGCTTCAGAACTCATTGGGCGGCGCTTCACAGTGCAGATGGACAATGACCCGAAGCATACTGCAAAAGCAACCAAAGAGTTTTTTAAGGCTAAAAAGTGGAATGTTATGCAATGGCCAAGTCAATCCCCTGACCTGAATCCGATTGAGCATGCATTTCACTTGATGAAGACAAAACTGAAGGCAAAATGCCCCAAGAACAAGCAGGAACTGAAGACATTTGCAGTAAAGGCCTGGCAGAGCATCACCAGGGATGAAACCCAGCGTCTGGTGATGTCTATGCGTTCCAGACTTCAGGCTGTAATTGCCTGCAAATGATTTGCAACAAAGTATTAAAAAGTGAAAGTTAGATTTAGGATTGTTCAGTTTGTCCCATTACTTTTGGCCCCTTAAAAATTGGGAGGCACATATAGAAACCGTTGTAATTTCTACACCGTTCACCTGATTTGGATGTAATTACCCTCAATTAAATCTGAAAGTCTGCAGTTAAAGCACATTTTGTTTGTTTCATTTCAAAGCCATTGTGGTGGTGAATAGAGGCCAAAATATGAAAATTCTGTAAATGTCCCAATATTTATGCACCCGTCTGTATAGTGATTTAAGAGTACAATTCTTTCTTCGAAAACTTACTGAAAAAATCACTTTGAGGTTGTTTTGCAGAACCACTAATCGGGAAAACTAAAGGTACCTATATTTTGCAGATCTAGACATGCAGTTTATGTCCAAGTTGGCCTGACTACTTGCTCTCCCTGCACTAGATAAGCGATATACGCATATAAACACTAAACACTACACTTCCTGATTTATCTGGCAGAAGTGTCCCAGAAACCAACTTACAAAGGTTAACTCGGTGGCTTTCTGGGCATCCCTAATTTTAAACATTATCTAGCTATGTGGCTTGCTCACTGCGTGCTTGGGAATTGTTTCATATTGACGACAGTTTGGTCTTGATTGAAAACTAAAGTGTTGGTGTGGGATTGGTCTATGTTCTTCTCTGGTTGTCAAGGACCATGTGTCCTAAACAAGTCCTGAGGCTCCCTACTGTCTCCCCAGTTTTTACGACGTCTGAACTTTCTGGACTCCATCAAACTTTGTTTATGAAGGGATCGCTCTCCCCCTGCACATCATAAAGCTAGAGAGAGGATGGACTGCTACTGCTCAGCTGCAGCAGCCTCCTTGGATCCTTCGCTGCCCAGCACACAGCAGAGTGTGGAAGGCTGGGCTGGGCTGGGGTGAGAGACTGCTGAACAGCAGCAGTCAGTCCTCTCTCTCTCACCCCAATGTAGCACTGCCTGTTAAAAGGGGGGGGTGCAGATCTGGGCCCCTCCAACAAGCCCGGGCCTGGATAAAAGAGTACTGCCCCCCCGTCAGCGCCCTTGGTCAATAGAAACTCCCATGAACTGGTTTGGGAGAGGGGTCTGGGAGAAAGTTAGAACAATAAGGTCCAGGAGACAATCTGGCAAAATAATGCTTCTAGTTACATATGTGTCAAAATAAAAGAAAATACCTACTTCTCAGGTGGTACCTGGTTTCTACCGGTGTAGTGGGTTTTTGGCCGGCGGTTCAAATCCCTACAGTGGCAGCCCGACAAGGGTGAAGATCCCGATCGTCCCTAAGATAAGTATCGCTAGCCTAATTCCCCCCCCTAACCCTTCCTTAGGGATGCCTAACCCTAACCTTCCCCCCAAGTGCCTAAACCTAACCCCCCCTTCCCCGCAGCCTAAACCTAACCCTCCTGGAGGGGGGTACCTAACCCTAAGCCCCCCCCCCCCGGAGCCCTAAACCTAACCCTCCCCCCGTGGCTGTCTGCGCCCGGTGCCCGGCTTACCTTCGTTCGG
Organism: Taudactylus pleione; assembly: GCA_031769625.1. Taxonomy (NCBI): domain Eukaryota; kingdom Metazoa; phylum Chordata; class Amphibia; order Anura; family Myobatrachidae; genus Taudactylus; species Taudactylus pleione. Next base: position 10,227,164 of record JAUIMM010000128.1, on the reverse strand, counting down.
TATGCCGGGCGTCGATCTTCCGGCGTATGTTTAATGACAGGCGTCGAGTTTTCGACGCCTGTCATTAGTACCACACCGGGATTACAAAGTCTGGAAGCTGGCGGTCGGCATTTAGACCGTCGGCTTCCAGACTACATCCCGTTTCTACTGTACTGCATTATATCTCTTCAAGCTTCTTACCAAGAGGCTGGACTGTAGATGAATCCTTTGGCCATAACTGGTTGCACTAAAGGCGCAATCCAGGTACTTGCTATAACCACCTTTGCGAGGGCACATAAAGTGAAAACAAATTGAATAGTGTACTTATCTAATACATCAGGAGGTAGAATTCCAAGAACCAGGGCCGGCGCTAGGTGTCTCTGCACCCAGCGCCATCCTGTGCTTCTCCTCCACCCGCTCCTTCCCTGCGTCCTCCCCCTCATAATTATACCTACAGCAGGTGGGTGGAGGGCGGGGATTTTCTCCCTTTACGGACCAGGCGCCCCTGTGCGGCCGCACTGACAGAACGTGTCAGGAGCCGGGCCTGCCATGGATACACACTCTGGACCTTAATAGAGAAGAGAGGACTCCAGCATTAGCAATGACCTGAGTAAGCTATTCCAAAATATCTGCTTTCTGGTCATATGTTAGGTAACTCTTGTCAAACCCTACTGAATTTAGATTCCCTTTTCTCCCAGTTTCCTCCACCTCCCAATGAACGTCCCTTTCACCACCAAACATCAAAACAAATTAATTTGTCATATTGTCTCGGCAGCTACTTGTCAAATAGCTTCAGACTAGTTGTAATCATCCTCACATAACTTTGCAAGGAGAATACACACATTATTACATTTCTACACATTAGTCTGCGTTACTGTACATCTGACACATTATACTACACCCCCTCCATTTTATTACACTCCCATACTCTGCATTTCAGTCACAAAAATATGGACGGACGGGTCCCTGTACATGAAGGCGAATGAGAGTGTTTGCATGCAGCACATGCGCAGATGTGAATCTATGAGTTTTTGCCTATGTCCGTCCTATTTTGAGTTTGAAAAAACTTGGCCAGATCTGTCTTTCCATGAAATTGGGCTATTTGGGGTGGGAACTGGGAGGTGACATTGCCAGTGCGCGTAACCACCCACATTACTGGGAGTGACTTGGAAGTGTATCTTAAGCTCCAATGGAGTTGTGCATAAAAAAAGGAAAGCCTGCATCTCACAGATCTCTTGCACGATGATGACACATGCAGCAGCCGACATTAAATAAATGGGCAAAGCTTGCACATCTCAGCATTAGCTGAATGGAATCTTGCATCTGCATAAGGTATTTAGGGGTATATGTATCAAAGCTTGATGTGAGATACAATTGTACAAAATATATCACCAACCAATCAGCTCCAAACTATCATTTCTTAAACACAGCCTGCAAAATGTAAGTTAGAAGCTGATTGGTTGATGATATAGATCTCACAATTTTATCTCACATCAAGCTTTGATACATATGCATATAAATCTGGCTTACGCGGTTACCTGCTAATACAGCCACTTTATGTATAACTTAGAATCAGCCTTTATATCGCCAAGCACTAAACAGCAGCTATTTCACAATCCCTACAGTTCTTAAGATCCCACTTAAACATTGGTATATTTTATATATTTTACCCTGTATTAGAATTAAGAATGAAACTGGCAACTACACAATGTTTTAAGAGTCATGGCTATGCTCCTGTGGTTGCACCACTGAGTGCCAGTATTATACCTCCCAGATGTCATAATTGTCTTGATTCCATCCATTCAATGTTGCACATACCAGGAGCAAGTACGGGCATCACTGAAGGGGTGTTTTTAGAGGAGTCAAAGAAATGAGGGCACCCTAGGGCTTTGGAACTGCTATGCACACACCATGGGGGGATGTGACACCCCACGTAGTGACGTGGCCCCATTTAGTGTGACCCAAGCTCCCTTCTTGGGCTTTGCAGTGTACAGATACTATGCTACACTGGGACAACAAAAAGCTATGCAGTATTGTTTTTTTTACAATTACACTGTCCATACTAATATCCCTCCCAACTATCATCAAATGCCCCCCACCCCCCCAAACAAAAGAAAATATATAGTTAGGTTTCTCTGTAATCCAGAAACTGGAAAGACACAAATTACTTACTTGCAATGCAACTGGACATTTTGGAAGACATGTCAATTAAAAAAAATTAATAAATAAATGATAACAAAAAATTACAAAAGTATATATATGATTCAATATACACCGGGTTCTGTTAAGATACAGAAAAGTCCATACACAGTATTCAATAAAATAACATTCATGTATCTTAGCTGGCTTTCTGGGAAGTGAAGTTACAAGTTAGAACTCACTGAGGTAAAAGACACAAATTAGACACAGTATAGCACTGGAATTACAATTAAATCAATAATACAAGTGGAAATGATACATGTGAGCTCAGTATTTGGTGTCCTGATGATAGCTGAGAAAATAATTGCCATTGTGATTCAAAGCATGTGAGCTGCTTGTGATAAAATGGCTGCATAGCTTGGAAGTCAGGAGAAATGTACTAGTTTATTTCTGGACATGTTTAGTAACAGTGTATTCCTGGCTGTAGCCAAGAGGTATGTAAACTGAGTGCCATGCTTAACAGTTTATAAATAAGTCATAAGTCACACGACCCCTTATAATATCCACATACCTGGGAACAACATTTCAGAACATTGCAATAAACTGCAAAACTTGTAGTGAAACACAGCAATCAATCAACAATTGTTGTAATCTGGTTCTGTGAAAGTATACAATGAAAGCAATGCTGTAGTTTAATGGGAAAATGTGTAACATCACTACAATGTACACTCAGCTCACAGCTAAAAGAGCTCAAATGTGACAAAAAAAACTATTTTATACGCAGGCTAGGATGCAGCGAAGACAACATTAGGGAATATTCAATGAAAAAAAGATTGCTTGGCCAGCTAAACAGCAATATAAATGCACTATACTGCATGAATACAAAAGTAACAAAGTTATACCAAATGCTTATCAATACAACTGTGTATATAGCTAACACAACAGAAATATGTGGCACTGGTTCATACTTTAAACAAAACATTAAGGGGGGTATTCAATTAGGCTGCGAAAAGACGGAATCGGGTATAATTTATCACCGATGATGTCATTTACGCCTATTTCAACTATCCCATATTCAATTTCAAAGACTTTTCGCAGGTTCAAAAAGTCTTTGAAAAAAAGGGGATAACTTTTCACTAGGTTTTACATAGCGAAAAAAAGTGCAGAATTGGGGTTTAGGGGTGCCAGCTTAAAAAAAATAGCCTGCACCCCTGGGAATGGCCCCTAAAAACAAACTGTGTAAAAAAAAGTTTTAAAAAAAATAGGGACACCCCCCAAAAAATGTAAAGTTGGGGTAAAAAAAAAATGGGGAACAGTGTTTAAAAATAATGAAATAGGTTCAGGGGTATTCTGTAGGTATGCGGCAGGTGTTTTCTAGAGTAGGCTGTTAGCAGCAGGAGCATTTTTGCAGCATTTTTTTTAAATTAGTTTAGGGAATTAAAAATATAAACCAGAGAAGAAAAAGGAAAAGGACTCTTTGTGGGGGCACACAGTAGGTACAGAGATTTGGCAGAATCAGCCTTATAAAAATTAACTTTTATTAAGTATGTGTTAAAAAGAAGAGCAATTTTTAAAACAATGGACAAACATATATACAAACAACATATAATACATGAATCAATGGAGATGCATATCTCCCATAGGGTTCTAAAAAGCCAGGCGAGATAATCTATATAATATGCTTTAGGCAGCAATGTAGTGTGTCGCCGGTTATTCACAGACTAGGCATATTGTATAGTAAATGACAATGATTGTCTCATATATCATGATAGTTGCTATGACAAATCAGATGATATACTGATGCCTGCATGCACTTTGAGGTCATATATAACATATAGGACAATAGTAACTGTCAAATAATAGTATAATTGTATATATATTAACCTAATTAGTCAATGAAATAGTTGGAAAATAATTAATTATTAATTACAGTCAATGGTCTCTCTGAGATGGTATTACATGTGCTGCGTTTCGCCGTTGTCAGTCTTGATCACAGTCTCAACTCTGGGTGGAGATTGTGATCAAGCCTGACAATGGCAAAACGCGCGTCATACTTCCGGGTCACGTGGTGCGCACACGTGACTCCGGCTTCCCGACCACACACAGCGGCATGCACTCATTCCACTGACATCTCCGCAGACTGTATTGCTGGACTGCTCGCTGATCAGGTAAGTGGTGCACACCCCCTGCACTGCCAAGCGCATCAGGGCAGACGGCCACAAATCCTATCAGGTGTTACACCTAACTGCAGCACATGTAATACCATCTCAGAGAGACCATTGACTGTCATAACTCCTTTACCTCTGCAGCATGCAATACATGAATAATAATATTACCATTTGACATCATGCTACATGTATTGCAATAATTAATTATGTCCAGAATACCTGTTTTTTTGCTATGTCGTTTTCAATTTTCTCTAGGTGGGACAAATGAGCAGTAACATTCATTGACAGTGAATGTTCAAACTATTTAATTGACTAATTAGGTTAATATATATACAATTATACTATTATTTGACAGTTACTATTGTCCTATATGTTATATATGACCTCAAAGTGCATGCAGGAATCAGTAAATCATCTGATTTGTCATAGCAACTATCATGATATATGAGACAATCATTGTCATTTACTATACAATATGCCTAGTCTGTGAATAACCGGCGACACACTACATTGCTTCCTAAAGCATATTATATAGATTATCTCGCCTGGCTTTTTAGAACCCTATGGGAGATATGCATCTCCATTGATTCATGTATTATATGTTGTTTGTATATATGTTTGTCCATTGTTTTAAAAATTGCTCTTCTTTTTAACACATACTTAATAAAAGTTAATTTGTATAAGGCTGATTCTGCCAAATCTCTGTACCTACTGTGTGCCCTCACAAAGAGTCCTTTCTCCTTTTTTCTTCTCTGGTTTATATGTTGTAAACTGACTCTGGGGAGCACCAGGGACTAACCAATACATAGGTCTGTTGGACTGAGGTCTTATGATCATATTTTGGGAATATTGATACCACATGAGTGTATTAACATATAGGGCCAAATGTAATAGGGTGAGAGTTTAGAAAAGTGAGAGTTTCTGACACTTTTTAAACTTTGCCAATGTAATAGTGTCCAAAAACAAAGTAACAGAGCGAACTTGCATGTTTTTTTAGACTTAAAAAACTCTCAAGATTTAAAATCTCATTCAGATGTTTTCCCATTTTGAAGATAAAACTCAACCAATGTGAGAGTTTACTGCTAAACTCTCACATTTTCTAAACTCTCACCCTATTACATTTGGCCCATAAAGTCCTTTAATAGGTCCATTCTAGAGATACATCACTGTTATTATTACAGCAGAATTTTTTCAGTGCGGTTTCCAATTTCTGTTTCTTTTTGGACTTAGAAATATGCTAGTACCCATTTTCATGTACCCCAAATTTGATGTGAACACTTTTAAAAACGAAAAAAAAAACCTAAGTGCTCTTCTGCACTTGGGAAAAAAACACCCGCCGCGGCTATTTATAAATGCAGAACACATTCTGCAAGGCTAAACGGGGGGTACCCACAGTGATCCCCCATGTCTGGACATCATTAGGGGGGTCCCAGGATGAATTCCTGAAAATTCCCCTATTTTTCCCGATACTTACCTTTCCACAGGCTCCTGTTTTCACTGGCTCCAAATTGAATACGGGGATAAAGCGGGCACGCGCCCGATACTTTATCCTCAGAAAAGCTCCAATATTGAATACAGGCCTATGGGGCATATGTATCAAAGCTTGATGTGAGATAAAATTGTGAGATGTACAGTATATCACCAACCAATTAGCTTCAAACTTACATTTTGCAGGCTGTGTTTAAGAAATGATAGTTTGGAGCTGATTGGTTGGTGATATATATTTCACAATTTTATCTCACATCAAGCTTTGATACATATGCCCCTTAGGGTGAGAGATGTATCAAGTAGTGAAAAGAGTGGCAAAGTGACCAGTGGAGAAGTTGCCCATAGCAACCAATCATCTTTGAGGTAGCATTTATCAAGTACATGAAAAACACATTAAGATGAATGTGAGATAAATGGTGTCCAGAATGTATCCTTAATGGTACAAATCAGATAGTGGAAAAACCTGTTTGCAGGAAATACCACCAGCCAAGCATGTAAAAGAAACAAAGTTCCACCACAGCTCTGGTAGGTAATGAACTAATATCCAATGTTATTTGGAAACAATGTAGAACATTGTGGATGTTTCCAGTGTTAGCACCATGGACGATTGTATATAAATTGCCTGATATATTCTTGGGGGAGATTCCAAGCACTACTGCAGTACGGTATTAAAAGATGTTATGCGATACCATTGTATTTCTTCCTTAAATATAATAAGCGCTTATAATTGATCCTCCACAAGTGTGGTGTATGGAGGAAAAATATTTGAATACTGATAATCAGTAGGACAACAATGTGGGGCACTCACAATTGTTGTAAAATCCTTTAGCCTCAGTGCTTCTATGGGAGACGTGACCAGGAATCGCCGGTGTGATTTCATGTATTCTGTTATTCAATATGTGCATTGATTAATTATATAGATAGCACTTCAATATCTATTTTTTATATTCTCTTGTTATCTCTTGATAAGTTAGTATAACTTACCCTGACTTTGGAGCAGCAGTCAGATCTTTTATTCAACATTCTTTTTATTTAACTTCATTATTAGCAGCAGTGTGCAGATCCAGGGTCAGATTGTTTGTGTTTGATTTATCAAGTACATTTCTATAGAATGATAGGTAGATGCTGATTGGTTGCTATGGGCAACTTCTCCACTCTTTTCACTGCTTGATACATCTCCCACTAAGTTATCAACAAAACATCTAAGGTCCTTATTCAATCATATTATCAGTGGCTGCTTACAATATTGTTAAATTTAGTAACTCAGGGCCTGATTCAGCAAGGATTATGCACGCAATTGGCCGATTGTTGCGTTCTGCACATGCTTATGCATTGGGGGGGGTGGCGAAATGCAGGCATGCAGTGCATGTGCACGCCGTTGCAGGGGCGTGCATAAGTTAGCCACTGAGATGCCATACGCAGCTTGTGTACAAACTGTCTGTGATGAGGTTAGCAATTGTAAGGTCAGAGCTTGTGCAAGTGTGTGTGAGGCTGCGATTATATTCGATGTTACCAATGGTTTTGCAGTCTTGCTAAGTATTATGGATGTGTGTAAGGTAAGGTGGGCATCCTTATGTTGTGCTGCAATGGCATAGCATTGCAGATATCTTCGCAGTGAGACTGCATGCGTAATCACTATTGCAATCGCAGTTGCGATCCGTACTGAATCAGGCCCTCAGACAGTAACATTATAGAAGCCTTTTAGAACAGAAAAACTATGTGGAACACAATCACACTCCCAGGTACAAGTCATCATTACACTACACCAGTGGTTCCAAAACTGGATGCCGTGGTACCCTGGAGTGATGCTGGCCAATTGCAGGGTTACCCCAGGTTGGTGGTCCAGGGACATATTATTTGGAAACCACTGCACTAAACAATTAAAAATGCATGCTTACCTTTTATACATTTGTAGAACTGCTTTAGTCCCCCTGTGTTTACATATTACTTTTACTCCCAGGCTCGGCTTTTTGATGAACCTCGGTTGGCCAGTCTCTGTTTAGACACAATAGACAAGAGCACAGCAGATGCCATAAGTGCAGACGGCTTTACTGATATAGACATTGGTAAGTTTTCTTTACATGCAGAGTATATACAAAAATGTAAATATGTTATATGTTATGGTATACTATTAATATGTATGTAATGAATAATTTATTTATTTTCAACTAGGATACAAACTATACATATATGCTTATATATGTGAATCAACTTTGCAACAAATGAATCAGGTCTTTAAATGGTTTATTTTAATTTAATTGCTTTGTTGGTTTCAACTATAATTTTTTTTTTTACCAAAAATTTAAGACTAGAAAATGAAAAATAAAAAAATGAATCTATTAATTGTTACGCATAAGGTGCAATTATCTTCCACTAACTGTATTTCAGATGATAGTTCTCCTAATGTGTCAGGTAACCTTCATAACATCCTTACTCTAAGCACACAATACAACACACTGTTCATTGTATTCTGATATTCTGATGTAACAATATACATCTGCATTTGATTTTGTCCTCATTTACCCCTTCTGATGTGCTAGATAGCTCTTCTTTTTTTTTTTTTTTTTAATCAAGTGTTTATTGAAACTATTCTAAAGTTAATTTTTTTTTAGTTTTTTGTTGTAACTAGTATGTTTAATTGCTATAACAATGTCAGAAAATTATAAATAAACCTAAATAACTATAATAAAGGTATAAAATTGATGCAATAAAGCAAAATTAAAAAATCAAAAACAAAACAGAACTCCTGGTTTAATCATTTAAACTTTTCCAAAACTTTTGCTTTGGATATACACCTACTGTAAAACAAATGTTACTTTTGTCTCCTACAAACCGCCAACAACCCTAGGATAATAGAATGTCATCTTTGGATTTTGCACAACAGATCTGGAAATAATTCCTTTACCTTGACGTTGGTATCTGTAGTGGAGAATGGAGCCTTGAGTTCTGTTTACCTCCCATATGAAGTACTACAAGTTGTCTACCACTTCGAAATTCATAGCATTATAAGAATTGTTCTCGATAAATTGTAAGGACATTTTAATTAAAGGGGTTGAAGAAATTACTGAGGCTGTTTGACCGGGTTATGTATGGGATGCCGGCGGTCAGAATCCCGACGCCGCCATCCCAACCAGGTTAGAATACTGACACCCCTGGGTAAGTAAGCCTAACCTAACCCCTAAACCTACCCCTCCCTCCCTGGTGCCTAAACCTAACCTCACCCCCTAGTGCCTAAACCTAACCCTCCCTCCCCAAAGCCTAAACCTAACTTCCCATAAACCCAGTACTTACCTTCGGGATACCGCCACTGGTATTTTGACAATTGTCGGGATTCCAGTGTCGGCATTCTGACCACATCCCGTTTGACCTAAGGCTGTGCTTATGTACAGGTGAACATACTGTATTTAGGTATATATACGACTCGGTAAAAGTCATGGGAAAAAGCTGCACATTAAATACTAGGGGGTCTATTTACTAAGCAGTGTTAGGAGACAGAGTGAAAAGTGATAGGGTGCCAGCCAATCAGCTCCCAACTGTCATTTTTCAAACACAGCCTGTGAGATGGCAGATGGGAGCTGATTGGCTGGCACCTTATCACTTTTCACTATGTTTCCTAACAATACTTAGTAAATAGACCCCTTGATCTGCTAGGGGTAATACAATTATTTGTGGTTTGTGTAGAAAATATATCACATTAACTGTATTTGCAATTGGATGTGTTTTAGAAAGAGGTATTCCATAGCTGGTCTCATGCTCCCTTTAGATACACTGCGTGCAGTCCTGGAGAGAGATACACTGAGTATTCGGGAGAGCTGTCTTTTTGCAGCAGCTGTACGCTGGGCTGAAGCAGAATGCCAAAGACAGAAGATTCCAGATAGTGCCGAGAACAAGACGAAGGTCCTGGGAAAAGCCATGTCATTACTCCGCTTCCCTCTCATGACAGTTGAAGAGTTTGCTGCTGGTAATTTTACAACATGCACTTCAATTGGGCAGAGATGATTTTCCATTATAAACTTAAAGGAAGATGTATCAGGCCTCCTAAAGAATGGACAAGTGCCCATAGCAACCAGTCAGCTTCCACCTATCATTTTATTGAATGTCCCAGGCTAGAAGCTAATTGGTTGCTATGGGCAACTTATCCAAATCTCCACTCTTTAGTAGGCTTGATACATCTCCCCTTCATAGCACAATGAATAGAATGCTGAGGGTTATTCCAAATCAGCAGAAGGGGGGAGGGGGGGTGATTTATCAAAGCTTGGAGAGAGATAAAGTGGAGAGCGATAAAGTATCATCCAATCAGCTCCTAAAGCTGGGTACACACTGGAGTGATAGTGGCCCGATATGTCACTTCCGGCCAAATTGGAACAACACATTGGCGATCCGCTCAGTGTGTATAGCCAATCTGCGCTTCCGTGGTCGTTAGAGATATCTACCGGACAGCCGTGCTGCACGGCCAACCAGACGATCTCCCATACAGAGCCGTGCAAGGTAATAAACGATGGAAGGAGGGATCATGCCATCCTTTATTACATCGTTCTGATGTGTACTGTGGATATGATATGTCGGCCCGCCGGCCACCATATCTTCTGGGTACACATTGCTCCAGTGTGTACCCAGCTTTACTGTCACTTTACAAGCACAGCCTGTAAAATAACAGAAGCTGATTGGTTAGTACTTTATCTCTCTCCAAGCTTTAAAAAATCTTCCCCAATGTGCTGTTTTTTCTTTATATTCATGTGCACAGTCATTCGTTGGCAAGGATGGGCATCGTACCTACAAGTAAGCCTACCAGCCATATCTTGGATCAAAATTATGGGGCACATCCACTAGTAGATAGTGGAACAATTACAACATTGTAATCGTACAGTCGTTCCTCTTCCCCTGCAGTGCCTACACTTAATGATATATTGTTCAGTGTAGGCACCCTCCCTCATTCCTGAACATGGTCAATCTGTCGTTATCGACTAGACAATGATTGATGTCGGAAACGACCAGGAGGTGGGCGCATCACTGGTCATTTCCGACATTATAGTGCACGATTAATGATCGATTGAATTATAACGATATTGTTATCGTTCAATCGCTCATTAATATCGCCTAGTGGATGTGCGCCTTTAGAATCATCCAATTGTCAGCTTTGGCAAAACAAAAAGAGATGTTCCTATGCGCTCCAAATCGGAGTAACTCTTATAGAATATTCACAATGTCCCTGACATTGAAGTCCATAAAAATGAAGCACTTGTAATGTTACTGTGCAAAAAATCCACTGATATATATAGGTGGCCAAAATATCCAACTGTGAAAATATGTAGATCCAAATCCTCAAAAATAATCAGTCACCATAGGTCTTTTACTCCAGTAATCTTCGTATATATTCCTTAAAGGTGGTTTCTCTTTAACGTGCTGGCATGTAAGATAAGAAAGAGAATTGCCACCATAGCAAAAAATCTTTCAAATTTTATTAGAATATATAAATAGACAAATGGAAGCATACCTTTTGTGACCTTTTGAGAAAGGTAAACGTTTAACACATATAGGGGTATTGTTGTGCTCCCCCTATAGAGCGTTACTTTCCTGGTCAGCGTGCGCTCCCAATATATAATCAACGCGTTTCAACCGCAGTGTGGGTCTTTATCAAGGTGTACATAAAACTGGAGTGACTAGGTATTTATAAGATAAGAAAGCCCGCCTTATGTGTAAATTGTTATTATTCAATTTACCTTAACAGCACGGAGCTGTCTGTCATCCTGTTGGTGCTGATCAGCGGTAATCCCCGCTACATAGAGCGTTCCACGTGACTTACACTGTTATGCGGAAGCGCCCTGATTCCGGCGCTGGTGTGTCACGTGATGCGTTCCACGTGTGTTACCTTCCGCATCACGTGATGCGACTATGCGTTCCACACGCTGAGGAGCGGCTCAGCATTGCATTTCCGCATCACGTGGTGCTGCTTTGCGCTCCACATATCCAGCGGCAGTTGGACATTACTCTGCTGCTAGTAAATTGATTGAATTAGCACAGCACCGCGATCTGGGTTCAATCAATGTCCCAATGGGCCTCATATAATAGTCTATAAAGTGTGTTATGGTCAACCAGTAATGGGAACATTGCTACTTGAACCTGCAATTATGCTGCACATGAGAAGAATTTACATAAATAATTTTACAACAAAAAACTTATAATAATACATATAAAAAACTAATGGTAATGCATATAAAAACCAGACAGTAAAATACTAAAAATATGACAATATAACTCTAAAATCGTACATAAGAGTTAGATCAATACAGGACAATATTTTGGGTTAAAATTAATATCACAATAAGCCTCATCTTGTGGTATATAAGGTGTGTTTAAGATCAATATGCAATGGGAACACTGTCATTAGAATCTACAACTATCTGATATTACATATATCCACAAGGAAAACATTTTTCATAAATCGGTTTGCAATTAAAAATAATAGCAATACATGTCCATGCCGGACAGTAAAAACCTTAAAAATATCACAATATTATATTTAAAATCGTTCTAAAAACAGATATGATAACATAAAATCATAAAAAACCATAAAAGAAATCAGTGTGATATTAAAAAACATTGAAGGGACCTACGTGATAGTTTTTCATAGGAACCACTTGAGCTCAAAATCTATGTTTAACCCATGGGGTTCTAATGTTTTTGCATCATAAATATATTTCATTTCTGCTTTCGCTAAGAATGTTTCGATTCCCTTAGTACGCCAGTTCCCTTCTACTTTTTTGATGCCTGTAATTAATCTTATTTCACTGACTGAGTTGTTGTGTTTTTCATGAAAGTGATTAGAGAGGGCATGGTTCGTTACTCCTCTCCTTATATTACGTAAGTGCTCACCCCATCTTTCCTTAAGTTTCCTTGAAGTTTTGCCTATATATTGTAAACCACAACTGCATTCAATCAAGTAAATACAATTTTTATTGTTACAGGTCATAAATTCTTGTATACTAAAATTGTTAGAATTAGATTTAGATTCAAACATTTCCATCTTCGGTTTTTGTTTGGTGTGTGTAATGCAGGCTATGCAAGAGCCACATCTGTGGAAGCCCTTTGTTTTAATCCTTCCAGTTCTTTTTTCCGGTATGGCGCTTTTTACTAGCCTATTTTTAATATTAGGAGCCCGTCTATATGTAAAAATTGGTTTCTTGGGTATCACATCCTTTAATATGGGGTCTTGTAGGAGAAAAAAACAATTTTTCCTAATTATATTCTCCATCGTTTTATATTGGTCATGAAACGTGGTTGTGAAAGTTATAGGTTTTTTTTCTTCATTATTTTTTTCTTTATAAGTCAGGAGTTCATTTTGTGATATACCTTCCATCTCCTTTATAACTTTCTCTATGTTTTCGTTATCATATCCTTTGTTTACAAATTTATTTAGCAAACTATTTGTTTCCTCTAGGAAATTTTTTATCATCCGTGCAATTCCTCCGAATACGTTGGACTTGGCTTTTCGGGATATTCCTTAACCATTTAGGGTGATGGTGACTTTTTTTATTTATGTACGAATTGCTGTCTGTGGGTTTATTATAATTTTTTGTCTCTATTCCCTTATCTGTGCAATAAATGACTAAATCCAGGAAATTTACCTCTTTTTTACTGATGTTAAAAGTGAGATGGATGTTAAATTCATTATTGTTTAGAGTTTCACAGAATTTCTTTAGATCACCTTCATCACCTTTCCAAATGAAAAATATGTCATCTATGTATCTGATCCACACAATGATGTTATCTATAGATGAATTATTTTCCCAAATATTCAAATCCTCCCATAATGCCATGAATAAATTCACATACGATGGTGCCACGCGACTTCCCATCGCGGTTCCCTTCCTCTGTATGTAGTATTGTCCATCGAACCAAAAAAAGTTATTATTAAGAATAAAGTCAAGTGAATCCTTAATAAAATCAATTTTATCTTCATTAAAATCATTAGGATTTTTTCTCAATGCGTGTTCTACAGCTTTAATGCCTAATTCATGATCAATAACAGTATATAGTGCTGTGACATCCGCCGTGATTAAAAAGCACTATTGGGGTATGGGAGTTTGTTTAAGAATTCTAATGGTGTCTATAGTGTCCTTTATGTACGATTTTATCTTTAAAACTTCCGGTTGAAATTTAAAATCAATAAAATGTGCGAGATTTGAGGTAATAGAGTCAGTGCCTGCTATGATAGGCCTTCCAGGGGGGTTTATGGGATCTTTATGTACTTTTGGCAGTATGTATATTACTGGCAGAACAGGATGTTCTTTAATCAAGTATTCTTTTTCTTGTTTATTTAAAATCCCTTTTTCCTCATATCGAGAAACCAAATTAATGAAACTTTTCTCAATCCGTTCTGTCGGGTTTCCCCTTAGTAAAGTGTATGTCTCTCTATCTCTTAATTGTTTGGATATCTCCTCATTATACTTGTCGGTATCCATAATAACTATCCCCCCCCTTTATCTGCCGGTTTTATGGTAATATTTCTGTTTTTCTCCAATTCCTGTAGCGCTTTAGATTCCATCTGTGATAAATTGTGCTTTGTATTATTGTTGGTTCCTAATTTTTCTACTTCTGCACATACAATTTTATTAAAGCTTTCGAGGAAACATCCCCTGTTAAATGTTGGGTTAAATTTGGATTTAGGTTTGAACTGATTAGTTGTATTTACATTATTCGGGTGTTCCGTGTCTTTATTTTGATTAATAAAATATTTTTTCAGGGATAAATTTCTAGTAAACTTTTGAATGTCGATGTATGTGCTAAATTTATTCATTTTATTAACCGGAGCAAATTTCAGGCCCTTTTGTAACAGAGTGATTTCATCTTTTTTTAATATGTAGGAACTAAGGTTAAAAATTTTTGTAAATTGGTCGTCATCATTTTTCTCCAACAAAGTTTTATCTTTTTGGGATTCCTTAGGTTTTTTTCTTTTATTCCCTCCTCTTTTTCCCCTGTGGACACGTTTTTTCCTTAGTTTATTTTTCAGTATTGTTTCCGTCTCCCCCTGTCTCTCTCCAGAAAAACCCCTTCTTCTAATGTTCTAAATCTGTTTTGAGTGGGTATTTGATATGTTGTGCGTTGTTTGAACGGTATCCTATGTTTTTGTCTTACTTTATCCCATTCTGTGGAGTCTTTCCTATACTTTCTATTGCCATTACCATAATCAAGTTGTCTTTCTTTATCATATTTATATCTATCTCTTCTATTATTTTCTAGATATACTTTTGGTGTATAATCCCTTCTATGGTAGTGGTATCTGTTTTCTGGTCTATATTGGTTCCTTGTCCTGTTTCTAGGAGTTCTATTGGTCCGTATGAGATTGTGTGTTTCTGGTGTGTGAATCGGACATTCATTAATTGTTTCCTGTTCGGGATAGAAACTAATGTCTAGATTTTCTATTTCATCAATTCTAGATTCATCTCTTTTATCTCTTAAATATTTTCTCTGCTTCCTACTAATGATCTCTTTTTCTTTTTTCATTACTCTACATTCCATTTCTTTCTCCATTTCTTTGCATTCCTTTGTTGCCCTAAAAGGATTAATAAGTGAGGAGAACTCGTCAATTTCTTTCTCACTATTGGAAAGTTTGGTTTTCCTTTCTTTAATAATTAATTCCATAAGGGAGATAGAACATTTCCTTAATATTAATTCCCATTCCTGACTGAATTCAACATTTTCACTTTGAAATGTACATGGCTTCTTGATTTGCAATCCCTTAGTAATCAAATTATCTGCCATGTATCTTTCAAGTGTGGCAATTTCCCACCATACTTTACTTTCCTGTATGAGTGATTTTTCTAGTTTGATCATCATACTATTTACATCCTCATCCATTACTTCTATACTATCGTTCTCACTATTTACCATATCAAAAACAGCATTTACAAGCATTTTTCTCTTATCTCTATATCCCAACATGGTCTGCATTTGTCAGATGTGATACAAATATATGCAAAAAGAGAGGGATTTAAACAAATGCGATCCAAATTAAATGGTGCAGCACTGGAACTATGGTGATTATCACAAATCACCCCAACAATGGCAAAACAAAAAGAAATGTTCCTACCAACAATAATACAAAGCACAATTTATCACAGATGGAATCCAAAGCGCCACAGGAATTGGAGAAAAACAGAAATATTACCATAAAACCGGCAGATAAAGGGGGGGGGGATAGTTATTATGGATACCGACAAGTATAATGAGGAGATATCCAAACAATTAAGAGATAGAGAGACATATACTTTACTAAGGGGAAACCCGACAGAACGGATTGAGAAAAGTTTCATTAATTTGGTTTCTCGATATGAGGAAAAAGAGATTTTAAATAAACAAGAAAAAGAATACTTGATTAAAGAACATCCTGTTCTGCCAGTAATATACATACTGCCAAAAGTACATAAAGTTCCCATAAACCCCCCTGGAAGGCCTATCATAGCAGGCACTGACTCTATTACCTCAAATCTCGCACATTTTATTGATTTTAAATTACAACCGGAAGTTTTAAAGATAAAATCGTACATAAAGGACACTATAGACACCATTAGAATTCTTAAACAAACTCCCATACCCCAATAGTGCTTTTTAATCACGGCGGATGTCACAGCACTATATACTGTTATTGATCATGAATTAGGCATTAAAGCTGTAGAACACGCATTGAGAAAAAATCCTAATGATTTTAATGAAGATAAAATTGATTTTATTAAGGATTCACTTGACTTTATTCTTAATAATAACTTTTTTTGGTTCGATGGACAATACTACATACAGAGGAAGGGAACCGCGATGGGAAGTCGCGTGGCACCATCGTATGTGAATTTATTCATGGCATTATGGGAGGATTTGAATATTTGGGAAAATAATTCATCTATAGATAACATCATTGTGTGGATCAGATACATAGATGACATATTTTTCATTTGGAAAGGTGATGAAGGTGATCTAAAGAAATTCTGTGAAACTCTAAACAATAATGAATTTAACATCCATCTCACTTTTAACATCAGTAAAAAAGAGGTAAATTTCCTGGATTTAGTCATTTATTGCACAGATAAGGGAATAGAGACAAAAAATTATAATAAACCCACAGACAGCAATTCGTACATAAATAAAAAAAGTCACCATCACCCTAAATGGTTAAGGAATATCCCGAAAAGCCAAGTCCAACGTATTCGGAGGAATTGCACGGATGATAAAAAATTTCCTAGAGGAAACAAATAGTTTGCTAAATAAATTTGTAAACAAAGGATATGATAACGAAAACATAGAGAAAGTTATAAAGGAGATGGAAGGTATATCACAAAATGAACTCCTGACTTATAAAGAAAAAAATAATGAAGAAAAAAAACCTATAACTTTCACAACCACGTTTCATGACCAATATAAAACGATGGAGAATATAATTAGGAAAAATTGGTTTCTTCTCCTACAAGACCCCATATTAAAGGATGTGATACCCAAGAAACCAATTTTTACATATAGACGGGCTCCTAATATTAAAAATAGGCTAGTAAAAAGCGCCATACCGGAAAAAAGAACTGGAAGGATTAAAACAAAGGGCTTCCACAGATGTGGCTCTTGCATAGCCTGCATTACACACACCAAACAAAAACCGAAGATGGAAATGTTTGAATCTAAATCTAATTCTAACAATTTTAGTATACAAGAATTTATGACCTGTAACAATAAAAATTGTATTTACTTGATTGAATGCAGTTGTGGTTTACAATATATAGGCAAAACTTCAAGGAAACTTAAGGAAAGATGGGGTGAGCACTTACGTAATATAAGGAGAGGAGTAACGAACCATGCCCTCTCTAATCACTTTCATGAAAAACACAACAACTCAGTCAGTGAAATAAGATTAATTACAGGCATCAAAAAAGTAGAAGGGAACTGGCGTACTAAGGGAATCGAAACATTCTTAGCGAAAGCAGAAATGAAATATATTTATGATGCAAAAACATTAGAACCCCATGGGTTAAACATAGATTTTGAGCTCAAGTGGTTCCTATGAAAAACTATCACGTAGGTCCCTTCAATGTTTTTTAATATCACACGATTTCTTTTATGGTTTTTTATGATTTTATGTTATCATATCTGTTTTTAGAACGATTTTAAATATAATACTGTGATATTTTTAAGGTTTTTACTGTCCGGCATGGACATGTATTGCTATTATTATTTTTAATTGCAAACCGATTTATGAAAAAAAATTTCCTTGTGGATATATGTAATATCAGGTAGTTGTAGATTCTAATGACAGTGTTCCCATTGCATATTGATCTTAAACACACCTTATATACCACAAGATGAGGCTTATTGGGATATTAATTTTAACCCAAAATATTGTCCTGTATTGATCTAACTCTTATGTACGATTTTAGAGTTATATTGTCATATTTTTAGTATTTTACTGTCTGGTTTTTATATGCATTACCATTAGTTTTTTATATGTATTATTATAAGTTTTTTGTTGTAAAATTATTTATGTAAATTCTTCTCATGTGCAGCATAATTGCAGGTTCCAGTAGCAATGTTCCCATTACTGATTGACCATAACACACTTTATAGACTATTATATGAGGCCCATTGGGACATTGATTGAACCCAGATCGCGGTGCTGTGCTAATTCAATCAATTTACCAGCAGCAGAGTAATGTCCAACTGCCGCTGGATATGTGGAGCGCAAAGCAGCACCACGTGATGCGGAAATGCAATGCTGAGCCCCTCCTCAGCGTGTAGAACACATAGTCGCATCACGTGATGCGGAAGGTAACACACGTGGAACGCATCACGTGACACACCAGCGCCGGAATCAGGGCGCTTCCGCATAACAGTGTAAGTCACGTGGAACGCTCTATGTAGCGGGGATTACCGCTGATCAGCACCAACAGGATGACAGACAGCTCCATAAATTGAATAATAACAATTTACACATAAGGCGGGCTTTCTTATCTTATAAATACCTAGTCACTCCAGTTTTATGTACACCTTGATAAAGACCCACACTGCGGTTGAAAAGCGTTGATTATATATTGGGAGCGCACGCTGACCAGGAAGATAACGCTCTTTAGGGGGAGCACAATAATACCCCTATATATGTTAAACGTGTACCTTTCTCAAAAGGTCACAAAGGTACGCTTCCATTTGTCTATTTATATATTCTAATAAAATTTGAAAGATTTTATGCTATGGTGGCAATTCTCTTTCTTATCTTACATGCCAGCACGTTAAAGAGAAACCACCCTTAAGGAATATATACAAAGATTACTGGAGTAAAAGACCTATGGTAACTGATTATTTTTGAGGATTTGGATCTACATATTTTCACAGTTGGATATTTTGGCCACCTATATATATCAGTGGATTTTTTGCACAGTAACATTACAAGTGCTTCATTTTTATGGACTTCAATGTCAGGGACATTGTGAATATTCTATAAGAGTTATTCCGATTTGGAGCGCATAGGAACATCTCTTTTTGTGTTGCCATTGGGGTGGGGTGATTTGTGATAATCACCATAGTTCCAGTGCTGCACCATTTAATTTGGATCGCATTTGTTTAAATCCCTTTCTTTTTGCAATTGTCAGCTTTGACAAGTTGATTTGCTGGTTGCTAATGATTCCATAGGTGATCATTAATAAAAAGAAAAGAAAGTGTATCTATAAAATGAATAAAACTTCTGGGTAAAGGCGCACATCCACTAGCAGATATTAATGAACGACTGAACGATAACGACATCGATATCAATCAGTCATCCATTAATTGTGCACTAGAGTGTCAGAAACGACCAGCAATGCGCGCTCCCACTGGCCGTTTCCGACATCAATCATCCCCCGAACATGCCTGTCAATCTGCCGATAACGACAGATATATCATTCAGTGTAGGCACTGCACAGTTTAATGAACGACTGAACGATAACGATATCATTCAGTCCTTCACTAGTCGTCTAGTGGATGTGCCCCTTAATAGTGTGCAGAGATAATGTCTACTTTGTATATTTACATTTATCTACAAATGTATACGCACTAGTGACACAGTCACTTTATACCTGATTTATGCCATTCACACATATAGGCAGGGAATAAAAACATAAATTCCCTTCTTTATTGGCAAAGGCACATCCATAGTATGCTACAATAGCAAAGCTTTACACACATTCTTGTAAATATTTAACGTTTCACATCTAAAAAGTAGCAACTGCAACATAAGTAATAGTAATCCTTCAAATGTAAAGGCAGGAGGTGTTAAGGCTGCATTACCCCCTAGGAACATATATTAATGTGTCCCTGATGCTTAGCTGGAGCTCTGCCAGTTTCTGCTGGGGCTATGAGAGGAACAGAGGAGCCTAGGAGTACAATGGGGTTGCGGTTGCCACTAGTGGGCATGTTGGTAAAATAGTATTCCTAGGTTGTAATGCAGCATGTTATGGCTGTGTCATGCCTACTGGCTTTATTGTTCTTAGTCACTGTTATTTAAACTGTCTTCTTCAGGGGCTGAGAGAAACACAAATCACAAACATGAAAAGGATACAGTGTACATTTGGATGCCCATTTCCTACTTTATTACACAGTCCAGGATGTATTTCAAGTTTCTAGAAAACCCAGAGACATCATCACCAGGGAGATTCTGGACCTCATTCAGAGTCGGTCGAAGCGGCCGCACGGTCGTACGCCACCGATGTTCGCTATACTGCGCATGCGTAAAGTTCGGAATGCGCGTGCGCAAACTAGCCGCTACGATCAGAAATTTCTCTCTCCTTGAACACAGCCAGGTCGGTAGTTTGAGTGGCAGAATGAGGCGTTTGTGGGTGGTAACAGGGGAAGGTGCTTGAAAACTGGGGAGTGGAGATCCGAACGCAGGCGTGCCTCATTATGCGAACGGTGTTTTATTGGAGTGCATACGGATTATGGGAGTGCATAATTAACAAAGTAGCGTCATGGCACATGTGACATGGGAGGTTTTTACACTGACATGATCGTAGAGCTTAAGAGAGGGTATGGTCAACCTTAAGCTCTACGTCCAGTTCCGATGGTTCCCGATGGTCTCGATTAATCCTTATATGCCCGGAGATGACGTGCAATGCGTACGAGATGGGGGCGTATTTTTTTGTCTTCCGACCGCTTCCTCCCCCTGGTCGGCCAACTACCGATCCGAACTTAGGGACGCAACTTGCGAGAAAATCATTTGAATATCCGGCCCCTTTTCCCGTATGACCGACTCTGAATGAGGTCCTCTGTATCTTAGATACATCATTAGAGACATATTTCAAGCTTGTTATATAGTTCTCAGAGTATGAATCTTGTGAAACAGGCAACACATTTTCCTTCAGCACAGCAATTTCTAAATGACTAAAATGGCTGCATTTATGTTTTCACGTTTCACAATCAGTATCGCCAGGGAAAACATGGCTGATCAACACATCAAAATGATATAGAAGCATCTAATCCCTAGAGACATTCCTATATTTGTTTTTGTCTGGCAGGTCCCGCCCAGTCTGGAATTTTGTCAGATCGGGAAGTGGTAAACCTCTTTCTGCATTTTACAGTGAACCCTAAGCCTCGCGTAGACTATACCGACCGGCCGCGGTGCTGCCTCAGGGGGAAAGAATGCAGCATCGCCAGGTTCCAGCAAGTGGAGAGTCGCTGGGGCTACAGTGGAACAAGTGACAGGGTCAGGTGATGACACAGATAGTTACAGTTCCTCAGATGTATAACACAGTCATAATTAAATAGAAACATATATGCCCTATTATTAATAATACACAATAATGACAGTTCCGCATAATATAATAGACTCATTCTGCCCATAAAGCATACCAGGCCTATTCACAGTGAAGTCATTCAGCTTGTGTGCTAAATCACTATTCAGTCTATCAATTCCTTACAAAATTGTAACCGCATTGAGCCACGAGGCACTGCATATTAGCATTTAGTAACATAAATGTGACTTGGCATACTCTAGGTAACACTAGGTATTACCCACAAGATATGGAAAAACTATCCATAAGGCAAGAATATTAGAGTTTCGTTGGTTCATTGATTATATCTAGGGTGCTAATACATGCTAATATGCAGGGCAGAGCCTCATATCTCACAGATGTCAGCAGTTTATTGTTATGCTTGGCACTGCGTACAATAGGGCTTTGCCATACTTTGTAGCACCATGTATAGAATCTAGTGATTTACATTTGATAATGACCTCTGGTTCTTCAATTGTCTACCACACTTGGTGACCATTGCTGAATATTTGTGTGTATTATACACATCTATATGTTTATGATTCTAACTTTATCCCCTCTAGATTTACAGTAAGTAGAAGTATATCTATAGTCGGTTTTGGACTTTATGGCTCTATACATGGACCCACAGATTACCAGGTCAATATACAGGTACATACTAGTTCTAACTATGTATAAAGGAGTCTAAAATGTTCCAGTGCTGCACAGGTTATGTTTCCATACATTTATACTAGGCCAATCGTTGTAACAAGAGTTATATAATTCTATAGATGGATAAATGAGGGACTGTCAGTAAGGTAGGCTGAAGGGCTGCTTTATACAATTACATTGGCTTGTCATCCCCACATAAACCACACTAGTGTTATTGAAACATCTAATAAATTTTTTTGTATTGGAAATAGCTGTAAATTAAAGATAAAAAGGTATTTTAATAATGACCTATTCATTACTCTCCCAGTGATGGACATGGGCAGGGAATCTCCTTCTTTATAGTCAAAATGAGAATATAGTAGCAAATGGGAAGGCAGAACCAGAAAAGGGGCAAAGTTACTGGTAATTTGGACCTCCCTCTGGTAAATTCCCTCTGGGAGATCCAAAGGGATAAATGATGAAAGCGTGATGATGCTTTTTGAGTTATTATGGTTCTAACATCTCTGCTGCACAATAGTGAATTTTGATCTCAAGGCCCCACCAACTTCACTAGAAAGTGGGTGGTAGGAGGGAGGTCTAGTCTCCCTAGAGACCAGGTAGTCTTCCTGAAACTCGGGAATCTACTGGAAGTAGACAACTATTGAAATGGAAGTAAGGAGCCATCAGAAATTCCTAGCCAGAGGGGCTTCTCTGCATAGATAGCATTGCGAGCTCTGGGGGTCATTCAGACCCGCTCGCGAGCGCAGGACGCTCGCAAGCGGGTCGATGGTGCCCTACTGCGCATGCGCACGACGGAGGGAGCTCCGTTGTGCGCACGCGCGAGACCCGGCTAGCGACGGGCTCTCCGTCGATCCGGCTCTCGCACCAAAGGGGGCATGCTGTCGATGTTGATTGACAGCACGCCCCCTTTGGTGGGCATGCCGGGGGCGTGGCTGCCAGACGGAGGCGTTCCTATGGGAACGCCTACCGTCTGAAGCCGGCCCCACTGACATCACTAGTGATGTCAGTGGGAGTGATTTTGGCTCTGATAGAGCCAAAATCACTCCAGGGCTTGCGGCAGCGAGACCCTACCGCAGGGTCTCCGTCGCAAGCCCGATGGTCGCGATGGTCATGACCATCGCGACCATCATCATGGACGCTCGCATAAGCTGTGGGTGGTCACCCACAGCTATGCGAGCGTCCAGGAGGACGCTCCATTTTCATGTAGGAGGGCCCTGATTCAGAGCGAGCGCTCTGGTCAGAGCGTCCGGCTCTGAATCAGGCCCTCTGTGTGTACAATAACATATTGTATATAGATTTTATGTTATTTTCTTGACCCACTAAGATGATATACTGTAAATGTAATTTACAGTGTCCTCTGTGTCATTCATGTCATGGCGCTCACTTAGGTTTGCAGGTTATTGGTGGACCATCTTTTAACACCACAGCCAGTTCAAGGCTGCTGCTGAAAAACATACATTCAAAGGGGGATGTAGTCTGGAACCCGACAGTCTAAATGCCGACCGCCAGCTTCCAGACTGCTTTATCCCGACTAGGGATGAATGACAGGCGTCTAAATCTAGACGCCTGTCATTTGCGTGACATCTGGAGACCGCCACCCGGCATCCCGATCGAAGCGGGTGCCGGGCGCCGCAGCAGACAGCTGCGGGGGGGGGGGGGGGGGTAGGGTTAGGTTTAGGGCTCCCGGGGGGGGACTTAGGGTTAGGCACCCCCGGGGGAAGGTTAGGGCTAGGCAACCTCCCAGGGGACTTAGGTTTAGGCAGCGGGGAAGGGGGGGTTAGGTTTAGGCACAGGGGGGAGGTTAGGGTTAGGCACCCCTAAGGGGGGTTAGGGTTAGGGGGGTTAGGTTAGGTTAGTAAATACTTACCTAGGGATGATCGGGATTTCCTCCTGTGTCATGCGGCCGGCGGTAATACATATCACACCCATTCAAAGGGGATGTAGTTTGGAAGCCGACGGTCTAAATGCCGACTGCCGGCTTCCAGACTTTCTAATCCCGGCGTGGTACTAATGACAGGCGTCGAAAACTCAACGCCTGTCCTTAACCAGACGCCGGAAGACCAACGCCCGCAAACCGAACAAAGGTAAGCCGGGCACCAGGCGCGGGCAGCCGCGGGGGAGGGTTAGGTTTAGGGCTCCCGGGGGGACTTAGGGTTAGGCACTCCCCGGGAGGGTTAGGTTTAGGCTAGGGGAAGGGGGGTTATGGTTAGGCACCCCCGGGGGGGACTTAGGGTTAGGCACCCCCCCGGGGGACTTAGGTTTAGGCAGCGGGGGAGGGGGGGTAGGTTTAAGCACTTAGAGGGGGGATTAGGGTTAGTCACTTGGGGGGTAGGTTAGGGTTAGGCACCCCTAAGGGAGGGTTGGGGTTAGGTGGTAGAATTAAGTTAGCGATACCTTAGGGACGATCAGAATTTTCACCCTTGCCGGCGGTAATACCTACTACACTCATTCAAAGCTATTAAAATCTAAATACTGTTCAGCAATTTTTATTGTACTCCAATTAAGAACAGAAAATCTGTAATGTTGGAAGATAACTTAAACTTTTAGTTGTGAAGGCCATTGTAATAGTTGTTCTGCGGAAACATTTTAAAAGTCCATAATAATGAGCACTTTGTGACTATTATTGAAAATAATCTTGAAGCTGAAGCTTGTCCATTCCGTGGTACAAATTACAGTTACACAAGTAAATCATTCTTTTAACAACATATAAGTCATATCTTATACATCATTGCAGATTATTGAATATGAAAAGAATCAAACAGTGGGACAGAACGATACTGGATTTAGCTGCGATGGAACAGCTAACATATTTCGGGTTAGGTTCAAGGAGCCTGTAGAAATTTTGCCAGATGTCTACTACACAGCATGTGCAACATTGAAGGTGAGCAAGTATACTTATAGGAGTCCTGTGTTTTTTCGTCTTATTTATTGTACTTTATCTGCTATTTTGCTTCTTTATAAAAGGGACCGGATTCTCATTATGGCACAAAAGGACTAAAGAAGGTGATTCATGAACTTCCAACATCCAGTCAAACGTGCTTTAATTTCTTCAGTTCTCCTGGTAACAACAATGGCACTTCCGTGGAAGATGGACAGATACCAGAAATAATATTCTACACATGACAGTCTTTAATATGGCATCTAAACCTAAGTGCCAGTCGCATGGTTTACCTACGTGGCCATCCAGCTGTACCAGCTCATCGCCATACCTGTGCCCGGGGGACCGGACTTATGCAGAAGCCTGCAGGCACTGCTAATTAGGACCCCATATTCCTATTGGACATTGGACCTGGTAATTATTTGGCTTGGACTATTAATACAGCATTTGAGCACTGATACTATTGGATTACAATTAAGCTCCTGAGCACCCATGGACTAGCCCTTTGAATGGTGGATTGGATGATGCTTTTTATTCTCATAGGTCTATATTGATCCTATTCATTTACATGTTTTTCTGCAATTGCTATTAAATATTTCCTATTTTGTGCAAATTGCCTAGATCTTAGCGCTGTTATCTTTGTTGTATTTAATATGGCATCTAAACCTAAACCTTTAATATTTGGTTGATATATTAAATACACATTTTATTTTTATTGGAGTTATTTTTTTTAATGTTGCTTTGTATTACAATGCTAAACTCGCAAGTCATGGGGTTTTACAGTGGCAGGTCAGCTCAGAGGCAGATCTACTGTGAAACTAATGAAGCTTCAGGACCCCTAACCCCCGAGGGTTACTGAAGCTAATTTCTTTTAAATGAGTGAATTAATATAAATGTATATGAATTAAATCTGAATTTAAAAAAATCATATAAATCACCAATGGGTATGTACTGTATGCTTATATGATATAAAATATGAATAGTTTAGATTTAACTAAACATGTCCCCCATGCTCTATTTTATTTCTGTGAAGAAGATTGCCAAGCTGAGAAAAAGACAAATACAATTTTTTGGTAAGCGAGTATATTTTTTGGCGCCCCCAGGCATATTTTTGCGCATGCCCAAACAAATTAAGGGGCCATGGTCTCATGGAAAAAGCCATAACCATGACACACACCCCTTTGTCGTCACTCTGGGAACAGTGATTTCCATTCCATATGCACCTTAATGCAATCCCCCCAGTAGTGTCCCTTATAAAGTACCCCCAGTATGCAATGTCCCCCAGTAGTGGTCCCTCTTATGCAGGCCCCAAGTAGTGCCCCTTATACATTGCCCCCAGTAGTGGTCGCCATTCTGCAGGCCCCCAGTAGTGATCCCCCCTATGCAGTGCCCCTTATACAGTGCCCCCAGTAGTTGTTCCCCCTGTGCAGTACCGTTTGTGCCCCAGGAGTGGCCCCCCTTATGCAGTCCCCCACTAGTGCCCCTTATATTGTGCCCATAGAAGTAGTCATCCCTATGCAGTGCCCCTTGTAGTGGTTCTCCCTATGCAGTGACCCTTGTGCCCCAGGAGAGGTCCCCCTTATGCAGGACTCCAGTAGTGCCCCTTACACAGTGCCCCCAGTAGTTGTCCCCCTGTTCAGTGCCCCTTGTGCCCCAGGAGTGGTCCCCATTATGCAGTCCCCCAGTAGTAGTCCCCCTTGTGCCCCAGGAGAGGTCCCCCTTATGCTGGACTCCAGTAGTGCCCCCAGTAGTGATCCCCCATATGCAGTGCCCCCAGTAGTGGTCCCCCCTGTGCAGTGCCCCTTATATAGTGCCCCCAGTATAGTCCCCCCCATGCATTGCCCCCAATAGTGGTACCCCTTATGCAGTGCCCTTTAAATAGTGGCCCAAGTTGTATTTCCCCCCCTATGCAGTACCCCCAGTATAGCCCTTTATATAGTGCCCCCAGTAGTGGTCCCCTGTAAGTGTGCTCACAGTAGTAATACCCCTGTTAGTGTGCCCCCAGTAGTAATGCCCCCTCCTAAGTGTGCCCCCAGTAGTAATGCCCCCTGTGAGTGTGACCCCAGTAGTGATGCCCCCTGTTAGTGTGCCCCCAGTAGTAATGCCCCGTTAGTGCCCCCAGTAGTAATGCCCCCGTTAGTGTGCCCCCAGTAGTAATTCCCCGTTAGTGTGCCCCCAGTAGTAATGCCCCATTAGTGTTCCCCCAGTAGTAATGTCCCCGCTAGTGTGCCCCCAGTAGTAATGCCCCGTTAATGTGCCACGCCCACACACAACCCCCCCCCCCCCACAATACTTACCTTTAGCCCGATCCTACGTCCGCTGCCGTCGGCCTCTCCTCGGAACTATGGGAGAGATGTCATGACGTCTCTCCCATAGTGCCCGCAGGGGCAGCCGGACGCCGGAGGTCAGGTGTGAGCTCCGGCGTCCGCCGCTCATCGGAACTATGGGAGAGACGTCATGACGTTTCTCCCATCGTGCCCGTTGGGGGGGAGCTGGAGCTCAGCAGTGAGCTCCGGCTGTCGCGGCCAGGGTTGGGGGGAGTGTGGCGGCAGCGAAGGGGGGTGGGGAGAGGAGGAGGAGTGTGGCGGCGGCACTAGGGTGCGGGCAGGACTGTGGCGCTGGGGACCGCCGCCCTCTGCTGGCTGGCGCTCCATGCAGCTGCGTAGTTCGCGTAACGGACGGGCCGGCTCTGACTAGAGGCTGTATGTAGGGAGCAGTGGCGTCACTAGAGTTAGTGTCACCCAGTGCAACTCCTCGCGTACACTTTCAGAGTGTGCACGTGAAAGGGGGCATGGCCTTGTGTCCGCGATGCCATATCCTCTGGTGTATGATGTTTTAGAGGCGTGAACGCATGTCATGTCCCCGTTCTCATCACACTTGGGGCTTGCCCAACGCTCTGGGAGCTGCTGGGCAGCCCCCAGCCTTCCGGCACAGTGTGGGTGATGCACTCATAAGTGCGTCATCTTTCACCGCTGCTCTGCAATATTGGTGTCGCCCGGTGCGGCGACAACCCCCGCACTACCCAAGTGATGTCACCTCCATCCAATCTAATTTGCATGAAAAAAATCAAGGTATATGGAGTTCTCCAATATTGTAAAATGCGCTACTTTGCACAGAATGAGGAGTGCGCTTTTAAAATATTTTGGAGTCAGTTACAGGTATAGCCAATATATTCGTAGCCTATCCACGGGACAAGAGTAAAAAGTTAATCAATTCCAACATGCATAATGTTTTACCTGCCTCCCAAACCTTTTATGTAATAACAATGCCAAAGAGTGCTATAAAAAGGCTTGTATAATAGGACATTTTAAACAGATGAAATTGTTATGTCAACAGCTTGGCATCAGGAGAGGACAAATAGTCTCGGTAGATCCTGTATATCATCTCTCTATGGGGGAGATTTCTTAAACTTTCTAAGGAGGACAAGTGGAGATATTGACCAGAGCAACAAATCAGATTCTTGCTATCATCTATATATAATACATTCTAATGATAGCTGGAATTGGTTGCTCAGGGCAACATCTCCATTGTACTCTTTAGTTGGTACATTTTAATCAATGGGAAAGAGTTTGTAATATCAGAGGTGTTTGGAGGTCAATGAAACCTCTTGCTACTTAGCATTGCCTGTGGTAAATTTGGCATGTCTTGCTTTGAATAGTATTGCCATTTACATTTCCTGCTTAAATACACAGAGATGTCAAATTGTATCAGATCAACATAGACAGTAGTATCACCTGAACTCAGAAAATCATTGCTGCACATTTGTCAGAGTTCGATATCAGAGGGAGGACGCCCAGAAAGCCACTGCCACATAAAATGGATGATGTACAATTTGTATGACTGTAGATGGCACTGGACAAAAACACAGAAGAACATTTTATTTGTACAAGAATTAATTTCATTGACTTAAAAAAAATAAAAATGAATTGAACGCACATTTGAGAAAATTTATTTTAGAATGCTTGTCTGCTCTCCGAGATCACAAGGCAATCAGAATTGCGAGGGGCATTGTGCATCAGGTTACGTGTGTCGAAGTTCTAAGCCTCTTTCTTGGGCGAATAATGGTGTATGTGAGGAGAGGTGTATGTGTGACAAATAAAAACAAACCTGAGTAATACTGCAAAGCTAAAGAGGAAAGAATGCAGGGCCTGATTCAGAGGTGAAGCAGGAGCCTCCGCAGCTGCATCTAATGGTGGACTTCTGTCTGCAACTTCATGCAAATGCTTATACAAAGACCTTCCCTGGTGTACAGGGGCATCTTTAGAGAGGAGGAGGCCCGTGTGTATCCCTCGTCACGCGCCCCCTCCTCTCTCTCCGGTGTCCGGCAGCCGACTGACGCGGCTGGCCGGACACCGCAGAATCAATAGACTCTGGGCACTAGAGTGTGCCCAGGGTCTATTGTGCATGCGCAAAACGCTAGGAAAATAGCCGCGGTGGCCATTTTCCGTCGTTTGAATAGTGCCGGGAGACCCGATGCGGGACTTCGGTAAGGTAAGTATGACAAAGTATGGGTGCAGGGTTTGCGGTGCGGGCCCCCCCCCTCGACCCAGGGGCCCGTGTGCACCGCACACCTTGCACCCATTATTGATACACCCCTGCTGGTGTACATCCATGTGTATCAATGTACTAAATGTAACTTGCAGGGACAGCAGAAGCGTTATCCGCTGTCCCTGCAACTTACATTCCGGAGGTATCGGAGAAGTCTTTCACATTTTTAAAAGACTCCTCCTGGGAAACTCTCCAGAAACGTTCAGTTTCCGGAGGCTGCGGAAGAGGAATACTAAGATCTCTTTCCCCCGAAGATACCTCCATAGGCATAAAGCTGATAACAAACCAACGTGACCAACCACAGAAAAGCTTCGCTTTTCGGAGTTTGATACATAGGGGTCAGCACATAGACCTCATTGACAATAATGAGGGCTACAGTCTGCAGTGCTAGTAAGCCTGAAATCTCCTGTATTAGGCTGTTACATAGCCGGGAGACATTAAATTATTAAAAAACTCTTGTTTCTGAATAATTTGATAAAAAAAAACCTTGATAAATAGGCCCCTTAGTTATTTTTATTTCACATTGAAGTAGTTTTTGTTTAATAGTGGGAATAAGTGTATTTTGATGCCATGATGTAATAAAACACTCTTTATAGATACTGTACCAGGTTGGTAACACCCCTCACTGCCAGCAATAACCCGTTTTCTTGCACGTGAAAAGCGCAGCAACTCAGATAATAGCTCAGTGTGAAAGGGCCAAGTTGAAATAACCCGGGTTGAGCGACCCGGCATTTCAAACCGGGTAACGTGCAGGGTTGAACACGTATTCAAGCAGGCTTGCGGTGCAGTGTGAATGGATAACCCGGGTCAATGTGAGTATCTCATCTCCAAGCGCCGGCTCAGCATTTGATGGCAGTGATGTCATCGACCCGGCAATTAGCCTAGTCGGGCCGCCAGCCTTAAAGGGGTCTCAGCCGAGTCGCACCCGTACAAAATCCAGGGTGCGACCCGGCATTATGATGTGAAAGGGGTATAAGCTGCATGCCGATTCTATACAGTTGTTTGTATGTACAAACAGAAGCAAGTGGGTTGTGTAGTTACGCTTATAAAAATATGGGGAAAATGCAAAGTAATATAATGTAGATAATAGAGGAGTGTAGGGTGATTTTTTAACTCCCACTGATTGCTGGTGCAAGTTACTAATAATGGCAGGATGAATATATTTTTCCACTAGTGTCTGTCTATATTATGTTACTGACGGATGACAGCTAAAAATGTGACAAATTTTTTTGCTGTCATTAAATTTACCGGAACTTTGAAACCATTGTTTTGTTGAACCATGAATTGTTGAATGGCATGTGGGGGGCATGAAAAGAGGCCTGAGTGACATGTGGGGTAATGTCAGAGTACACGTGGGATCTCATGGCTTGTGTGAGTATTTTGCAGCAAATAGTGGTATGAGTGCATGTTGGGCATTTTGGAGCACATGGAAAGTCCGTGTGGCATGTAGTGTAATTTTGGAGCAAATGAGGGGATTCCTGGATGAGTGATGTGGTGGTGCCATGGTAGTTTTGGCGCTGTTTTTTCACTCTTGAAAAGTAAATGAATGGGGATGATCCAGAGTTGCACACTGCTGTGACTGCGTTAGCATCAGATGCCGTAGTCACATCTGTGACTTTATGCTAATGAAAGCAAAAGCCCTTCCCCTGGTGTACAAGTGCACATCTGAATGTGACACAACAATCCCACTAGGTGCGTTTTTAGACGCTACCATCAGACGCACCATTGAAACTTGCACCTGCCACATGCTAGCTGCAGAATCTCCATTGGAGTATGGCCTCCAATGTAAGTGATGAGCGCCTGAGTTCGCAACATGCCTATGATACTCTTATAACACGCCCATACAGAGGCGTCACTAGATTTGGTGTCACCCGGTGCTGTAATGCACGGTGACACCCCCCCCCCACACCAAAAACAAATCGGGACCATGGTGCGCAGCTCCGCGAACTCTTCCCCCTTACCAGTCCAGCAGTCACACTGTGCTCCTCACGGAATGCCAGGCACACCCGGCAGGCGTGTCGATGCCACGGCCGATATTCTGGGTAGCAATGCTTAAAGTGGTCCTAGAGATGTGGTGGAACGACCCCCCCCAGCGATTTATCAATAAAAGGACAGCGCGCGCCTAAGGCGTGTAGCGCAAAAAAGGGGCGTGATCTTGAAAGAAAGGGACAAGGTCATACAATACTATCCCCAATTCAAATTACGCCACACAGTAGCACATTACACCGCACATAGTGCTAGAGATTCACATTACACCATAAAGTAGTGTCCATTATTTATGTTCTGACACACGGTAGTGCCCATTTCACACAATGACCACATTATTGACACTTATACACAATGCCCACAGTAGTAGTGCCCCTTATTCAATGCCCCCAGTAATAGTGCCCATTATGCAGTTTCCCCTTTATTAATATCCCTTTATGCAATGCCCCCTGTAGTTGTGCCCAATATGCAATGCTTCCTGTATTAGAACCCATTATGCAATGCCTCCTATATTAAAGCCCATTGTTCAATGCTTCCTGTATTAGAGCCCCTGATGCTGTGCCCCCAGTAGCTCCCCTTATGCAGTGCCCCCTATAGTGCCCTTATACAGTACCCCCAGTAGCACCCCTTATACAGTGCCCCCTATAGTGCCCTTATACAGTACCCCCAGTAGCACCCCTTATACAGTGCCCCCTTTAGTGCCCTTATACAGTACCCCAGTAGTGCCCTTATACAGCACCCCTTATACAGTGCCCCCTATAAAGCCCTTATACAGTACCCCAGTAGCACCCCTTATACAGTGCCCCTATAGTGGCCTTATACAGTACCCCCAGTAGCACCCCTTATACAGTGCCCCTATAGTGCCCTTATACAGTAGCCCAGTAGTGCCCTTTTACAGTACCCCCAGTAGCACCTCTTATACAGTGCCCCTATAGTGCCCTTATACAGTACCCCAGTAGCACCCCTTATACAGTGCCCCCGTAGCACCCCTTATACAGTGCCCCCTATAGTGCCCTTATACGGTGCCCCCTATAGTGCCCTTATACAGTACCCCAGTAGTGCCCTTATACAGTACCCCCAGGAGCTCCCCTTATGCAGTGCCCCCAGACAGTAGTGCCCCATATGCTGTGCCCTCTATAATGCCCTTATACTGTACCCCAGTAGCACCCCTTATACAGTGCCCCTATAGTGGCCTTATACAGTACCCCCAGTAGCACCCCTTATACAGTGCCCCTATAGTGCCCTTATACAGTAGCCCAGTAGTGCCCTTTTACAGTACCCCCAGTAGCACCTCTTATACAGTGCCCCTATAGTGCCCTTATACAGTACCCCAGTAGCACCCCTTATACAGTGCCCCCTATAGTGCCCTTATACGGTGCCCCCTATAGTGCCCTTATACAGTACCCCAGTAGTGCCCTTATACAGTACCCCCAGGAGCTCCCCTTATGCAGTGCCCCCAGACAGTAATGCCCCTTATGCTGTGCCCCCTCCCCTGTGCAATACTACTTACCTACCTTCAGGATGTCCAGGCTGGCTTCCACCAGGAGGGTTCTGGGCGCGCACCTCCTTCTTCCTCATGCCGCGCGCATGATGACGTCACCGCGGCCGGCGTCCAGAGCAACACACAGGCACATAGAGATGCTCTGTGCCTGTGTGTGGCTCTGGACGCCGGCTGCGGTGAGAGAACCAAGTGACCCCCGGCGGCGGCGTGCAGGACCTCGGTGGTGCAGAGGAAGGGGGTGTGCTAGCAGTAGGTGCGGCCCGCGGGTCTGTATGCTGCTCTTTTTGGTGTCACCCCCTTGAAGGGTGACACCCGATGCGGGCCGCACCCCCCGCACCCCCCTTCTGACGCCACTGCGCCCATAAGACAATGAGACTCTGTGCGTCTAAATAGCCACCACTCAGGAATGCCCAATACATTTTAGAGGCCGTATATCTCAATAGCTATTGCGACACTGTGTGTAAAACATACTTGCCAACTCACCCTGATTGTCAGGGAGACTCCCTGAAATAGTAGCAATCTCCCTGACTCATCTAGCAATCTCCCTGATTCCACCTTACCCCCATTATGAAGCTGTTATATAGTAAACAGAGATTTATACAGTACATTCAATGATCCCTATGGCTACATGCATTTTCTGAAAAGTATCAGTGTGTTTTCATCAACAAGTAAATCTCACTAAGGGGCCCATTTATCATTGTATATTCGTGGTTTATTCCCAGAAAACACCCATTTTCGAGGGTTACCGCAAATATTAAGTTTCCCCCAGATGTATAACAGAGGGGCCGCATAGATATCTCCGATACCTGCTGTGATCCCTTCATTTCCGCTGGCAGCCGCATCCACCATAGGTTTCTATGGGGGATACGATCCTGCCAAGCTTGCTTACCTCCGGAATGTGATGCATTCCAGAGATGGCCCCCGCAGCTAACGCCATCTGAAAATTACGTTAGCTACTGTAGCCTATGGACTACACTTTGCATATTTAGCCGTGAGAGGGTTCCACCGAAACCTTCCCCGGCAATGGCGGGCGCGCATGTGCAGTCAGCGGAGCCCCTGTCCCTGCATGTACCAGTTGATACATTCCACCGGTATGATCGCGTCTTGTAATGCGATCATGAGTTGTAATGTCATGCCCAGATTGCATTGCAAATGTGATCATTATTAAATAGGCCCTTAAATGCCTTGGGGCTCATTTACATTTAGATGTAATTACATTTTATGACACTCCTCTCAGATGTAGCAGTACAAGTCCACTTTAACGCATGCTCATAGGTGTTGCTTTGGGATGCGGTTAAATTTCCGCCTCCTGGAATGTCGTCCGTTGGAATCCTGATGGTGGAAGGCCGACCCGGGTCTAAAGATAGACATTGAAATGCTGATGCCTACCTTTAGCCCCACGCTGAAATCCCAACGCCCGGCACCCCGAACGAGGTAAGCCTGGAAGAGCTAGCTTGTAGCCACGGTGGTGGGAGGGTTAGGTACAGACACCCCCACGGGGACTTAGAGTTAGGCACCCCAGGGGAGGGATTGGCTAGGGGAAGGGGGGGTTAGGCACCCCTCCAGGAGGGTTAGGTTTAGGGTGTGGGAAGGGGGGGGTTAGGTTTAGGCACCCCCGGGGGTACTTAGGGTTAGGGACCACTGGGGAGGAGGTTAGGCACCCCTAAGGGAGGGTTAGAGAGGGAGATGGGAGGGTTAGAGTACTTACCGGAAGCTGTCGGGATATCTTCCTTTTGGGCTTCCGACGTTGGTATGAGAACCGGCGGCTATTCAGCCGTCGGTATTTCATACAGATTCCGTTGCTTTCACAGTGTCCCTGAAATGTTTTTTTTAACAATAGGCTACTATGGGTTCTATTCATGTACAACATGAAGTGGTTACTAAAAGATATCACTATATATCGCATCTCATTGATGCGATATATAGTGAAGTTTAGTAGCCATTCATGTAGACTTACCTGTCCAGCGTCTTCGGCCCTCCACGATCCCTGTAGGCAGTGAGAAGACATATCGGGAGCCCAATATGCCTGCTCCTCACTGTGCATGCGCCAGCATCCGAGAGCAGCATATCAGGTCAGACCTGCTGCAATGGACGGTGGCTAAAAGGCGGCGGGCCAGAGCTGTGTGCCGGACAGAGAGCAGGGAAGTATGCTACTTCCCTGCTTTGTTCGGCTTGCAGTACAGGTAACGCTGTCCTCATATGGTGAATCTGTACCGCAAGAGAGGATCCCTTCATGCATCGCACGCACCATACAAAAGTAGGCATGGTTGTAGGCATGGGGCGGGGGGGGGGGGGGGGGGGGGGGCAGCTGGATAAATAATAAACTTCTCCACAGTAAACTTGCTCCATGAATGGCATGAAGCAGAGAAGAGCCCTGATTTCAGCTAAACAGGGCTATTTTCTGCTTCATGAAAATATCCCTATGGCGTACACACTATGGGATGCATGCGCTATGCAAG
This sequence comes from Taudactylus pleione, assembly GCA_031769625.1. Classification (NCBI taxonomy): domain Eukaryota; kingdom Metazoa; phylum Chordata; class Amphibia; order Anura; family Myobatrachidae; genus Taudactylus; species Taudactylus pleione. The sequence goes on along the minus strand of JAUIMM010000128.1, from coordinate 10,191,597 downwards.
TTTTTAGCTAGCTAGATGCATGTGCAGTTGAAACATGGACCATTTGGGTGAATGTCGGCATGGCACTGCGGCTCTTCTGTCAGTTGGCCATGCACTATATTGGGTTGCCTATCACTGAGCCAAAGTGAATGTCTTTGTAGTTTCTAGGATGTACAGACATACTACACACATTTCAGCAATATTAGCAAAACTCTGTCTCTAGTTCATTTATTTCCGTATATTATAGGTTCTGGGTGGGGGAACCCTCAGTACTGTCCTCTTATATCATTGGACTGAAGTCTGAATAAGCAGCAGTGGCCCGTGGACGAGTAGTCGGGAAATAAACTTCCTGGGAATGGTGTAAATAGCTTGGAGCAAATGGAGGCAATACGAGTAATGTGATGTACCAATGATTCGCGTATTACTCACGTCTGCTGCTGAGAGACCTGTATAGAAATTGAATACTGACGTGCAGCAATAGCGACGTAATTCGGGCCTAGCACAGAGCCGAGCCGGGGACTTTCCCTAGCTGCCCAGCCGGCTGTGATACGGTGCTCTCTGGTGACTTCGATGCTGGGGCCCGGTGCTGGACTTATGCGCGCCCGTGCCTGCTGCCACACGTTTCCGAGCTGCTTGAGCTCCCTGTCCCGGGCTGCAACTGGCACCGTGACAGGCCCAGCAATAATGCCGCCACGGAAGAACAGCAAGGAGGTGATTGCTGCTGCAGAGTTACCGCACTGACTACTGAAGTAGATATAGATAACATAATACTATTATACAGACTAGTGTGATATTCATACGAGCGCAGACTGTACATGGGGTTGTGCGGTAACAATATGATTACTATACTTGTCTTAATAGCATACTGTATACTGTACTTCACCAAAGGATTTTTGGAGGAACTTATGCTGGAAGTGTGTTTTACTTATTCGTTGGTGTTTTTAACAAGTTTAAGGGGCCTATTTATCAAGTCTTTTTTTCATAACTTTAGTCCCTGTAGCCTATGGGCTACACCGCGCACCATTAGCACGCAAAGGGATCTGCCGGGACCCTCCCCGGCTATGGTGGATGTGCATGTGCAGTCCATGGGACTGCGCATACGCAGCACCCCCTGCACTGGCCGGCAGCTCTCCGGAGACATCGCAGGGGCGGGATCCTTTTGGATGATGGATGATGCATCTGGCCAATAGGATCGCTTTTTGCAATGCGATCATGGACGTTAACTGGCATGATAAATTGATAAATGGGCCTCTATGTTTCAATAGCCTAATGGGAAATATCCTGCAAAAGGCTAAGGGGTCTATGTATTAATAATTGCGGTACTACCGCAATTATTAACGGTCCAACTCGCTGAGGATATATTAATAAAACTATCCCAGCTATGTACTATGGGGAAGTCGCAGGGTTTCGGTTGCGGTAATCGATGTCTCTGCGAGTTATATCCCCAGCATTTAGGAGAAGTCTTTCACAGGGGGCTGCGTGGGAGAAATTTAAAGATCTCTCTCCTTCCCCTGGAGACCCCAGAGACATACAGTAGTTTACATCATCTGAAGATGGTGTAAACTACTGGTGCTAAACTCCGAAAAGGTTTGCTTTTTTTGGAGTTTAGTACATAGGGGTCAGTAAATAATGGGGACTGCAATCTGCAGTGCTAATTAGCACTTTGCCAGAGATTCAAGTGAAATACATAATACAAATAATTATGCAGAAACTGCAGTTTCTGCATAATTTTATGTAAAGACCAGCTTGATACATCAGAAATCATGACCTTTGGGGGAACAGAAGCTGAATACTAGTGCTGCAGAACGCAGTCCCTCTTATTATCAATGGGGACTACGGTCTGACCCCTATGTAGCAAACTCCAAAAAACATGGCTTTTTCTGAGTTTGGCCCTGTTGGTTTATGCCATCCTTAGATGGCATAAAGTGGCTTTATGCCTATGGGGGCATTCTCGCAGGAGAGGGAGCTTATGATTCCCGCAGACACCAGCAAGCTTCGGTAAGTGACTGTGCGCATGAGCAGTGTCTTTCCCTACTCAGGAGGAGTCTTTGGAAAATGTGAAAGCCTCCTCTGATATATGCCCAGGATGTAACTTGCAGGGACCGCGGTTCTCACAACCACTGTCCTTGCGAGTTCATTTTAATTACACAGCCGGGATAGTTGAGTTTAACATAAAAAAAAGTATGCCATGGTTTCCGCAATTATTAGTACATAGGCCCCCAATTATTTCTATGCCCTGCTTAGCGGATACAATATTGCAGGACATCTATAGGTAAATCTATCTAATTAACAGAAATATTAGCTATTTGGTATGTTTTCAATCAAAGAGGCATTTTAATGAGCCCTAAAACCCTAAAATAGCATTTTTGAGGGGTGGTGAGGGATTGTTGCTAATTTCAGCACATAAAAGGGAATTAGTTGGAATGTGGTAAACAGTACATCCACTACCTATAGAAATAGAAACACCACAGATTAAACACACTAATATAATTCAACAGAAAATGTTTATCCTTGCAGGTAAAAGGACAGAAGGAAAAGCCGGCACAGACTTCCCATCCTACAGGTCCTGTTGCAAGAGACAAAACTGGATCTGTTACTATAGCTATTCATGCCAAACCAGGTTCCAAGCAAAATGCTATAACAGGTAAATATTTGTAACATCATCTCAGTAAGGTCCACAATATCATCATCTCAGTAAGGTCCACAATATCATCATTTATTTATTAACAGTTTCTTATATAGCGCAGCATATTCCGTTGCGCTTTACAATTGTAAACATTAATAGAACAAAACTGGGTAATAACAGACAGATATATAGGTAGGAAGGCTCTGCTCGCAAGCTTACAATCTATAGACATCATCTCAGTAAGGTCCACAATATACTGTACATGGATGCATATTGTGCATGCAGGGCCGTCTAATGTGTGAAATGGAGATTTTGTTCCACATGGAGAAGAGCTGTATGTGTAACATGTCATGTATGTGATACCATAACCCTACAATAAAATTACTGACTGTGTGCACATCCGCCATAGCCGGGGAGGGTTAGGGCGGATCCCTCCGCCAGCTAATAGTGCGCAGTGTAACCCATAGGCGTTCAGATGGCATTCGCTGTGGAGGCAATATCTGGAATGCATCACATTCCGGATATTGGTAAATTTGGCAGCATCGCATTCCCCATAGAAACCTATGGAGGAGGCGGCTGCCTGCGGCAATGGAGGGATCACAGTAGGTATCGGAGATACCTGCTGCAGTCCCTCCTTAATACATATGGGGGATACTTAGTATTTGAGGTAAACCCCCGAAAATGGGTGTTTTCTGGGATTTTACCTCCAATACACTTTGATAAGTGGGCTCCATAGTAACAATAAATAAAATGATGCGGAAACTGCAGATTTTCATAAAGTGTTATGAAAAAAGACTTGATAAATAGGCCCCTTAAACTTGTTAAAAACTTATTGGACGGAAAACACCAATGAATAAGTAAAACGTACTTCCAGCATAGGTTCCTCCAAAACTTTTGGTGAAGTATACAGTATATTAAATGTAGTAATCCTATTGCTGCCGCACAACCCTATGTACAGTCTGAGCTCGTATGTATTATGTTATCTATATTTACTTTCAGTCACTACTTTGTTTTACGTGACTCTGTTTTGTCAAGTTACCAATCAGTAATGGCAAATAATGATTTACTGAATTACTCCCCTTTTGTTATTTGTGAACACTTAAGCTGCGTACACACATAACGATGTTAGTAACCAATGATTTTAGTGAACGATTTTCGTCCAGATTTTCTCTTGAAAAAGTGAACGAAAATCGTTTATAAAAATCGTTGGTTACTAAATTAATGAACGATTTTCATGCACAATTTTTTAATCATGCATACAGTGAATGGGCATCATTCATCGTTCATTCTGTACAACATGAACGATTTTCTGAACGAAAATCGTTTGTTGGACAGTCAGAATGGACGATAAACTACAAACGTGAACGCGCATGAACGATTATCGTTCATCGCTCACCTTAAAAAGATGAATGATTTTATAAACGATTTAACGATAGCGCCGTCGTTCTAGTTAAATCGTTCAAAAACTCATTATGTGTGTACGCACCTTTATGTATTATATCATGGGTTTCCAACCACGGTCCTCAAGGCACACTAACAGTCCAGTTTTTAAGGGTAGCCATACTTGAGCACAGGTGACTTAATTAGTACTTCAGTTATTTTGATCTAACCATCTGTGTTTAAGCATGGATATCACTAAAACCAGGACTGTTGGTGTGCCTTAAGGACCGAAGTTGGGAATCAGTGTATTATATGTTTATGGTGACCCTCTTTAACTTTCCTTTTTGTGGGTTTCAGTTTTAATGCATGATGAACCAAGTTACGTATTGTAGTGTTCCTCTCCTGGAACCCTGCCCACAGAGATACAGAATGCAGATCATAGCATTGGGACAGCCATTAGCAGCCACTATCTTGGTAATGACAAGGCTTTCATCACAACACTCACCTTCAAGAAGAAGGTGAGTGTTGTCATGAAACAGTCCTGATGATGAACCAATAATCATTACACTGTTATCTTATTGAAAGTATTTTTGTGTGTGAGGGAAAAACAGCACCTGCTCTTAATTCCACCACATTTTCCTGGTCTGAAATAATCCCATACTATGGGCCATATTCAATTAGGCTGTGAAAACCGGTTATCGGTGATACTTTATCGCCATTGGCATCTTTTTTGCTGTTTTCACTTTTCCCCGTATTCAATTTCAAAGACTTTTCGCAGGTGCGAAAAGTCTTTGCCAAAAGCCAGGGATAAGTTTTCCCCATAGAATAGGTGGCGAAAAAAAGTGCAGAATTGGGGTTTTGGGGTACAAACTAAAAAAAAGTACCCTGCATCCCTTGGACTGTCCCCGAAAGGTATTCTGTGTAAAAAAAAATGTAAAAAAGTTACACAGGACACGGCAAAAATTTACTTTCGTTTTGGGGGCGAAAAAAAAAAATTGGGGGACAAGCTTTTGAACTAGCGAAATAGACTGTGGGGGAGTTCCCAAGTATGCCCCAGGTCTTTTTTTGAATGTGGTTGGTTGTGGCAGGTGGATTTTTAATAATTTTTAAAAGTTCACTTTAGGGATTTAAAAATATGCTTGCACCCATTTCCATGTACCCCAAATTTGATGGGACTAATTATTTTCCCCAAAATTTTTTTGTTTTCACCACCTTATCAAAGCTGCATAAAACAACTGTAGAGACCGTTTAAATACCCCAAATACCTTTAGCAGGGTTTTTCAAGGGTACCCATAGTGATCCCCCATGTTAGTGCATCTTTTGGGGGGTGACAGGCTGAGTTCCCCAAAAGTGACAGGACTTTTTGCTACTTACCTTTTTGCCGGGTCCCGTTTTCGCCTATTTAAAATTGAATAAGGGGATACGCGGGCACGTGTCCAATACTTTTTCACTTCCAAAACCTCCAATTAGGACGAAATGTCCGGCAACGGACTTTTAGCCTGAAATTTAATATGGCCCTATGCGTTGTTCACAAGTAAAATTGGCCATTTAGTCTGTATTTTTACTAGTGCATTGATATTAATATATTTATATGACAGATGTGACATCCGAGTCTGTTGGAGTTGCGATTGCTGCACCACCATCCGAAGGTGAGGCGAACGCTGAGCTGTGCCGATACCTTTCCAAGGTCCTGGAAGTAAAGAAGAGTGAAGTCGTCCTTGACAAGGCAAGTGACTTAGGGGTCTATTTACTAAGCAGTGTTAGGAGACAGAGTAAAAAGTGATGAGAAAGTGATAAGGTGTCAGCCAATCAGCTCCCAACTGTCATTTTTCAAACACAGCCTGTGAGATGACAGTTGGGAGCTGATTGGCTAGCACCTTATCACTTTCTTATCACTTTTCACTTTGTCTTCTAATACTGCTTAGTAAATAGACCCCTTAAATAGTAATATGTAGCAGTTTAAGCAACAAACAAAAGGGGATGGTCTCTCCCTTCATTATAACTTGTACACCAACTAGCAAATGTGGAGGCGTTCCTCCTACAGGACCATCCTCTTTACATGATCAGTACATTGGTAATGAGGAAGACTGGATATATTAATTTTACAGCACAAAATGGATCTGGGCTTCAGATAATTGTGTGGGGAGTCCAGGAAAGGATCCAACTATTTGCTAAATAATATGGGCTGGTCAACTCAATTTAAAGTAGTTGTTCACCTTCAGATAACTTGTACATGTGACTGTCCTCTTACATCTTCTATGTAAATACACTGTTTCTTTCTGTTGCCATTGTACACAACACAGCTGTTCTGTGCTCTCTGCATTGCAGCTTTAGGTTATGTTGGACAATAAAAATAAACAACTCTGTCTTGTTTGCATACATCTCCGATGGTTACTGTTCTGCACATTTGTAATGCGAGATCACATGCAATGTCCCCTAAGCCAGCGCTGTGTGGGTGTGGCCAGTGCTGTGTGGGTGTGGTCACCCCCTACACTCTCAGCCCCACTGTCTCCCTAAATACATAAAAATAGAAAAATTGCAGAATTTTGTGAAAAAGAAATGGAAATACTATTTTAATTAGGGGTGAGCGGGTTCGGTTTTACTCGGATTTACTCGGATCTTTAAACTGCATTTTATTGGCTATCGCGTATCATGTGTTTTGGATAGCCAATATAATAAATCCGAATTTGCGGTAAAGTGGCGATAAGAACCGAGTAAATCCGAGTAAAACCGAGCCTGCACATCCCTAATTTTAATAAGTCTTCTTGCCAACTATTTGATGCAGCTGGTCATCACCATGCTCCCATGCTAATGGGCCTATTATTATGTGGAGGCCTGGAGTTGTAGCTCCATCCACCCCATAGTTAATTTGGCCCTGCTGATAGGAGGAGAACAACCGACCCACATCCAGCAGTGCTGTTCCATGAGCTCCTAATCCAGAAGTACATTCAGGGCCGGTGCAAGGTTTCCAGGCGCCCTAGGCAAAATTTCACCAACTGCCCCTGCTCCCTTCAATTCATAATGAGCCATGAGCTCCTAATCCAGAAGTGATCAAGCTACAAGTCTGGGGTGCTATGTACATTATGATGTACTGTATGGCATCACCTTTATGCTCGATGTACTGTATGACATTCAATGGAATGCTGTCTGTATATTATGGCAGTCACAGGGATGCTGTCAGTGCTGTATGTTGATTATGGGATACAGTCTTTGCTGTATGGTGGTAACTAGGATGCTGTTTGTGCTTTGTTGTCACTATGATGCTCAATTTAATGTGTGGCAGTCCCTGGCATGATCACTACTTTATGGTGGTAACCAAGCTGGTCTCTATACTTGTGGTGATTGAGAGAGTCTCTGTACTACATGATGATCACTGGGATCAGGGGCATAGCAAGACCTATGGGGCCCCATAGCAAAAATTTTCAAAGGGCCCACCCCCTGTGCAAATTATCTAGTACTTTTATCCATTTTGATAGTGCAAATATTAGATCATTTACAATCTGCCTAATTAGCTGACATGCAGGATTAAATAAATGCTGATTAAGCATTATAAATGAAAAAATATATTCTTTAAAAAAAACCACACAGCTGCCAGCAGCGGCTGTCTGTTTGTTATACAGCCAGCCAATGAGAGTCAGACAGACTCTCATCGGCTGCTGCGTCCATGGAGGGAGCCGGCTGTAGCTCACTCATGAGCTCCGCATTCCGGCTCCCCCTCGCAGCAAGTGATAGGAGAGATGTCATAACGTCTCTCCCATCCCATGGTGCAGAGTGGGAGTGGGCCTGGAGGAGTGGACAGCGGCGGTCATCGGCAGGAGCAGGGATTAGGTAAGTTGCATTTTTTTTTTCTAGCACAGCACACTGGGGGAGTGTGGCTACTAGGGGGCACTGTATAAGGGGTGGATGCTACTGGGGGCACTGTATTGTGGGGGCCGCTACTGGGGGCATGTTATGGGGGGGTGTAGCTGCTACTGGGGGCACGTTATGGGGGGGTGGCCGCTACTGGGGGCACTGTATAGGGGGGACTACTACTGGGGGCACTGTATAAGGGGACTACTGAGGGCAATGCATAGAGGGGACTATTACTGGGGGCACTGCATAGAGGGGTCTACTACTGGGGGGGCACTTCCTGAAATTATGGGGGGAGGGGGGCGCCAGTCCATTACCTTGCCAGGGGCGCTCAGTTCCCTAGATACACCCCTGATCTTAACTCATGCAATGTCACATCAGATGAATAATTTGTTTTATCCATTGTTTCTAAATTAAAAACTGCAGGTAAAATGGAGACAGGTGTCTAAAGGGTGACGGGCCAACATTTATTATAAAGTCCTTACCTGAAGATGTTATTCAGATTCTTTTTCTGAACATGTTGCTGTTCAGGACCTTATTTGAAGATCTAATCCAAAGTTCATATCAGTAGTCATTAACCAAAGTCGCCTAAATAAAGCAGGAACTACTCAGAGTATCAATGTAGGATAAAATATCACCACAAATGGCTGCCAGTAGCTGGACATCCTTTATATAGGGCTGTGACCTGCATTGTGACATCACAATGCATGCGGGCAGCAGCTAGAGATGGCTGTAGCTTGGATCAGCTCTGGGCCCAGGTGCCCTGCAGCAGCACTCTGGTGAGAATAGAAAAGCCAGGGCTCAGGAGATGGCAGGGAGGTGGTCGGGCCCCAGAGGCGGCGCCTACAGTTTAAATTTGAGGCCACTCTCAGAAATTTTTCCAGGACCACTTTAAGTTCCCAATCCGCCCCTCTAACAACACAAGCAGGTTTCATATTGCCAGCACAACAAACAATTTTCAATGGTCGTTTCAAAACCACTGACAGATAATCATAACACTGTAGTATAATACAAGATTATGGGGCCTATTCATCATAACTAAAAAAAAATCGATGGAGGTAATTAGGTTTAGAACTCGCATGGAGTTCTACCTAATTACCGGAGGAATTAATCATTCCTCGTCCCCATAAGTATCTCTTCCGAAAAGCTGTCATTTTTGCGATGACAGCTTTTCAGGAAATAGATAGTTATCCCTCTCTACATTAACTTACCGCAGCTGTAATCAGTGCTGCGCATGCGCCATTAAATTCACAAAATCGGTGCGTGCGCAGCACTGCCTACAGCTATGGTAATTCTGTGTGTGTCCCTCCCCTCCGCTCACCTCCCTGTCCCCCACCTACCTGGCCACTGCATCCCGCGGACCCCGACCTCCCGTCTGAAGAGTAGAAAAATGTGGTTTTTTTTAAACTTTATTGTGTTCTGCTGTGAGAACAACAGTCAGAGCAGCAGCTGGAGGAGGGACGAGGGAGGGAGCCGGAGGAGGACCTGCCCAGCTGAAAGCAGGTAGGTGGAATCGGTTATATGCCATCTGAGAGTGGCGTATAGTAACACCATCACATTCCGAAAATACATCATTTTCGGAATTTGATGAATGGCCTAATTTCTAAATCCCCATATTAATGTATGGGGAGTGTGGAAATTAACGCAGGCAGAATTAGCCAGGAGATATCAGTGATATCTCTTGTGTTAACTGTGTGTTAATGAATACTAAAATAACGGTAATTAAGTAAAATGTACTTAAAACCGTTATTTTAGTGTTGATGAATAGGCCCCTGAATCGTGATAGGCAGTAGTCCCTGTAAGATGTGCACTGTGGGGATCACTGTTATTATTGGAGCCAGCTGCTGTAACTATTAAAGTACAGTGGTTTGGTGGACCTCTTTGTTATGGGTGTGGCAGTGAGCATTTTCTGTAAAGCATAACACCATCTTTATCTTGACAATAAGGGGACACATGATACCAGCCAGCTAGTTAGAAGGGATGTAGCTTATATCTCGGCTGTCAGGGTGCGAACGGCCAGAATGCCAGCGCCGGAATTCCGACACCAGTCCGAAACCTGGCTCCAGCATCCCGACAGTAAGTATTGGGGTTAGCAGGGCCATCTCTTCCATTGGGATTGTTGCGCCAATCCCCTCCCCCCACCCCGCAGCCAGTTGGTTAATTTGTGATATTTTTATAAGTTGGCCACCGGTGCACTGTATCTTATCTAACCTCCCTCACCCCATGCCCCTCTGGTGACGAGTACTCACCTCAGTCCCAGTTTCACTTCATCTGCCGGCTTTTCAGACCAGTCAGACAGAGTCTCTCTGCATGTGTGGGAGGTCTGATGGACATGCAGGAGGGTTTAATTTTATTGACAATTTCAATTTTTTCCCCGTGAATGGGTGGGTAGGGACCCCAGTGCATTGCTTTGCCCAGGGCCCACTCTGCTAAGACAACCCTGGGGGTTAGGGTTAGACACTAAGGGGAGGGTTAGGCTGCATGGGGCAGAGGTTTAGGCAGCAGGGAGGGAGGGTTAGGTTTAATGGTAGGGTTAGGATTCTTACTGACAGGTGTCGGTATCCTAACCCTGTTGGGATACCGGTATAGGGATTCTGACTGCCGGCATCTCGTACCCAACTCTTTAGAAGACATCCAATATAAAACTAATGCCTATATTACCATACAGAGATAAATAATACATACTTTTGAATAGTTTATGTAAGGGTTGACTGGTCTTATTTTAAAATCACCATTAACCAGAATATAAAGTATTCAGCCAGTAATAGTAGGTTGATCTCAATTAGAGAGACCATAAATAGCAGCGGCTTAGTAAATTTAAAACAACAATAATATTAAATGTAAAACCGTTGAGTTTTGTATTTCATATTATTGCTGTTAAATTTCAGGGTTAGAACTGCTGTTGCCTAGTAAATCCAGCCCTCCACTATTCAACAACATCGTTGGGTATATCCTGCCTGACTGTCACCATTAGGTAGTGCTATTACCTATTCATTATATTTTAGTTTGGCCATTACAGTATCGTGGATCTTTTATGTGTCACTGTGTCAGGTGCAAGCTTGTTCCTGTGAGGTTTCTTTTTTTTCCACCTGAACTAATGCTAGGAATGTTGACGTAGTTTTTATTTTTAGTATGTTTAATATCCTAAACTTGCTGTATTTTTTTCTTTTGGCTTCTTAAACCTTGTAAATGTACATGAAGATTGATTAAAATCATGAAAATGAGATGCTGACTGTTGTTGTCCCAACAGGGTGGAAAAAGTCGAGAGAAAATTGTGAAGGTTTTGGCTGTCATCACTCCAGAAGTTGTTTTAGAGAAGCTGCAAAGTGAAGCATCCAGAAATTAAATCCGGGTGTGATACTGTTGCTTTGCGTCAGCTGTGACAACTGGAGAGCTTTTTGTAATAGCCAAGTTTCCCAATGCTGATTAAAAAATGAAAAATGTTTCAGAATTAATGTGTCAATTTATGCAAAGAGAAGCTTTTGTCACAGTGATTTCCTGAGACATTGCAGACTTAATTTGGATCTCAGGATTAATCCGGACATTTGAACAGCTACTGTAGGTGTTGGAGAAACAATTTGGTAGAGTTTTGTGTCTATAATACTAGCAAAGCAATTTTAGTAAAGGACAAATAAAGGCACGAATAGACTATATAATCTTAAGAACATGAGACCCACACAAAAAAATAGTTCATTCTTATTTTATAGGCTGGTGCATCGCTTGATGCATACAACGGGACACAAACAGTACGACTAGACATTGGGCGGGGAAGTTTGTATAACATTTTGGTATTTCTATTACAACTTCCAGAATTTGTTGAGTGCACTGTGATCAAACATTATATGTGGTTTTAGCAATGTGATTTTAATTTGTATATTGATATAGTCTGTGTGGTCATTGGTCACTTAGAGGTCTATTTACTAAGGGGTGTTAGGATACAGAGTGAAAAGTGACAAGTCTGTGATAAGGTGCCAGCCAATCAGCTCCCAATTGTCATCTCACAGGCGGTGTTTGAAAAATGACAGTTGGGAGCTGATTGGCTGGCACCATATGACTTTATTATCACTTTTCAATCTGTCTCCTAACACTGCTTAGTAAATAGACCCCTTATTAATTGTTTGATTGAGCTTATTTTTTTTTTTATTGCTTACTATGATGGGAAAAGCTGTAAAATGCTGAAATATCCATTCTTGATGCTATAGTAAACTTCGCTTCCATGTATTATTGATCTCCTGCCACGAAAGGGTGTAACTTAAGTCTCGTACACACCGGACGATATTTTTGAACGATGCGCGCTCCTTCGGGTCGTTAACAATGTCCCCAGTCGTCTGTACATGCCGCTCAATCTGGGGGTATCATTAGCGATGCAATACTGCCGAATGCAGCATGCCCCCCCGTCCTTCGTGTTTTGGGCTGGAGAGATAGATACAGGCTGCTCACAGATACCAAAGTGTCAGGAATCAGGATTACACATAAGTAGCTGGATGTCAGGTTTTGTAGAACACATAGGTTTTCCCTCTGATTACAAGGTTTACAGATCTGTGGGATTGCCAAGTCAGTCAAAGGCTTGCAGATACATTGGATAGACCGGTCTGAAACAAGGCTTGCAGATACACTAGATAGCCATGTACGTTTGAAGATGTGGAAAGAATCCGCACTGATCCTTATAAATTATTCCTAAACCTTTTTTTTCCACCCTTTCTTTTCTGTATTCTATTTGTGGTGTAATTATTCACCTATTCCTAGTCATATTTGTCTTTCCATTTCTAATGGAAAGAAATAAAGAAAATGGTGCTACCCTGCTCACGCAATATACACTGATTAGAGAAAATAGAGAGTCTGTGAGACTCGTGAGTGCACTCGGGTGATTATGGGAAAAGAGAGGGGAGGCTGGGCTCTCGTAATGTTGATATTATCATAGCATAATAATAAAAAATACTTTTTGATTTTTAATGTATAAAAGTCATTGTAACAAGGTTATTAAAATTTAAAGATAAAGTCTGTAAAGTAGGAAAAATTGTTAATAAAAATGTTCCTGAAAAAGCTGCTGGGTCATTTATTATTAATATAGAAGTTTAACTCTATATTGAATAAGACAAAGGGTAAGTGCCTCTGCTCACTTATTCTTAGCTAGGATTTTGCTATTTCCTAGAGCAGAGTTGATATATTGTGTCATACATCAGTAGCAGCACTTATTAATGTGTTGATACATTGTAATTGTTCTTTATATGGTGAATGCTTTAACTGTATCAAAATTCATTTCACAGGAGTGATTCGTTATTCTGCCTGTGGATATGTTGTACAGTTAGTATCTAATATGACTGGCTTCACCATTAATTTGTATACTGTTCATTAATGATGTATTCACTAAATCTTGTTCTATTTTGCTAGGAATTCATTTAATGTGATTTTATTCTTAATTTGTGGATCCCTAATAAACCGTCAACTGTGCATATATTTATGGTATTTAATTGAAGCACTCTAATAACTGTACCGTCTGGTATATTAATCAAATATGTTCCAGAACTAAAGTGTTCTGTGTTATTTATCTGTGATTGTAATCACATTATTAAGTTACTCATATATATACCCTGACGTTGGTCCCATGCTTTTGGAACAAGACTGAGCCTGTATCTACAATGTCTGTTTGCTATGCCAATCGTTGTATGACTTGATTACTTAATATTCGCTGGTACAGTGTTGCAGGCATATAGCAAACCTTAATTAATACTGTTCAGTGTAGGGTTGTTCTTACCAACGATAAGTGTGTGTGGGTGGATGTATTCATTCTGACATATGATCAATCTTTATTAGTACCACTCGTTATAGCTCTATAATGAGCGGTACTAATAAAGATTGATCATATGTCAGTAATTGAGCTGTCTTAATACTGTGGTGACAAACATTGTGTAGAAACACACGGTGTATGATACAAGTGTTTGGGAAAATGGTCTATATTTAATTTGTCATAATATCAAATCTATATTGCAGCAATGTTAAGGTGCGTATCCACTTACAGACTGTGAAACGATTACGACATTGTAATTGTGCAGTCGTTTCACAGTCTGTGATGTGCCTACACTGAACGTTCAGTGTAGGCACATCAATCATCCCCAACAAAAAGAGAAAAGTAGGTGAAGAGGGTGCGCAAAACCTGCCGCCTTCCTGTACCCAGAAAAACGAGTGTTGCCTTACTCAAGACCAGAATTTTTCAAAACAATCTGAGAACAGGATGGTGCTGGATATACAATGAAAGAATAAAAAATAATGAGATAAAAAATAAACGTTCAAACACAAATGAGACTACTTAGTCCTCAATCCGGTGGATGGCCTTCTTTTACAGATGATCAAAATCTTCTAGAATACTCCATTTTCATATGTACCGAGAAAGAAGAGAATACAAAAAAAATCCTTTTAAGGAATATTTCTTATTGAAAAAATTTCCTAGATTCAATACACAATAGACCTTCACTGAAAACAGATGTTGTACCCCAACTCACAATGAAACTAGTGGGGGATATTCCTATCTGGGTATCTTTAGGTCCTCCTCCTCCCTCTTGATCTTATTCCCCAATGACTAGGAAATAAAATATGACAAATGTAGGCTGTGAAAAGATGCATACCCTACTTATAGGTAAGGGCTCATCTTGAGGCTCATCAAAGTATCTTTATCCCGTCCTTCTGTATATTCCTATGACAGGATGTAGAGTTTGTTCTTCCCCTTAAGTATTCCAGAGCAATGACGAGTGGAATAATGTTCTTATATGCAGATTTAATGAATTAAAACCAAATAACAAAAAACATGATCAAAAATCCATATAATAAAAAATGTATTGACCTGGTGATTGGAGTCCGGAAATCCAACAATTTATTCACCAAAGTCAATCCCAAAATATCCAAGATGTCAATCTGGATCACAGTACAAAACAAGTCCCAAAGAACCAACGCGTTTCGATCTGCTTGCCTGCAGATCTTTTTCAAGGTGTGTGGGACAGGTCCAAACAGGCGTCTAGATATAGACGCCTGTCATTTAACCCACGCTGGGATAAAGCAGTTGGGAAGCCGGCTGTCGGGATCATGTCAGCCGGTTTCCCGACTGCATCCCTGTACAGTACATGAAGATCTTGTGTCATTTAAAACATAATATAGCATCTGGACAGCCATGGAATTCGGGAGGCAGTCAGGATATCCCGCCCGCCGATATCCCGACACTGCCAGCCCAACAGGGGACTAAAGGTAGGCGTCGAAATCCTGACTCCTATCATTAGCCCCACAACAGAATACCAACACCCGGCATACCGAATGAAGGTAAGCCGGGTGTCTGAGCGCCTAGCCGCGGGGGGGAGGAGGGTTTGGCTAAGGGACCCCTGGGGAACTTAGGTTAAGGCACCCCCCAGAAGGGTAGGGAAAAAGGGAGTTAGGGTTAGGCACCCCCCCCCCGGAGGGTTAGGTTTAGGGAGCGGGGGTTTGGTTTAGGCACTAATGGGGGGAAGGTTAGGGTTAGGCACCCCCAGATGGACTCCAAGGAAGAGATTTTACTGTAAGTAAAAATCGTATTTCCTTTTTCATCCATCTGGGGGATGCCTTACATCTGGGTGATATACCAAAGCAAGCCAATTAAGGGGGGGAGCGTCTGACCCGACTGCTCTAAGAATTTTCCACCCAACACTGGCATCCCTTTCACCGAATGCATGGAAGCTGTAAAATTTTGTGAAAGTGTGTATGGATGACCAGGTAACTGCTTTACAGAGCTGCTCAACCATGCCGTACAGTCCAAGAGGCTCAGACAGCATCCGTCGAGTGAGCCCAAATTAAAACTGGGACTGCCACATTTGAGGACCAATATGCCTGCCTAAGGCAGAAGTGACTCATCTATCGATGGACCCTTTTGAGGCAGGCCAGCCTCATTTTGGTGCATCAATCAACGCCAACAGGGAATCCGTACACCTTAAAGTCGTAGTGCAGTCAAAGTAAACGCATCATGCACGAACAACTAACAGTTCTAAGGAAGAAGCTTCACTAGTCACTGAATCCTGGCGAAAAGCTGGAAGGACAATATCCTGGTTAATGTGGAAAGCCAATACCCCCTTTGGCAGAAAGGAAAGTTTAGTGCGTAACACTACCCTATCCTCATGAAAACTAATAAGCAGAGCTTTACAGGAAAGAGCAGCTAATTCAGATACCCTTCTGGCCGAGGCAATGGCCAAAAGGAAAACAATCTTCAGAGTGAGATATAGCAATTTGTCAGACATCAAAGGCTCGAATGGTGCCTTTTGTAGTACCTCTAAATTTAAGTCTTGAGGAGGAATCGGTGGGGCATGAGGCTGTATGCAAAGAACGCCCTGCAAGAAAGTCTGAACTTCTGGAATGCTGGCCAATTTCCTTTGAAACAGGATCGATAAGGCCAAAATTTGTCCCTTAAGAGAGGACAATCTCAGACCCTTAACCAACCCCTCTTGCAGAAAAGACAAGATGCGAGACACTCGGAACCTTTCCCGTTTAAACTTGTGTTGTTCACACCAAGAAATATATATCTTACATATCCGATGATATATCTGGGAAATAACTGGTTTGCGTGCCTGTATCATGGTTTTCATAACAGACTTTGAAAACCCATTGGCCCTCAAAATTTTGGATTCAAGAACCATGCCATCAAAGCCAAGCGATGCAAATTGGGGTGACGGCATGGACTCCGAAGCAACAGATCTGGACACAGAGGCAGACTATACGGAATGCCTGCCAACATCGTCCGAAAAATTGTGTACCAATGATGGCGCGGTCAGTCTGGAGCCACCAAAATGACCGACCGTGCCACCAGTCGAATCCACTGAATTATCCTTTGTAACATTGCCAGAGGAGGAAAGATGTAATCCAGCTGGAACACCCAAGGCGCTGTCATGGCAACCACCAGAGATGCCTGAGGGACCGAGCTCCATACCTTGGCAGATTCTTGTTGAGACGAGAAGCCATTAGATCTATGTCTGAAGATCCCCATCCGGCAACTATTTCTGCAAACACCTCCTAGTGTAATTGCCATTCCCCTGGATGCACGCTGTGGCAACTTTAAGAAGTCCACCTCCCAGTTCTCCACCCCTGGAACGTAAACTGCGGAAATAGCTGGAACCCAATTTTCTGCCCAATGAAGGATATAACAAGCTTCCCTCATTGCTAGCCAGCCGCGTGTGCCACCCTGCTTGTTTATGTAAGGATTTATACTGGTAAATTCTTTAGATAGCATTGAGCCTGACTCAACGTATATCAAATAGTTCCAGTATATTGATAGGAAGAGCAGTTTCCTGGACAGACCAAAGACCCTGTAAGTGCCTGTCCAGAACACTGCCCCAACCTGTTAGGCTGGCATCTGTGGTGACAATGGTCCAGTTTTTTACTGACAATTGGCAACCCTTATTCAGATTTGCATTCTGCAGCCACCACCAGAGAGGCTGCCGGGTCTGCAGTGATAATCTGAACATCTGCATGTTTCATCGAGGGTCTGGTTTTACCCATCAATGAAGCAATTGGTTCTGTAGAGACCAGGCATGAAATCTGAAAAAAGGAACAGCTTCGAAAGAAGCTACCATTATCCCCATTATCCGCATAGCCCTTAGAACTGAGATATGAGAAATCTGTAAAATGGTCCTTATTTGGGATTGCAGATCCTGAATCTGTGTCTGCGGGAGACACACTCTGTGACACCGAGTGTAGAAGAGAAGACCCAAAAATACCATCCCCTGAGATGGAATTAAATTTGATTTTGGAAAGTTGATGATCCAACCGAATCTCTGGAGCATGCCTAAGGTAATTTGAAGATGTTGTTGCAATAGAGCTAATGAGGGAGCCCTTAGCAACAGAGAAGCCAACACATTTATTCCCCCTCTTCTGAGTAGGGATATTATGTGTGCTATAACTTTTGTAAATACTCTGCGGGCAGTGGCCAAACCGAATGGCAGAGCCTGAAACTGAAAATGTCGATGCCCTACTACAAACCGCAGAAGATGCTGATGACCTCTCCAGTTAGGAATATGGAGGCAGGCATCCTCGATGTCTATGGAAGCCAGAAAATCCTCTCCCTCCATTGAACAAATGACTGACCTTAATGACTCCATCTTCAATTTTTCCAAGTGAAGGTAAACATTTAACCCCTTGGGGTTGAGAATGGGACAGAATGACCCATCTGGTTTGTCTTCTAAGAAAAGACTGGAGTAGAACCCCAGGCCTTCCTGTAGTACTGGAACTGGAATAATTACTTCAGAGTCTGAAAGCGCAGAAATTGCCTGCATGAGAGCCGCCTTTCTGCAACCACCCACAGGGAGAGGAGTGGAGAAGAATCTGTTTGGAATAGGATCCTCCAAATCCAAAATATAACCCCTGGTGACTATTCGACTTACCCAAAAATCCGGATTGGAAGAACTCAATTTTTCCAGAACCTGAAAGAGCAACCTTCCACCAGAGGACGGGTCCCAGTCCAGTGACAGTCATGTGGATCTACCTGCTGACTTAGCCACAGGCTGACTGGTGCCAGGGCCACCCCGTCCCCTAAAGGTCTCTTTTTTGGGGGGGCCCTAGACGCACCACGGAAAGCCTGAAAGCTTCCTCTGCCTTTATACCGAAATGAATGAAACCTAGGAATTTTTGTTTTAGGTGTAGGTAAAGGAAAGTTAAGGACTTTTTCCTCCTGTAACCTGAGAATTAATTTTGGTTAACTCTGGACCAAAGAACTTCCTTCAAACGGCAATGCCTCTAAAGCATGTTTTTATGCTATGTCTGCTCTCCATGCTTTAAGCCATAGCGAACGCCTGGCAGAAACAGCTAAGGCTGAAATGTGAGACTGTATCTGAATAGAATCTAATAAAGCATCACCTATACAGGTTAGAGCTTCCAAAATCTGAACAACTAAGGAGTTAGCTTCAAATTCATCCCCTGATTGAAACCAGTAATCATCTGATTCATCCGTTGACTGATAGCCTTTATCACCCAGGCGCTGGCCAAAATTGGCCGCATCGATACTCCTGATAAGGTGAATAAAGATTTTAAAACAGCCTCATTCTTTCTATCCATAGGATCTTTAAGAGTTACAGACTGATTTGTGGGAATAACTGTATTTCTGACCAACCTAGCAATAGGAGCATCCACCATGGGTGGAATTTCCAAAAGCTTGGTATCCTCTTCTGAAAAAGGATAAAGACACATTTTTGTGGAATCTGAAATTTTGAATCAGGTTTTAACCAGGCTTCTTTTAATATTTCCTCAAAATGTGAAAATTCTGGGGAAACCTAAGCATGTTTCTTCTTACGTTTAAGAAAGAAACTGCACTAGTCTCTGGCATAGCTGCCTCCTGTAACTGCAGAGTTTCCCTGACCGCATCTATCAACATAGAAACTTGATGGTTTGAAGGAAGACTGTTCCTTTGCTCGCCTCTGAGGGTGAAAGGAAAGAAAAGAAAACTGCCTAGATTTTATTGTACCCGTAGATGGCACACCTGCAGACTTTGAAGCCGCCAGACTAGCTACTATCTTATTTAACTCTGCTCCAAAAAAAGTATATTTCCATAGAAAGGTAAGGATTCCAGAGCCCTCTTTGATCCTGTATCAGCTTTCTGGGATCTTAACCAAAGGACCCTGCGTGCCACTACTGAAGCTGCTGAGGCTTTAGAAGCTAAAATTCCAGCATCTACTGCAGCTCCTCCCAAATAAGAGGCCGCTTCCTGTATGTGGGAGATATACATCCCCTGATCTCTGGTAGCATTTGGTAGAGAGTCTTCCAATGCCCCCATCCATTCAACAGCTTTGGCTACCCAGGCTCCAGCCAAAGCTAGACGGGTAACAGCTCCTGATGATGAAAATATTGCCTTAAAAGATGTTTCAATCTTCCTATCTGTCGAATCCTTAAGAGAAGATGCTGACGGAATAGGCAACTAAGCATTTCTGACTAAGTGCGTCACATGAGCATCCATGGTAAGAGGTACCTCCCGCTTAGTACATTCAGAAGCTGGGAAAGGATACAACGATGTTAATCATTTAATGACATAAAACAGTTTATCTGGGTTACCCCATGCCTCTTCTATAAGCTCAGTGAGCTGCTCTGAATTTAGAAACTCCGCTTTGGCCACCTTCCGGTGTTTAAATACTGGAGCCTTCTTACTAAGTGCTGGTTCATCATCCTGAATATCTAGGATTGATTTAACTATCCTAACCAAACAAGGATCATCCACTGTGGACGGAAGGGTCCTCCTCTCCCGAGCTAGACCCTGGAGAAGAACCCTGTGCGTTATCCGATTCCTCTTATGATAATACGTCTGAATCCATATGCTGAGCAGACCGATAAAAAGATAACTTACGCTTAGACGCCTTAGTAACTACCAGTCTGCTTGCACCAGATGACTGATCCATACTCTGACATGAGTGGGCATAAGCATCCATCCAGGAAGGATGTATAGGAGGTGCAAACATAGCATGCTGTCGATACCCCATGCAAGAAGGCGGTGTGAGAATAGCCATACAATCCACAAACTGTTTCATAACCTGAGACAACGAGGACACCCAAGATGGCACTTGTACAGGGACTGGTATACTGGACTGGTGAGGTGGTTCTTTATAACAGGCAGCACACAAACCATCCTTTATAAAGTCCTGAGAGAACAAGTTCCCCAAACAGGCTTTACATGAAACCGTCACAGGGGCCTCCCCCTCCTGATTCCCTTTACTTTTTGACATATCAGTTATAAAGGTAACAATGTAATGTAATGTGACAACCTTCACAAATAACAAATAAATGTGAAGTATAAAGTAAAACCCCACACACCTGCAACAGAGGGATGAGAAGAAATACAGTGATAGTTATAATTGACAGTTAGAAATAAAAGGCAGTATTATCACAGCAGCTAGCAAACAGTCACATACAATGCACATGCAAATTTAGTTGCACTGAGCTCTGAATCAACTACTCAAAAACACAATGTTTTACTTGGCCCATGGGAGAGGTATAGAGGGAGACTGACCCAAAACTTTCTGAGACCAACAGCTACAGCAGCACACCGATAGTGGACTGAGCATCATATACACAAGGCGGGAAGGAGGAGCAACATAGACGTGCAAAAATCTTTGAAGGGACTGGGTCGGGGGAGGAGCTGCCGGGGGAGCGCCTACCTCCCCTAAGCTGCATCAACCGGCCGGGTATGCTGGCCTCGTGGCAGCAGAAGAGTCTGCTGCCGATCCCCGGCATCAGACGATAAGGCTCCAGTGGTCTAGTGAGGACGCGGACACTTTGGGCCCTGACTGCAGAGGCTTTTGGTGAGTCTCCTACGCCGAAAGCAAGGACCGCCACGCGCGATTCCTCGTAAGCGAGGAGTCACCTTACCTGACATCTCCGTATGTCCGGTTGCAGTCCGGGTCCCAGCATCGCTGCTATCTAGCTCAGCCGAAAACTGCTGAAAGCACCAGCCCAGTTACTGATGTTGCGGCCCGGCGGAGGTAGATGGAGTAGCAGTACATGCGTCTTAATTCAGACGATCAATACTGCCAACCCAAAAACATAGAAAATAAAACATAAATTGAAAGCTTAGAACTGCCTGAGCAGTCCCGTTACAAAAGTGCGTCTGAATCCTGCCGCACCAAACAAACTACTGAAGACCTTAGCTGGGGTATATATGCAGGAGGACCTGAGGCATTCTGGGAGCTGAAAGCTTTAACTGTTTGGTGCCTGGATCTCTCCAACCACATTACCCCATGGTATCCCTGTGTATCTCTATGGACCCTGAAGAAGAAAGAAAGACTAGTGTACTCCAGATAGCTACTTAAATTCCCTTAGAAAAAAGTGTAGCCCTGAATGAACAGAAAGAAGAGAGGTTAATCAAGACTCTTACTCACCCACCTGTTTAAATGCAAAAAAAAAAACCCTGGCCCTTAAAAGACAAGTTTTTTGCCAATAAACCAAAAGTAAAATAAAATGTCACACACACCTCTGCATGTTACTGCCTAACTTTCAGAGAAAACAGTGCAGTAAATATGCTTCTATATCTATAAGCCCAGAACACCAGGTTAAATACACAATAGTAATAATCCTAGTTCTACTGCTTAGCTTGTCAGCCTCCATCACCCAGTGCTTGCTATGGATTCTATCCAGACTTCAGCTGCTGTGGTTTTGTAGTAGCTTGTATTAATCAAAAATACCAGGGGGAGTGGAGTCATAACCGCCGCGGCGTCCTGTTAATTCAGGACATCTGTGAATCCTAGCCTCCAGCGTCCACTCACCTATCCGATGACCTCACATGCCACATGTGCAGCGGCACCCTATTGACTCCGGCCACCTGTTCCCTTAGCCCCTGGCAATCCTTGGAAACTATTTGTGGCCGGCCTAATGACGTCACTGCTGCAAAGCCTCTCTCTCCTTTAAAGGCAGCAGCATGTTGCCGCTTCTGTAACTCTTCCAGTGGTCCAAAAGTAAACCCCCTGAGGATTGAAGCAGTGTGGTGCTGATCAGCCCATGGAGGTGCGAGACAAGCCGGCTCTACAGTATACTGTGAGTAATCACAAGCCCCGGCCAATCTGCTCAAAAGCAGTGTGTCAGGAAGCAGTATATATTATAAGTACTGTATATAATGGCAAAAATTTTTTTTTATACTTTGTATCAAATCTTACCTTTTTGACTGCGGCCCCCTCAGATGTGTGTCTGGCATGGAGAGAGACCCAGGGACTATTAGTTTGGTGACTCTCTCAGGGGCCGTCTTTAATGTGTGATACAGGTTTACACAAACCTTCTAATCTATATAACTCCCACTCTGTTGGTGCTTGTCGCCTGTCTCCAGGAACTAAGCACCCAAATCCAAAACATTAAAAGGAATAAAACTAAAAGCTAGGACCTATCTAGCTCATGCCTTACTTCAAAGGCACTAAAAAAAAGACTGAGCTTACAGTGGAAAGGGAGGGGTTATATAGGGGGGTGGGAGCTAGTTTCATTTAGCTAGTGTCCAACTCCACCCTTCACTATACATAACCCAGATGTAAGGCATCCCCCAGATGGATAAAAAGGAATGGGGCCAACAGTTTCTGCATCATTTATATATTCCCACTATGTACTAACAAGCCTAATGCATGAGATTTCACAGAAAATTGCAGAAGACTAGTTACCGCTGCAGATGGTGGGGATTACGGTCTAACCCCCATGTACCATAGGGACATTTTCAGAGAAGAGGGATCTCCTTCTAGCTCTGGTAACTGACACTGACACAGTGAGCAGGGGTAATACAGTGGATGTTAATTTAAAAGTCTTGAATTTCATAAATTATGTCTACTTTAAACAAGATGGGCACGGGATCCAGATTGGGTTGGAACACTGACACCTGCCGGTAAGTACCCTAACCCTACCTGCAGCCTAAACCTAACCCCAATACTTACTGTTGGGATGTAAGCAGTCAGGAGGCCAGTGCTGGGATTCCGGCACCGGAATGTCAACTACATCCCCTTTAAACTGTGCCTACAAATTCTATATAATATCTGGACAGTTTTCTGCATATACTTCCCTGTAACGTATACACACTTATCTGCAGTAGATTTAGTAACCTCAGGCGGTTTGTACATAACATGTAATGAATGTTGTGACACACTTGTGTTAAATAAAAATGGAAACACAAATAAACATGAAAAAACTAACGTAGATCAGCGACCGTTTTTTTAATTTTCAATCAAAATATGTCAGATATTCCTATTACATATTTTTTATCATTTTCAACACATTTTACCTAGCACATCTAAATTCATGTGTCACACGTCTTGAAATATTCATTAGGAATCTGGCAGAATACAAAAGGAACAATCATAATTAAATGGTTTTCAACAAGTAGCTGTAATTTAAATATTCCACATGTACCTGTGCATAGATACAGATCATAAAACAATTAGAAGCAAAGTGTCCAAAAGACATGGGGCTATATTAATGAAGCAACGGCTTACAAAGTAACTCTTTTGGGTGCCATTAAGCACAACCCCACTTTTTACTATATCTAGAGACCTTTCAAGCCTATCCCAAGAGCTAGGTAATTATGGGGCTTGTGGAAGACAGGGACGTGTGGAAATATTTATCTCTTAGCCAAATTGAATGGAAAGATCTCAAAAAAAAAAAAAAAAGGAAGTACTGAAGGCAATAAGCAACTTTCGCCAAGTATCTAACCAACAATTATTGTTATGGCAATTAGCTTTATTAAATCCCCCCAAAATGTCCTCCAAGGTGGCCCTATACTTTAGCATATTTTATTTCTTTATGTGAACATACAGTATATTTATGGACAATGAAGTGTTTAGTAGACTACTCAATTCTAGGAGTAGTAATAGCTACTCTTATATTTACAATGCCATTTTCTTTCAATTATACTTTGATTCCAACAATACTTACATCATTATGTTGGCACACACAACTCTGCTAGTAGCCACATTACAGCACAGTTTTAAATAAACACATAGCAATACAGGGAACATGCTACAAAAATAATGTACTATATATGTAAACAGTACATGAACAGTTTATATATTTTATGATTATATGTGTAAACAAAAAGCTGTTTTTATTGAAGAAAAAAAAAAAAAAAAAACACATTTAATTTTATTAATAACTATCAGGGTAAAATCTCTGTTTGCCAGAATTATAGCCGTAGGATCCTCCCTGTTGCTGGTAAGAACGTTCTTGTCTCTGTTGGTTATAGCTGCTACCCCAACTTCTATTGCTACGGTGCTGGTTATACTGGTTATAGCGGTTATTGGACCAGTCCCGTCTTCTATCCCAGTCTCTTTGATGTCTATTATCTCGATACCTGTAATATCAATTGAAACAATTCAAACAGGAAAGTTTATTATGGCCTCTTAAAAATCCATTACCTTCTTTACATGAAATTAAAAAAAAAAAGCAATGTTCACTAATGCACTTTTTACAGCATATCATTGCAACTATCAACATGTATAATTCAAGGATTTCTTTTATAGTTACATGTGGTGGGAAAACAAAAACAGCAGCAAACACCTGCTGTTGTAAGGGAAACCATATATATTGAAAGCAATGGCTTTCATACAGGTCTGGCTTAACAGTCATAGGATGGGCCCATAGGATGTGGATGTAGTAGGGGAATTTAGACTAGGCTCCACTGAGGGTGGGGACTTTTGTGAACTATGAATTATTCACTGAACATAATATGATTACAAATATTAATGGCCTGGGTGCAATAGTTTCTGCAGTTTTTAGAATGGAATTTCAATGCTAAAGCTGGCCATACACTAAGATTATCTGTCCAACCATTCTATCTAGTTGACTGGTTGGAATGAAAATCTGGTAATGTATGGGAGCAAATGACAATGGACCATTTGCTCCCAAACACTGGAAAACAGACAGTTGTTCAGACAAATTGGTTAAATCAAAAGGATTTAACCAATTTGACAGAATGACAGTCTTTGGTTGTTTTACCGTGTTTGAGAGCAAATGGTAAATTGTTATATGCTCCCTTACATTACCAGATGCTTGTTCCAACCAGCCAACAAGTTGGATGGTTGAACAAATCATCTTAAAAAGTGTATGGCCATGTACTGTGTAATAATTTTCATTCCACGCTGCAGTGTTTCTTTCCTGATGGGACAAGAGCCTTCAAGGACATCAATGCCTCCATTCATAATAGTTTGATTAGCAGGACCCTATTTCATGGGCTTCTGTCACCAGCTATGAACCCAATCTATTAATTTGGAACAATGGGCCTGATTCAGCAATTTAATTAATCAATTACGTAAGCAGATCGATCGATTGTTTAACAATGTGCATGCAGTGCACAGCGATCACTCTGCCATTACGGACGCACTGAGGAATCCATTGCAGAGTGAGTGACAGGCTGTGAGCATTTGGGGGGTGGTGATGAGGGGGAATGGTTGGAAAAATGCAGGAGTATCCTTTTGAATGCCGCTTCCTGGGCGTGCATAAAATTAGTCACTACAAATGCATACGCAGCTTGAGTACTCATTGCGTGTGACGAGACTTGTAGTTTCTGTAGCTGGTAAGACCTAGATAAAATGCGTGACGGGCCGATGTGCGTCGATGGAACCAATGTATACGCAGGAGTGCGAGGTAATGCAGATGTGAGAAAGGAACAGTGGGTGTCGCTATGCCGGATGAGCTATGGCAGGCATTAACATACATTTGCAGCTGCGTTCCGTACGAATTCACAGCTGCGTACGCAGTAGCGATCCTTACTGCATCAGGCCCTATGTCTGAAACAGCACATTCTACTACATCAAGGACTTCCCAAGAATTGGTACAGCACTTATTTTGCATGGTTCCAGACATTGGTTGGCTCGGGACCAA
Source organism: Taudactylus pleione (assembly GCA_031769625.1). Classification (NCBI taxonomy): domain Eukaryota; kingdom Metazoa; phylum Chordata; class Amphibia; order Anura; family Myobatrachidae; genus Taudactylus; species Taudactylus pleione. The sequence continues at coordinate 10,165,433 of JAUIMM010000128.1, read as the reverse complement.
AGAGGACACAAGTGGCACATGGTCGTCAAACAACTGAACAAGTATCTTGGTATTTCACTAGTTTATCCACTAACTGTATATGCCCAACAATGTAAATCTTCATACAGTGCATCGGAAAAGTATTCACAACGCTTCACTTTTTCTACATTTTGTTATGTTACAGCCTTATTCCAAAATGGAATAAATTCATTTTTGTTCTCAATATTCTACACACAATGCCCCATAATGACAATGTATAAAATTTTTTTGCGATTTTTGCAAATTTAATTAAAAAAAAAATAATAAAAAAAAAAAAACCTATGAAATCATAGGTACATAAGTATTCACAACCTTTGCTCAATACTTTGTTGATGCACCTTTGGCAGCAATTACAGCTTCAAGTATTTTTGAATATGTCGTCACAAGTTTGGCACACCTATCTTTGGGCAGTTTCACCCCTTCCTCTTGGCAGCACCTCTCAAGCTCCATCAGGTTGGATGGGAAGCGTCGGTGCACAGCCATTTTCAGATCTCTCCAGAGATGTTCAATTGGATTCAAGGCCGGGCCACTCAAGGACATTCACATAGTTGTCCTGAAGCCACTCCTTTGATATCTTAGCTCTGTGCTTAGGGTCATTGTCCTGCTGAAAAATGAACCCTCGCCCCAGTCTGAGGTCAAGAGCGCTCTGGAGCAGGTTTTCATCCAGGATGTCTCTGTACATTGCTGTATTCATCTTTCCCTCTATCCTGACTAGTCTCCCAGTTCCTGATGCTGAAAAACATCCCCACAGCATGATGCTGCCACCACCATGCTTCACTGTAGGGATGGTATTGGTGTGGTGATGAGCGGTGCCTGGTTTGCTCCAAACATAACATCTGGCATTCAGGCCAAAGAGTTCAATCTTTGTCTCATCAGACCAGAGGGTCCTTCAGGTGCATTTTGGCAAACGCCAGGTGGGCTGCCATGTGCTTTTTACTAAAGGAGTGGCTTCCTTCTGGCCACTCTAATATACAGGTCTGATTGGTGGATTGCTGCAGAGATGGTTGTCCTTCTGGAAGGTTCTCCTCTATCCACAGAGGAATGCTGTAGCTCTGAAAGAGTGACCATCGGGTTCTTGGTCACCTCCCTGAGTAGGGCCTTTCTCCCCCGATCGCTCAGTTTAGACAGCTGGCCAACTCTAGGCAGAGTCCTGGTGATTCCGAACTTCTTCCATTTACGGATGATGGAGACCACTGTGCTCATTGGGACCTTCAAAGCAGCAGATATTTTTCTATACCCTTCCCCAGATTTGTGCCTCGAGACAATCCTGTCTCGGAGGTCTACAGACAATTCCTTGGACTTCATGCTTGGTTTGTGCTCTGACATGCACCGTCAAGTGTGGGACCTTATATAGACAAGTGTATGCCTTTCAAAATCATGTCCAATCATCTGAATTTACCACAGGTGGACTCCAATTAAGCTATAGGAACATCTCAAGGATGATCAGTGAAAACAGGATGCAGCTGAGCTCAATTTCGAGCTTCATTTCAAAGGCCGTGAATGCTTATGTACATGCGATTTCTTATTTTTTTTTGTATTAAAATTTGCAAAAATCTCAAAAAAACTTTACAAGTTGTCATTATGGGGTATTGTATTTAGATTTTTGAGGAAAAAAAAAATTGGAATAAGGCTGTAACATAACAAAATGTGGAAAAAGTGAAACATTGTGAATACTTTCTGGATGCACTGTATATGAAGATAAAAATCCCTGCTCTGTCTAACCTTGACTTTTATTACAGTTCTGTAAAAAGAAAAAAGTTATTCCCCTTCCTTTACTTGAAACAAACTATGCCCCACAATATATAAACACATGGGAAGGATACTAATATTAAAGAAAGGGCAGAAGTGAAAGCCTAAAATGTCTGTTGTGAATGCTACAACATCACAGTTCACATGCGTGTGTGTGTTTCTTCACAGAGGCTCAGTATTAGTGTGTCTCACCACTAAGCTGTACAAAGCATTATAGTAGTGCAGAAGCTCTGCTTCTCAGTGACTAATAGAAACAAAAAACACACACTTTCAAAATTACATACATAGTAAAAGGTTGTATGATAACTAGATATATACTGTATTTTGATATTGGTTAAGATTGTGTTTTAGGTTTAGTTCTCATTCACTGTAGAAGGTCGCTTTGATACAGAAATGGCATAGGTGCCTAATTTAGGACAGTGGTATCGACAATGCACTTAAAATCTTCGATGTAAAGTACACAAATTAATCTCAAGTACCTATCTTGATTTCTTTGGTGTCCCACTCTCCAGTCTTCAACAATTGGAGGCTGACTTTCTGTTTTTTTCAAATATTCTTGGTACTCTTCATCCTGGTCTGTGAAGCGATGAGCAAACATGTCCTTATACTTCTGTTTAATATCAGATGACTCCATCACCTTAAAAAAATATAAAAACAAGACTTCATGTATAATATTAAAAAAAAAAAAAAAAAAAAAAAAAAAGACAAAAACAGCTATACATAATTAAATCTGAATACTGCGTAATTACATAGCGACGGAGAGAGGGCTCTGCTCACAAGAGGTTACATTCCAGAGGCACTGTGGATAGAGACAAAGGGGGAGTGGTGAGCAGAGATGGGTATTGTAGTAGCTGGATAGTTAGGTTGAGGGGTGGTGGGTGCTAATAAAGGGATGAGTTTTCAAGGAAGGGAGGATGCGTGAAAATCTGATTGAACGTGGGCAGGCACTCCGGGGCACAGGAGAAATCCAGGAGTCGGGTGTGGGAGAAGTTGAGACAGCCAGCAGTCATTGGAAGAGTGAAGAGGGCTGGAGTGTGAATGGGGGAATGGGTATGAAATACCGCTGGCCGCATGGCCGGCGGTTCGATTCCCGTCAGCGGCAGCCCGACAGGAGCAGAGTGCAACGCAGCGGAAGCCCGACAGCGCTGGAAATCCCGATCGTGGATAGGTAAGTATCCACTAACCCAACCCCCCTAACCCTCCTTAGGGGTGCCTAACCCTAACTCCCCCCCCCCCCCCCCAAGTGCCTAACCCTAATCCCCCCTCTAATTGTCTAACCCTAAGCACCCCCTTCCCCGCTACCTAAACCTAAGTCCCCCGGGGGGTTCCTAACCCTAAGTCCCCCCCCCGGGGGTGCCTAACCTTAACCCTCCCTCCCCCTAGCCTAACCCTAACCCTCCCGGGGGGGGGGGTGCCTAACCCCAAGTCTTCCCCCGGGAGCCCTAAACCTAACCCTCCCTCCCGCGGCTGTCCGCTCGCGGCGCCCGGCATCACTACGATCGTGATGCCGGGCGCCGGTCTCCCGACGTCAGGGAAATGCGGGCATCTACATCTAGACGCCCTGCATTTCACCCTTGCCGGGAAAAGACAGTCGGGAAGCCGGCTGCCGGTATATAGGCAGTCGGCTTCCCGATTGCTTCCCTGAATGGGGATGAGGCAGAAGATGTATGAACAGGTGGAGTGATTGAAGGCTTTAAAAAGTAGCAAGAAGAGTTAAAATTCAATTCTGAGAGAAACCGGGATGCCAGTGCTTCACTTAGAAAAGGGTGGCAAGAGCAGTGGATTGCTGCATTTAAAAAAAAAAAAAATGAGGCGTGCAGCAAAATTAAGGGGGGCAGATTCAATTAGCCGCAGTGAAATCTTTGTTTACTGCGGCTTGACTTAACAAGCTTATTGAGCAGATATTTTGATTACTGCATGTATGCGCATTCCCGCATAATGCACAATTCAATTGAAAAAAGTCTTATCCCTGAGTTTAGAGGTCTTTTAATAACAGTGAAAAATAGGATTTTGGTACTTACCGATAAATCCCTTTATCGGATCCCACAGGGGACACTGGAGTCTCAATACAATGGGTTGTAGGAGTGAGTTAACCGGGAGCTGGCACCTAAAAAAAAACAAAAAACAAAAAAAACCTAACAGTAGCTAGCTCCTCCCCCTCTATACCCCTCCCCCCCCCCCCTCCAAGCCAGTCTAAAAATAACTGTGCCCAAGGAGAGCTGGAAGTAAGGAGAAGGAGACAGAAAAGCTACAATAACTACATCCATGTACTAACACATCATACACAGAAAGAAAAACGGTAACAGACCAATCAAACGACCTAATGCAACAACTGTAGCATCTTGCAGAAAGAACAGCGCAGGGAGGGCGTCCAGTGTCCCCTGTGGAATCGGAGAAAGGGATTTATCGGTAAGTACCAAAATCCTATTTTCTCCTTCATCCACTAGGGGACACTGGAGTCTCAATACAATGTGGACGTCCCAGAGCTTACATCCCGGGTGGGAGTGCGCTGAGAACCCTGCAGTACTGCACGACCAACATCAGAAGCGGAGGCTGCAAAAGTATCAAATCGATAAAACTTAAGGAAAGTATGCTTTCCCGACCAAGTAGCTGCTCTGCAAAGTTGGTTTAATGAAACCCCCCGAGCAGCCGCCCATGAAGGACCTACCGAGCGCGTTGAATGAGCGGTAATGGTACTAGGTGGTTGTCTGGAAGCCACCACATAAGCCTGTCTGATAGCCAGGCGAATCCATCTTGAAATGGTTTGTTTGGACGCCGGCCAACCTGGATGGGCCAAATCAAACCTAATAAATAAAGCGTCAGACTTACAGAGGGAAGCCGTTCGGTCCACGTAAATCTTAAGAGCCCCGACTACATCCAATAACTTTGAATTTGGAGAATAGTCTTTGAAAACCGGGACCACCATCGGTTGATTTATATGAAAAGCAGTCACTACCTTGGGAAGAAAGGATTTCTGCGTGCGTAATTCCACCCTATCCTCATGAAAAATGAGGAAGGGGGGACGACAGGATAAGGCACTGAGCTCCGACACTCTCCTTGCTGAGGTGAGCGCCAACAGCAGAACCACCTTCCATTTTAAATACTTCATTTCTACCCTGTGTAAAGGCTCAAAGGTTTCAGACTGAAGGAACATTAAAACTAAATCCAAATCCCAAGGTGCAGTGGGCAGTACGAAAGGAGGTTGAATTCTGATGACTCCTTGTAAAAAGGTCTGAACATCTGGAAGCAAGGCCAATTTCCTCTGAAAGAAAATTGACAATGCAGATATCTGTACCTTTAAGGAACCTAGACGAAGGCCCGCTGTTAGACCGGCCTGAAGAAAAAGGAGGAGACGTGATGTCCTAAAAACTGCTGGAGGGTAATTACGTCTCTCGCACCAAACATAAGCCTTCCATATGCTATAGTAATGCTGAGAGGTGACATCCTTCCTGGCCCGCAGCATAGTGGGAATCACGCTGGACGGGATCCCCTTGCTTCTGAGGACGGCCCTTTCAGTAGCCAAGCCATTAAACAAAGCCCCCATAAGTTCTGATAAACGAACGGCCCCTGCAGAAGAAGATCCTCCTGAAGGGGTAGGGGCCAAGGTTCATCTATTTTTTCGTTCGATTTTGTATTTGCGAGTACCACGCTCGCCTGGGCCAATCTGTTGCTACTAGTAGTACCTTGACTCTTTCTCGCTTGATTCTCTGGAGCAAGCGTGGAATGAGAGGAAACGGAGGGAAGGCGTAGATGTAATGGAAGGGCCACGGAGCTGACAGTGCGTCCACCGCCGCAGCTTGAGGATCCTTTGTCCTGGAGTAGAAGACTGGTAACTGGTGATTTACTCTTGACGCCATGAGATCGGCTTGCGGACAGCCCCACCTCAGAGTCAGTTGATGGAACACCTGAGGATTCAGGGACCATTCCCCCGGATGGATGTTCTGCCGACTGAGATAGTTGGCCTCCCAGTTCTCTACTCCCAGTATGAATATTGCAGAAATTGCTACTGCACATTCCTCTGCCCATATCAAAATCCTGCTTACCTCCCTCATAGCGACTCTGCTTTTTGTGCCGCCTTGTTTGTTTATATAGGCCACCACCGTGGCATTGTCTGACTGAACTCGGATCGCCTGACCCCTCAATATGGGCTGCGCCTTCTGAAGGGCATAAAACACTGCTCTCAACTCCAGCACATTTATGGATAGACTTGCTTTCCGTTGCGTCTAGAGCCCCTGAAAATGCTTTCCCAGGGTCACTACTCCGCAGCCTCTTAGGCTTGCGTCCGTGGTGAGGAGTATCCAATCCCACATCGTAAATCTTCCCGCCAACAGGTGAGAGGGATTCATTCACCATATGAGGGATGTTCGTGTTTGAGACACCAAAAGAACTCTCTGATTTAGAAACAGGTGGGACCCTGACCACTGGGAAAGAAGATCTAACTGAAAGGTTCGGGCGTGAAATCTTGCGTATTGTATCGCCTCGAAAGCTGCTACCATTTTCCCAAGAAGACTGATAGAGATGTACCGACACCCAGCGATGCTGTAAAACCATGCGCACCAGGTGCTGAATGGGGGCAAACCTTGTTCTGGGGCAAAAATACTTTTTGTTCCCTTGTGTCTAGTATCATTCCCAGAAAAAGCAGGCGTTGGGTGGGGATCAGGGAGGATTTCTTGAAATTTAGGATCCATCCGTGTTGTAAGAGAACACTCTGCGTTAAATGAATGTCCTTTAACAGGCGATCCCGTGACGAGGCCTTTATCAAAAGATCGTCCAAATACGGAACAATGACAATACCCTGACAATGCAGCAGGGCCATCATTTCTGCCATAATCTTTGCAAACACCCTTGGTGCTGACGAAAGACCGAAAGGCAGGGCCTGAAATTGAAAATGCGAGTCCAGTATTGCAAAGAAAAACCTGATGAGGGGGCCTTATCGGTATATGGAGATAAGCATCCTTTATGTCGAGGGACACTAAAAACTCGTCTTTCTCGAGACTCGCAATCACGGATTGGAGAGATTCCATTTTGAATCTGAAGACTCGCAGATAGGGGTTTAATTCCTTGAGATTCAGGATGGGCCTCATGGAGCCGTCCGGCTTGGGCACAACGAACAAACTGGAATAAAACCCTTGACATTTCTTGTGGGATGGAACCTTCACTATTACCTGAGACAATAACAATTTTTATATTGCCTCCTGGATAGCTACACGTTTTTCCGTAACCCGAGGTAAAACTGTCTTGAAAAAACGAGAGGGAGGCTGTATTCTGAAATCCAGCTTTATTCCCTGAACAATGACATCCTTAACCCAGGCGTCCTGACAAGACTGGTTCCAAATGTCCTTGAAACGTAGGAGCCGAGCCCCTACTCTGGGGTCCCCCAAATGAGAAGGGAGAACGTCATGCGGTAGGCTTTGCAGCTGCTTTATCCTGCAGTGAGCTGGAGGCAGCTGAATACAATGCTTTACCCCAGCCTCTGGTACCCCTGGAGAAAACTGGGCCTCCTCTGGCACGCCCTCTAAATCTCCCAGGGGCACGAAAGGACGGACCTGCAGAGGGTCTTTTGGTAGGAGGAGGGGTAGCAGATGGTAAATAAGTGGACTTTCCACCTGTAGCTTGTGAGATCCACTTATCCAATTCTGAGCCGTAAAGAACCTCCCCCGTAAAAGGAAGAGCCTCGACTGCTCTCTTAGACTCTGCGTCTGCTTGCCACTGACGCAACCACAGAGCCCTTCTAGCTGACACAGCCAATGCTGAAGATCTGGCAGATAGACTGCAAATGTCCTTTGACGCTTCCCCCAGGAATGCAGCTGATTCTGCAATCTGCTCAGCTAACTGAATGAGGTCATCGGGTTGTGCACCGAACCTAATCCCTTCCGCTAGCTGCAAAGCCCAATTCTCAAAGGCTTTTTTCACCCAACAGCAGACTTGAGCCGGACGCATCAAAACCCCTGCTACAGTGTATAGAGATTTTAATGTCTATTCCAGCTTCCTGTCCGAGGTCTCTTTAAAAGCAACAGCACCCAGCACTGGAAGTACTGTCTTTTTAGAAAGACGGGCTACTGATGGGTCTACCGCAGGAGGAGTTTCACACAATCTCCTACTGTCCTGCGGAAAGGGGTAATAAGAGATTTCAAATGAACAAGAAATATCTCTCTTATCTGGGTGTTTCCATGCAATAGGGAGAATATCATCCAGCTCCTCCTATGCTGGAAAGGTAACGGACTGCTTAACCCTTTTTCCAAAAATAGACGGTTTTGCAGTTACCTCTACATCCTCCTCATGTAACACCTGTCGTACTGCTGTAATCAAGGCCTCTACCCCTTGTGATGCAGGTTCAATTTCCTCAGTAATCTGAACCTCCTCCTCCTGCACTTCCCCCTCCTCTTGGTCCTGAACATCCTCTTCGTCTGATTCATCCCAATGTAGGGGATTATAAATCAACCTTTTACTAAGGACCTGAGTAGATGCAGAGGCAGTCTGGAACACTGCCTTTGTAAGACCCTCTACCGATCTTGCTAGAAATCGGGCCCAATCTGGTTCAGATGCTGTCTGATTCAGCCTCTCCCTGTCTCTGCGAGCAGCTTCCAACTCAGATGACAGGTTGGATATAACTGATGTTAATTGATCCGACCACATGGGCTGGCTCACATTATGCAATTATCACACAGTAAGGAAGCATTAGGCTGTCCCTGTGTGAATTTTTCCCCACAAGTCTTGCAGGAAAAGGCCTTTTGGGCTGCCTTAGACCCCTTGGTAGACATTACTGTTACCACACACACACAGAGACAGAGAAAAACGACAGTAGTAATCACAATCGCACCTATGACTGACTGAGAAGGGGCACAGAGGGGGATAAGCAATGCACTGTACAGCGCTAGTTGAATAACGCTGCAACAATAATAGCAAGGGCTGATAACTGAGTACTAGCCTGCTCCTTCACTTAGTAGTGCTCCAAAATGGCCCCTCAGCGTTCTTTAGAAGCGCTGAGGCTGATGGGAGGCAGAAGAAAAACGTAGGTAGCTTAACCTTTGTGCAGCAGCGGTGAGGCCTCCCCCAGCAGCATCCGTCGGTGTAGACAGGCAGGGGCAGTGGGCTGCCTGTCCATCCTCCTGCTGATTGGAGGTCATTCTTTCTATTAAAATAAGCCCTAAACGGGAGATCAACGTCCAGCTCCCAGGGGACACTTTTTTAGACTGGCTTGTGGGGGTATAGAGGGGGAGGAGCTAGCTATTAGTTTATTTTTTTTAAAGGTGCCAGCTCCCGGTTAACCCACTCCTATACCCCATTGTATTGAGACTCCAGTGTCCCCTAGTGGATGAAGGAGAAAAAATTATAACATTTGGGGTGCATACAAATGACTGAAAGTTAATATTTGTGTCATTTTAAGCCACTTTTAAAAATTGGTTAAACACCTGTAACTCCCACCTGCAAGCTTAAACAACTGTCCCATCTATATAGAAGCCCCATATATCTATCTGTTTTACATTTTTTAACTGATTATTCTGCATATTGCAGAATATCACCCCGAAAATTACATGTCATTACTGGTCGAATTATGCTAATCAAAGACTACTAAGTGCCTAATTAATCAATAGGGGGAGCGGTGTCCTAGTTGTTCTGAACTAATTCCCTGACATTTTTAGCTTAACATAGGGATTTTCCCCAACGTTCACCTGCTCAGGGGCTGCAAACGAAAAAGCTGCATTGAATGCTATGGGAAATTATCTTACGTGGCTAATAGCAAAAAATTCACGCCTGGCCACATTAAGTTGAATTTACCCACATTAACCTGTGTAAACACTAACCCTTAAAAGCAGAACAAATGGGAATCCTTTAATTGAAACTCCTGATCATTATGAAGATGAGCATCGATAAAGATTCTACTTTTCAGGCATAACGAGAAGATGGCACCTATCCAACTGCAACCACCCCCGCTCTCATAAGGAATTCCCATCCTCCTTGTTACACACCTCATCAGTTTAGGTAATTGCTACGACTTACAAACCTAACGAAAGAACCTGCTTTATGACCACTGCCACGCTCAGCAGTTAGCGCTTCCATGGGGAGCGGATAACCAAATCTCTGAGTTGACTGGCGGACAGAGTGGCCCCTCCATAACCTCAGGAATAATTAACAATTACCATATATTATTTTAACAGATACAGTGGCTATCTCAAAATCTACAGCCATTAAAGCGGGGTCGGTATGAATGACCGCTGGACCTATGTCTGATGGTTCAAATCCCGACAGCGGCAGATCTGAAAATTCAGAAGGTAAGTATTTTAACTATTGGTAAAATACTCTCCCCTCCGGGCCACCATCGACCCGGTTGCGAGCACTTGCGACCGGGTCTGAATCAGGCCCTCTGTCAGTCACAGGCAGCAACTTGGCTGGCAGAAAAGTGCTAAAAACATAAATTACTTGAAGTTGTCTCAGTCTCCGTCCTATCTGTCACCCGTCCACCACACGCTCATTGGATGAGGTCCAATCGTGGGGGTGGGACAAACTTTAAATGACAAGGTACTGGACAAATGATTGCCTGTGTAAGGTTAAGTGACTGGACTTCTGCTGTGTGTACACAGGAAGGGAAGTAGAAAGGAATTGTGCGTTCCACCTGCACATGGATTATTCTACTTCCCTTTGCTGAGTCTGCATGCTGCATCTGATTAGACAAGCAGCCTGCCAGCCAGGGAAACCAACAACCAGCACCAGCCAGGGAGCCCAGCAGGCTGCTTACCAGTGACAGGGAGCAGCAGTCTTCCAGCCCACCAGAGACCTGCCAGCAATCTGCAACCCAAGTAAGTGGAGTGGGTAGCCCCTGATAGCTATGTTCATATAGGGCGGTATTCAATGGTTACGCCCCTCGCAGCCACCCCAGCGGGGTACAAGTTGAAATATGCGAAAAGTGACCTGTTTGGGCACCCAAACATCATTTTTTGCGGTCGCGCCCAGCACTTTGGTCGAGGGAAGCTGCTTTACGCGGCTAAACCCGACCACTTTGGGCGCGATCAGTGTGAAAAACTGCAACAATTGAATAGCGCCCCGCGATCTCCCGTCACTTTAGATGGGAGTTTGGGCGCTATAACAATTGAATACCACCCATAGTGTAGTAAGGGGGATGAGCAGGAGGGTAAGAAGTTTGTGCAGTAGTTCATTTCCTGTGTGCCGGTTACTCATAGCAGCCCCAGATAGCTTCATAAAGAGTTTTGGTTCTTTCAAAACTGATTACTTTTGTTTTTATTCGCAAATATATATTTTTTAAGTTTTATAAATCAAAAGTATAATTATTACTATAAAAAAAAAAAAAAAAAAAAAGAGGGGGGGGGGGGGGGGGAGAGAGGCAGGGTCGGTGGGGGTCTCCGGTCCCTTACTTTGCCAGGGGTGCTCGGACCCCTAGATACACACCTGCGTTCATGTACGAAAGATATGCATGCTGTTTCATATGTAGAGCTGGGTACACACCTGTACAATCACACTTTCAATGTGATGTTATAATCTACTTCACTCCCATTCAGAAGTCCCAATCACAGTTCCCATACGCACGTACACACACACACACACACACACACACACACACACACACACACACCTGCACAATGGGATGTAGTTTGGAAGCCGACGGTCTAAATCCCAACCACTGGCTTCCAGACGTTCTAATCCCGGCGTGGTACCAATGACAGGCGTCTAAATCTAGATGCCTGTCATTAACCAGACACCGGAAGACCGACACCCGGCATCCCGATCGAAGTGAGGCCGGGCGCCGATAGCTGCTGGGAGGGTTAGGTTTAGGGCTCATGGGGGGACTTAGGGTTACACCCTAAGGGTTAGGCACCCCCCCCCAGGGAGGGTTAGGTTAGGGCAGTGTTGGCTAACCTTGACACTCCAGCTGTTATGGAACTACATAACCCAGCATGCACTGCTACAGTTTTGCTATTAGGGCATGCTAAAACTGTGGCAGGGCATGCTGGGATATATAGTTCCACAACAGCTGGAGTGTCAAGGTTAGCCAATACTGGGCTAGGGGAAGGGGGGGGGGGGGTTAGGTTTAGGCACCCCTAAGGGAGGGTTGGGGGGGGGGGGGAAATTAGGTTAGCGATACTTACCTTAGGGACGATCAGGATTTTCACCCTTGCCGGGCTGCCGGAATTTGAAACGCCGGACATGCGTACGGCTGTAATACCTACTACACCCCTGTACAATCTTACTTGCAATCTGAACAAGATATCAGAAGTAATGATTGTACCAACGTACACTCTACTGATTTCAGGCTACACTCATGGCAGATCTAAACAGAATTACAATATTGGGCTGAAAAGGACATAACTAACAGCACATCGACAAATATACAGGAAGTGAACTGGAAGCATTGTGTTGCCATTGTAAAACATGGCTGCATTTCATTTACGGATGTTGAAAAGTTCACATAACAGTACATAGAAAGCCACCTGACAGTGCTAACTAGGCACTCCACAATGGTGCCACCGCTGCTGGAAGAGCATTGCAAGAACGGTCGGCTAGAACGGATAAAGGGACGTACACACTTCACTTTTGGTCCGACATGGCACCATCGATTCGGATGAAACGTAAACAGCCAGTTTCTACCCGACAACACGTGATGGAAGGTGTGTACACAGTCATATAATATCGCGCCAATGGGTCAGTTATCACAAGAACAGACAGAGGATTGTACAGGTGTGTACCCAGCTTACCTAGCATGGTGACTACAGTATAGGTTTACTGTAACTAATCTAAAATAGAAATGTCACGATATACAAGACAAGAAATACAGAACGTTAGCTGCCATGGGAAGCAGCATGCCCTCACTGGAGGACAATTACCACTGTGCCCTCACTGGAGGACAATTACCACTGTGCCCTCACTGGAGGACAATTACCACTGCGCAAAGATTTTTTTGCCCGTAAATCTCATTTAATTATGCGGAAATAAATCAGCACTGAAGACTCAGAGGCTACTGGAAAGCTGCATTATCATGAGTATGGTACAGAAGGCTACACGGTGTGTAAGGCGTGCATATAGAGGGAAGCATCATCCCTCCTGTACCCGCAGCGCTCGGTGTAATACCCGGGCAGATTACTGATCACTCACCGGAGCGGGCGCCGCAGGTAACAACTCGTTCATCCTCACTAGTAACCGCGCAGATGCTAGATCCAAGTGGACTAAAGGACCTTTAATGATGATGTCAGCAGCATGTGACCGGCTGGGGCGGAGTCAGTGTGTCGGAGTCAGTGCCGCTGCAGCAGGGAGCTGTGAGACACAGGCTGCGCGCATACAGTAGCTGCTTATTATCAGGTGCAGGTCCCCCCGGGGCCGGGTGACTGAGGCTGGTAATTGCTGTTGGTCGCGCCGGGTGTCAGTGACCGGAGAGAGTAGACGCACGTATTATATGTGTTATACCACAGGTTCTCAAACTATGTCTTAAGGACCCCAAACGGTGCATGTTTTCCAGGTCTCCTCAAAGAATCACAAGTGACATAATTGAAAAATGTAAACTGTGTGGGGTCCTGAGGACCGAGTTTGAGAACCACTGTGTTAAACTATGCAGAGGTCAGTCTCAGCCTACAGCTCCCGGCGCCTTCATCCCTTATCAATCTCACTCCTCTCCCTACACGCTGTGTCCCTGCCCTAGTTTGATTTTCACAATCCATGACTCACAAAAAATATACCATATGTGTACTTGTGTGTATATATATATATATGTGTGAATGTACGTGTATACATGTTTGTGTGTGTATGTATATATAGAGATATATATATACACGTTTGTGTGTGTGTGTATATATATATATAATATATATATATATATATATATATATATATATAGGTATCCAATGAGGTGGCACTCAGAGACTTCCAATCAGATTGAAAAAACTTCAGTTTAATGCAGTCAACGTTTCGGAGGACGAACCTCCTTTCTCAAGACACTGACATATAATGAGACATACAATACATACAAACTTAAATACCTGACAACAGAGCGTGATGTCCCCTCCCCAAACAACCAGAGCGCGTGTACTACCTCCGGCAGCGCTCAGAAGTGCGCTGTCAGATGACGCAGCTACACCATAGTCATCAGAAGGCGCCGCCCTAGTGACGACAGCAACGTAGCAAGTCCGTCAGGAGTGTTGGCATGGCAACTCTAAACAAAGCGGCAGCCAACGTCAATAAACCACGGACCGCAAAATAACTAGTAAACATAGCAATATAAAAGTCACCAATTTCATAACCACAGTGCATAAAAACAAAACAAAAATACATAAATAAAAATAAAATCAATAATGCTGAACACAAATCTAAATATGAAACATATATACATAAACAAAAATGCCCAAACAAATCATAATGGCTATCAAAAAATATGAATTATATATGAAAAATAATAATAAACAAAAAATGAGTGAACCAACACTGAAAATAAAAGGACCAGCAACAGAGAATACTCGCAAATAAAGCAATTTGCAAAACAAGATACTGGACAGGGCAAAAATGAGCACAGAAATATTATTGCACCAATTATAAAAAAACAATTCAGGCCCAAAGACTCATTAAGACCCCTTGGTGCCAAAGTGTCCAGTAAAAAAATCCACTTCGATTCCAATTGTAGCAGACGTTTAGGTCTGTTACCACCCCGGAGAGACAAAGGGACATGATCATGCGGTAGCGCAAAGTGGCCACCCCATGTTTGGCCAAAGCAAAGTGGCGAGCCACTGGCTGTTCGCTACTGCCCAAGGTGATGGCCGCCCTAATCGCAGAGCGATGTTGGGCCATGCGCTCCTTGAACTGTCTTTCTGTCTGTCCCATGTAGTGTAACCCACATGGGCAAGACAGAAGATATATGACGTAGCGGGAGCTGCATGTCAAGGCATGATAGATCTTAAAACTAATACCTGAATATGGATGCATAAAGATGTCACCTATAACCAGAGAACAACAGGTGAGGCATCCAATGCATTTATAACAACTAGCTTTGCACTGCAAAAAATGCAGAGGAACAACACGTGAAAACCCTGTGATGTCAATCTTGACAAGATAGTCACTCAGATTCCGACCCCTAGTATAACAGGGACGAATCCTAGAATTTGACAGAAAGACAGTGATGAGCAGGGTTCCCCTCCAGGGTCTAGCTCAGAGGATGAGGACCATCTGTCCACAGTGGATGTTCCTTCTTTGGTGAGGGCGGTTAAATCAATCCTAGTTATTTAGTTATTTAAAATGATGAACCAGCTCTTAGTAAGAAGGCTCCAGTGTTAATAAAAGAATAGCTAAAAAAAGAATAAAGTACGCTAAATGACTGAGTTTATTATACAATCAATCCATAGCTGCTGACTCAAAAAGGGATAGCTGCCTAATCCCTCTAGATCAGGGGTGGGGAACCTTTTTTCTGCCGAGGGCCATTTTGATATATATAACATTATTTGCGGGCCTGGTCTAGGCCATGCCCCCTCCGTGTGATGTCTCCGTGTGGGGCCTAGTTACTGCAGCAGATGTCTCCTTTTGTGAATTGCAGCAGTGGCTCAATTTGTACAGCTGAAATTAATGTACCTTAATACACCACAAAAGGGTAGATATATTGTTTTTGTCTGTAAAGATCATTAAATGGAGGCCCTGCTTTGCTCATTATGAAGGTGAAGCAGGACCAATTACTGACAGAATGTATTAAAGGTTTTGGCGAAATAAGAGAGTGTTAACTTACCTCTCCAGCGAATCGCACTCTCCCTCTTTCGGCGCCTGTGACTGGGTCTTGCAGCGATTCTGCGCATGCATTGGTCTAAACTTCCAAGCGGCATCTGCGGCCAGTTTTGCACACATGCAGGGAATAACTATGGCAACACAAAGAAAAAAAAATAAACTTAGTTGTTTGTATCCACAATACCTGACTGCATATTCCAACAGCCAGGAAAGGTGCTTCAGTGACAGCCGTAGCTGTCAAAATCTGTACCTACACACGTCGGGACAGTCAGTGCCACTATCTAGGTATAGCAGCACCGATAATGACGGGGTGCATAGCTCCTCCATCGTTCTGAATATTTTTCTGCTTTAATACATGCAGATAAGGGGAAACTGCTGCACATAATTTGCGCAGTTACCACAAATACATATAACATACTTTCTCACATCTGCTCCAAAGTGTGAAAAGCAAAAACCGAATAAGCTCATTGAATAGGTGTCAGGTTACGGTGTGCCATGTATAGCCAACAGTAATGTATTGGCACATAACTATATACACTCACAATAACTAGTATTAGCAAGAAGGGCAGATAGGCTTGTTGTTGTCAGTGCATAACTGTTATCAGTAACTATAGAAGACTGGTTACGTTATCAGGCGAATCAACCAGTATGTTTCTTCATAGAAGCAGGAGAGGCGCACAGACCACTGCTGCTCCAGAATTGCTCACTGCAGCACCACAACAACCAGCACACAACATGCACCACATACTGACACCATCATCACCCACTTTGGTCTGTCCTTAGCTGCTATATGCTGCAAATTGCAATGCATGCACCAGTTACACTGTTCCAACTTCCCAGAGTCAATCTCAGGTCATGTGATTTAAAGCTAGTTTGCGTGACGTCATTACCCTGCGCGGCATGCTTCGTAGCTACTAGCTGCTTCCGTGAAGATGAGCGAGTCGTTGTCTGCGGTGTCGGCTCCGGTGAGGGTTAAGTCTAAGATCTAGTGGGCTAAAGCACCTGGTCCTTCTGTCCACTTGAATTTAGCTTATTCTTGTAATTGTGTGAAAGAAAGTATAGTGCCACCTGGATCAAAGACATCCTTAATGGACATAATACCTTTCTGACTCCACTGTTTAAAAAGAGGATTGTCAAGAGAGGGGAGAAAAATTGGGTTGCCCCACAGAGGGATATAGGGGGATGAGAAGGTGTTTTTCTTTAAATGTGTGTTAACCTTCAGCCATGCATTGTAAGTGTCCCAAAATAAGATATTGGCGCGAAGCGTCGGAGGAATGTTTGCTTTTGGTGAGTGCAGCAAAGCTGCTGGGGCATAGGGATGAGATAAAGCTTCTTCCAGGGCAGAATTAGTATAGTGTTTGGTGTGTAATAGCCAATCTGTTATATATCGGAATAAAGCAGACTTCGGAAAGGCAGCAATATTTGGAGCGCTTTTTTTCGGTAAATAGGCTTGTGAACGTATCGTCCTGGGCTTCTGGTACTTTCAGATAAATTTGAAAAATATTTGCGTATAACTCAATACATCTGCTTTTGTTAGTGTAATTGGTAAAGTCTGTAGAAGATATGCTAATTTCGGGAATATCACACTCTTTATTACAGTTACTCGTCCAAGAAGGGAAAGTTTAAGATCTATGCAATTCAGAAGTTGAGAATTTAATTTATTCAGTAACGAGGAGAAGTTGATAGCATGAATAGAAGATAGTTGAGCAGGAAGTAGATGTTTAAAATTTTCCTAGGGTGATTTTCTTCACTGTTTCTTTAGAATGAAAGTCCATCATAATAACCATAGAAGAGGGAGCTTGCAGGATTATATATAAGCATCCATAAAGGGTATAAAAGAGCGTCCATACATAAAGTCCTCCATAGTGTTCATATAGAATCCCCCAAAACGAATGAATAAATAATATAATTAAAAACACATAATTAAGAATCACATTAAAAAAACGATAAAATATGTAAATATTAGTAGAAGTACAGAAAGTGCCAGAAGTGCAGGATTATGCATAAAGTGCAAGAAATGCTTCAAGGTGCAAAAAACATGTCCATAAAGAAATTCAAGGGATACTATCAAGTAAGGGAACATTTTAGTGAAGAAAATCACCCTAGGAAAATGTTAAACATCAATTTGCTGGTTGCTGGAACGTAACTGGAACGCATGGCGGCCATCTTGTTTCCGTTTTTCAGGAGCCCGATGGATGATGGGAAGGACGCCGATTTGCGGCGCCGTTTTGCACCTGTGAGAGCATTCAGGGTTTAAATAGCGCGACCTCAGAGCCAAGTACACGCTTCTGACGAAGGACTCTAATAGTCTGAAACGCGTTAAGCGTGGCTCTATTTGTTTTGCCTTAATCCATGTCCTGCTGCACTAGCTGCATTGGTTGAAACTATCTGGTTTCTGGCTGGGGTATCCGGAGCTCCGACCAGGCTGTATCCCATTGTCACCAACCTATGGACTACCAGAGTTCCTGCCTATATTGCTACCTGTGTGCCTTTCTTGGATTGATGTGATATGCCTTTAATTCATCTATGTTTGTAAGTGTAACCTGTATTAAAACTTGTGTTAATTTTAAAAGGTTTTACACTATGTTCTGTTTTTTTCTTTAACCCCTCTGCACCTGTGTAATTAAGCTCTATACAGTGAATTGAGAGAATTAACCCTATAGATTATGCATCATTAAGGAAAGAGCGCTAATCCTGCTACCCTGGCTGTTTGTACAGATGAATAAAAGTTTCTCTTCAAAGAGTATCCTCTTTATAGGGAAACGCATTTAGGGTGAATATTTTATTCTGTATTCATCACGTTTGGGTGATTCCACTCCGTGGAGCGCCTGATTTTCAGTGTGATTAATTATCTTTCTGTGTGCTATCTTCTAAGTAAAGTAGTGGATGTTTACTTTTCACACTAATTGTGGCTGCACTTTGTATTTTATTGCGCATATTTGGTCTATACATAGACTGGGTAATTTTACTAGCAAGGCTCTCTGCCTGTGTGGAGGAAATCTGTGGCAGAGTATGTGATTCCCAAAAGGCATTTTTTTGAAGGGTATCTATTGAGTCTTGGGAGTAGAAGTTTTGGTACAGGTTGAGTCTCCCATATCCAAATATTCCGAAATACGGAATATTCCGAAATACGGAATAATTTTGGCATGACTGAGATAATGAAATCTTTGATTTTTGATGGTTCAATGTACACAAATTTTGTCTAAGGCACAAAATATTAAAAATATTGTATAAAATGACCTTCAGGCTGTGTGTAGAAGGTGTATATGAAACATAACTGAATTTCATTTCTGTACACAAACTTTGCTTGAGCCACAAAATTATTGAAAATATTGTATAAAATGACCTGCAGGCTGTGTGTATAAGGTATATATAACACATACATGCATTTTGTGTGTATATTGGGGTCCCATTCCCAAGACATTTCATTATGATATGCAAATATTCCAAAATACGGAATATTCCGTTATCCAAAATACACCTGGTCCCAGGCATTTTGGATATGGGAGACTCAACCTGTAATAGCGGAAAAAGATGTTCGCTATATCTTCCCCTTTGAAGTGTGTGATGGAGTGTTCATCTTTGAGTGCTGCAATATTATTATGTGACTTATTTCCCTGTAACATGTTCGTAAGGAGCCGGCTAGGTTTATTGCCATGTCTGAAGTGTAGTTTACCTGAGTAAATGTATTTGTCATCCATTTGGGTAAGGGTTTGGTCAAAATGTAATTTGGCACTCGTACGTAGCTCTGGTCATTGGTGAGGGCAAAGCCTTTAAGGCTTGAAAGGCAGACATTAAAGAGGTTTGTGCATATTTATAGGTAGCATCCTGCTCAGTCCTATATTTTTTCATAAAAGAAATTGTCTCCCCTTAGCAGTTTGCCAATATAAACATGGGATATCTTTATGTGCATGGTTATTCTTTTCATATGTAGCCCAAGCGGACTCCAGCATTGATTTAAATTTAAGTGAAGAAGCAAGTTTTGCTGGAAACTGCCACTGGATATGTGATCCCAAGAGAAATTTCCCTTGAACATCTATCCAGACTGGGGCATGGTCTGATATGGATATAGGTTAACTAGATGTATCAATAACCAATGGGGACATTGAATTAGAAAGTAGTAGCCAAGCCTGGAAAACGCGTTGAGAGTGGCTGAGTAATATGAATATTCTAGATCAGTAGGGTGTCTCGTTCTCCACATGTCTTATAGATGTAGTTCCGTGGCCATATAATTTAAGCCTATTTTTGGTTGTTTAGGAGAGGAACGAGATGAGGTTTTCCTGTCTAAAACCGGAGAAGCCACGAAGTTAAAGTCGCCTCCCAATATGATCTTAGAGTCAGCAAAAGAATATAACTTATTAATCAATCCTAACAAAAAAGATTTGTCATATACATTAGGAACAGTATCTGGTGCCATCCAAAGTGCCATTTTGATCCACATCAGTAGAGTGGATATCATATGGAATGCCTTTAAGTAATAATATTACTACACCACGTGACTTAGAGCCATAGGATGATGACGCCAACACCTGGTGATGTAACATATTTAGTTTGGCATGTTCTGTGGGAGTCAAATCGGTCTCCTGCAGGAAAGTAACATCAGATTTAACTTTATTAAGATATGTCAATATGCGCCTTCTCTTCACTGGAGTATGGATCCCCCTAACATTCCATGTGCAAAATCTAAGGTGGGAAGACATCACATGATATAGAAATTAGATAATGCAGATAGTAGGAAGTTAGAAAATAGGTAAACACAGTCTCTTCATAATACCAGTAGGTGCTAAATATGGCCATGATGACACAGGCAGTCAAATCAGTGCAAGAAACATAAATAAACGTGAGCCAAGGCATCTGTGACTCACACAATGCTGGAAATCAAACATAAAAATCAAAGGAAAATTAAAACAAATATATATACGTAATAAATGTGGGTCAGAAATGAACATAACACAAGAATCTAAACTGTACCCACAGCCATTTTGACAATCATTCAATTCTGACTGAAGCAACATCACAAATAAGAGTCATAAACCTGAATTAAAATTCAGACGTATCTTAAATATATAAAGAAAACCTGGTATGAGTATCAAAGTAGATAAAGGATATTTTTCACAGGATCAATCAGTATGGTCCATCGCGGAGAAACCAGAGGCCTCTGTTTCTTCATTAAGGAACACCTGGGCATCAGCCACTTCTGTGAAATCTTTAGGTCCTTGAGAAGAATATATGCGAAGTCTAGCTGGGAATAGGAGAGCGAAACGAGTTCCTGATTTAATGAGTTGGGAGCAAACAGGAGACATGTTTCTTCTTGCTCTGGCGACCTCTGCAGAGTAGTCTTGGAATAGGAGGATGCGTTGGCCATCCCAATGAATGGGACCCCTTTGTCGAGCAGTCGACCATATGAGATCCTTGTGTTGGAAATTTAGGCATTTGAAAATGACAGCTCTAGGACGTGAGGTGTTAGAGTCTCGGAAGAGTCCCAGCCTATGTCCAGTTTGAAGGTATTTAGTAAGATTAGTGCCTTTAATTGTTTCCTTGAGACCCAAAAGTCGCAAATTGTTGCGTCTGGACCTGTTGTCCAGATTGTCTACTTTGGACAATAATTGTTGGCTAGTCGACATGGTGGAGACTTGTTGTTTTAGGTCTGAGAGGTTGTTTTCATTTTCATATACTGTACTTGCTGGGAAATAGAGGTAATTTGCATTTTGATATCAGCTAATGCTCCCATAAATTTATCTGCTTGACTTTGCAGGAGTGGTTCCACTGTTTCTCTTATGGCTCAGACAACCTCTGTATATGAGAGAGGAGCAGGTACGGATCCTGTTGTAATATGGGTAGCAGCAGAATCAGAAATAGGCGTAGAATGCATGTCTTCCACAATATCTGTGGGTTGGTCTATATGTTTAGTGTTGCCCCTGGCTCATTGGTGGTGGTGGAGCCATGAATTTATCCATGTATAAAATAGTTGCAGACTTCACCAGGATAAATATTAGTGTTATGAAGAGTGTTGCTTAGAAATGGTGATCACAGGTAGGGAAGATACTACATTTTAATTATGAGGAGACTTGAAGAAAGGAGTATCAGCACCATCTAGTGGGGGAATCCAATATTGAAACAGATCCTCTGAAGGGAGGAAATATATATATATATATATATATATATATAATATAGAATATGGAGTTCCAAATATGAAAACGGCTATATATTGTAACAATGGATGGGCTAATTACTCATAAGATTTCTGTGCTTGTAATTAGCGTCCCCTTTCTCTTATGTTGTAAAGGCTTGAGTAATAGGACACAGGACCTTGGCCCTGATTCAGAGCCGTTCGTCAACAGCAGTACGCTCGTTGCGTTCCGATGTTGACTAACCGCGCATGTGTCGGTGTTACACTGCGCATGTGCGTACGGCAGATTGCGAGCTTTTTTTGTCTCGTTCATCAAATAGCGTACAGGAAGTGACATGTCAAATGTGATTGACAGAACAGGGCATTTTTGGGTGTTGACGGGGGAGGAGATGGAAAAACGCAGGCGTGGCGAGGCGTTTTTGGGGCGTACATACATTAACAAATGCGAACGTCAAATGTGTTCGTACCAACTCATACGTCACTGGATGATCCTCTTTCCCTTCAAAATGCTCGCACAGCTTAGGGTCTGGATAACTCGACCACATTGGCGATGGCCTTCTCCTCCGTCCCGGCACTCCACGATGTTGCATCGATTAATCACGGCTTGTCAGAAAATCAATTAGTGTTGGATTGAAAACCGGCTTGGTATGTGTTTGGAAAGCAGTTTTTTTTGGATAGCACAAAACCGAACGCAGGTGGAAATCATAGCTGCTAATGTCTGGATTACACAATCAATTAGCGTACATTTGTGGGGGTTTATTTTGGCTGCAATGTGTTGTTTTTAAACTGTTGTAACAATAATGTCATCATGTTTAGGTTTTGTGCCTCATTTTGTTTTTGCAAGGTGAATTTGCATCCTTAGGTAATGTTTTAAACGTTCCTTAAAGAGCCCTTTTTTTCAAATGTAAAATTTTTTTGGTTGAACGTTGTTGGCTTGTGGGCCCTGATTAAATGTAACCCATTTTGTCAATAATGTCAGAATACAAAGTCGTACATTTGATGTAAATTTATTGGTATCCCAAAAACAATTAATGCACATATTTAACACAAACATTTTTGGCAGTGTTCATTCCACAATACTTATTAATTGTGCAAACAATAAATTGTTGGTAAACGTAAATGCAAAAATTAAAAACAATTCACAAGAAAGGAGAGGGAAGTTTTGGCCAGAAAGGAATATGAGGCAAGCACAGAAGGAGTGTGGGAAAAGTAGCCAATGCTGTCACCGTTTTTTCGGCCGTTTGGCTGGGGGAGGGAGGGCTCCAGACCGGGTCCGGGATGTCATCGGGCTGGCCTGTCCAGAGGCAGATGTTGTGGCCTCTGGACTAGGCCCAGGGCTAGGCACATTTGGAGGATTGGCTGATGTTGTGCCAGAGGTGGAGGATCCTGATGTTCCGGCAGGAAGGAAGGTCGGCTCCACCATGTGCTGGCGAACGAGCTGCTCCAGGGCATTGGCGATGCGGATGTTGGCCCTGGTATTTTCCGCCAGGGCCTGACCAATGGTCACGTTGGCCGCAGCATTTTGCTCCAGGGCCTCAGCCACCCGTACCAGACTGGCGTCCATCCTCTGCAGAATCTCCGTATGGAAATCCGATTTAAAATTGAGTTCTGTGAGGAGGGACACTGCCTGCGAGGGGGATTGCCCAGGACTGGCTTCTGCAGGGTCCTCAGCCGGATGTACTGGTTCATCCCCTGCAGAGCCTGCAGAAATTCTGCGGCCAAGGCTCCCCTCTGGAGCAGACTCATCTGCCTGTGTCTCTGTTGGAAAAATGAGAAAAGAGTCACATTAGAATCTACATATTGGCACAATAACATTTCAGAGTTGGTGACATCACAATATTTACCTGGGACAACATGAGGAGCCGCAAAGTCTGGCATGTCCGTATCCATGTTGGACACGCCAAACACCTCCACAGGCTGCACACACCCCTGTGCCAGCTCTTCTAAATCAGTCAACTCCAATGACACAGGGGTGGGACCCCCACCTGTCCCCCTTGCATGCCTAGCACTGTCCGCCAGTTTTTGCTTCAGGCGATATTTGAAGTCGGCCCATCTGTGGGTGAAATTGGAACCATTATCCTTTTGTTTAAAATGGGTTTTGGTTTTAGGGGGGGCAAGTGTTTACTTACCGCCGTTTTACATCCCGGGCTAGACGGACATAATCACCCACCCTATTGACATCAACGGCTACCTCTTCCCACATTCTCCACTTCTGGCTTGCACTCATATTCCTGTCTGCCTGTGGCAGGATGTCCACACACTTCTGAATCAAAACCTCCATCTCCATTCTTGTGAATTGTGGCTGCCTTTTCTTTTTGGCAGCTTTGCCCGGAATACTGTGCCCAGCAGCCTCTTCCATGTCATCCTCCTCACCTATTTGTGTAAATTTGGAGAATTCTCAACTTCACAACTTGCACAATATTATGTTTCTAATTAATCATTGAGTCAAAATGCCTGAAATACTTACCGCCAGACTGTTGTCCATTGTTTCCCTGGTCTGTAGCCATGTCTGAGCTCCAAACAAGAAATACACCAGAATGTTTGTTTTGGCTCGTGACGTATTTATACATGCGTCCTTATTTTTCGGCCGCATCATTGATTGTGCGTTCCTATGATCCCTCCTTAATTTGTGCGGGAAACTAAACACTATTTATGGCTTGGAGCGTCTCGAGTCGAGGTGGCGTTTTTTGAATGTTGGAGGTTACGTTGGTTGGAGTCGATTGTTGGCTGGTTTAGGAGTTTGCGTTGGTGGAAGTAGTTTTTTTGGATATATTCGCTTTTTTATTTCCGTTCGCTTTTTTTCGGTTGTAATTTTTTTTGGCGTTTCCTGTTTTGGTAAGTTTTGGGAAGTCTAACTTTGGTTCAATTTGTGTCTCCTTCTGTTTATGAATTTTCTAACGTTTTTTTGGCGTCATTTCATCTCTCTTAGGTTTTATTTTGGCTCTGCCCCAAAGACCTTTTGATCCGGAATCTTATATATTATCTCTTGGTAAGTTAATTTTTTAAATTGTTTTGTAAATGTTCTTGTTTGTCTTTACGCAACTTTGGTTGGCCTTACACTTGTAACCTTTGATTTTCTAATTCCGAAATCTGTGTTTTTTTTGTTTGTTTTTAGCTGCGTTTTTATAACTTGTATTTGCGAACTAATTAGTGCATTTTTATTACTTTCTATTGTGACTTGTATTTGCGAACTAATTAGCGCATTTTTATTACTTTCTATTGTGACTTGTATTTGCGAACTAATTAGCGCATTTTTATTACTTTCTATTGTGACTTGTATTTGCGAACTAATTAGCGCATTTTTATTACTTTCTATTGTGACTTGTATTTGCGAACTAATTAGCGCATTTTTATTACTTTCTATTGTGACTTGTATATGCGAACTAATTAGCGCTTTGTGAAATGCTTATTCATCCCGTAAAATTGTTTGTTTTCTCTTTAGCATTTGTTGCTTACATTTGGCCTCAATTTGACGTAGTGTGCGCAATGTCGTTTTGCTCTTTGCCCAAATGTGTGTTTCTCCCCTTTTATGTTTTGTCTTGCTCAAAATTTGGAATCAGAAATGGCCAGCATAAAATGATGTATATTTATGTTGTGATTATTTCCAGTTTGCACATATCATGACAATACCCCGGCATGTAAGCATCAATGGATGGTATCTTCAAGCTAAGTTCAAATTTTAATTTTTGGGGGGGTTAAAAAGCCTGACATTCAAATCTTGCCATTTCAGGTTGATCTGGGTCGGATTGTTCTGGCCATGCTCCCGGAAGCCGACCAACCTCAATCTCGTCCCAGGCGTAGGCATCGTAGGCGTGCAAGGCCCCAGATATTTCGAACACGTGTCACCCTTTTTGGAATGCCCGATGATGAGGTTTTAAGACGCTAC
The DNA here is from genome assembly GCA_031769625.1 of Taudactylus pleione. Lineage (NCBI taxonomy): Eukaryota > Metazoa > Chordata > Amphibia > Anura > Myobatrachidae > Taudactylus > Taudactylus pleione. The sequence continues at coordinate 10,139,943 of JAUIMM010000128.1, read as the reverse complement.
CGTCTTCCTCCCAAAATCATCATAGACACTCTCTCATTAATAGAGAGTGATCTTGAGCGGGAAATTTACAGTCCTACAGCAATACCACCACTTACGCAATTTATGGCGGTGTTACATTTCTGTGCCTCTGGATCGTTCCAAACAACGGTGGGAATAGTGGCGGGCATATCACAATCCTCCTTTTCCCGGATCCTGAGGGCAGTGATGGAGGCACTTTTCAAGCACCTCCATCATTTTATTCAAATGCCTTTGGATATGGGTGCCCTTAGTGTGGCCAAGGCCAATTTTTACCAAATAGCTGGCTTCCCACACATCATAGGAGTTGTGGATGGTACTCACATACCACTTCAGCCTCCAGCACGGCTGGAGGCAATATTTAGAAACCGGAAACACTATCACTCCCTCAATGTAATGGTGGTATGTGATGCCTCCCTCCAGATCCTGTCCCTGAATGCAAAATTACCAGGAAGTGCACATGACTCCTTCGTCATCCGGCAATCAGGGATATGGCACAAATTAACCAACCTTCAAGCTGGTGATGCGTGGCTTCTGGGTAAGTGGAGACCTTTAGTACATAACAATGTTAAGCTTCATACAGAGTGATCCTGATGTTGTCTATTCTTTTTCACAGGAGACAGTGGCTACCCTTGCACACCCTGGCTGCTCACTCCTTATTTGGCTCCCACACCAGGGCCACAAAGTGAGTATAATTCTGCACTTACAGCCACCAGGCAAGTGGTGGAGCGCTGTATCGGCCTTTTAAAAGGCCGATTCAGATGCCTCCACCGCTCTGGTGGCGAGCTCATGTATTTGTCGGATATGGTTTCGAAAATTGTGGTCCTGTGTGGGATATTTCACAACATCGCCATAAGGAGTGGTGTCCCAATGCAGCCAGAGGATGCCTTACCTGAGGATGGCCCCCCCGAGGTTGGTCGGAGGTCAGTATGTGGGGGGGCCATACGCGATGATGTGGTGGCCAGATTTTTTAGGTAATTATTGTCAAAACAACAGTGTTTATACCCAATGTGGTACGGTGTGTTTGAGAACATCTAATTAATTTTTTTTATTTTCTCCATCTTCTGTTTTTTCACATAATCTTTGGCACTCCAACGATGACTACTTCCTGCTACCCTTAAAAAACCTGTATGTGGACATTTTGGGGATATATTATGGAACCCATATTGCAACGCCATATTTGTGGAATCATGTTGGCATGGTCCTTCGTCAACCAGTTCTTGATTTGTTGTGTATTTTTTTTGTTTTGTTGGTATGTGTTGTATTTGTGATTATCACTGTGTGTTTTGTTTGTGAGTGACCACTTTGATTTTTGAGTTATGTTGTGAATAAATGTTTTTTGAGAGTGAAATTTTGTACCTTTTTTTGAACGTTACAAGCAAGTGTAACCAGGTTCACACACGTTACATTTGCCTAAGGGGTAATCCAGTAATGACGCCAGTTGAGCTAAAATGTAATATGTTTTCAGGGTCCAAACCAACACCCAAAGGAATCCTGTACAATCAGTTGTCTTCGTAATATTGGCCTAAGCAGCTTGCACCCCAACTAGGAACCTGTAAAATGTAGTAATATCTAATTGTGACTACACCAAAAAACGGAAATGAGATTGTTACTGTTAGGTGTTTCTTGTGCCTGTTTTACATAAAAATACAACACACAATCTTAGTGACAAAAATTGCTAATCCTTGCAGGAAGAGTCTACTTATGTCAGGGTAAACAATCTCTGATTTTGAAAAAACGAATGAGCCAGAACGTTAGTTAGAAAATATTAATTAATTTAAATTTGGCCAAAAAACAAAAAAAACTAGTCCCTAAAGAGGACCGACATATGGTCAAGGACCACCAGCAGACCGATTATATTGTGCCGCATACGGGCCACACAGGCGGCTAATTCAGCCCGACGCCTCTGTTCCTCTGTGGGTGAGAAAAGTGTGGGGATTAATACAACAATAATGAAACCACATTAAAAAACAATCCAAAACCAAAAAAAAATTAAAATTAAAACCCATCCACCCAAAATGGTGTAGGCCAAAAATACAAGGCCAATCAACAAATTCCGACAGGTGTGATATGTGTATGTTGAAATCAGCAGTAACAGGTAAAGGCAATCTGCAAAATCACCAAAAGTCTAGCAAAAAACTCCAAAAAAGGGAATGACACATGATTACATACAAACAGTTTGTGGCGAAAAAGAAACCAAAACAAAAACATACCGGAAGAAAAAACGGCAGCTCCAGAAGGCCCTCGTCCTCCTCGGAGGTGCCTCCATTCCCCAACTATCTGGGCGGGGTAATTACCGATTCCGGGGAGGGGGTAATTCGAAGAGGGGTGGTTGGAGGAGAGGGGGAATTGGGACGGAGGGGAAGGAGCCCCGAAATTTCCCCCAGAGGGTCTTGGAAGGCTGGGAAGGAGTGGGGAATAGGGGAATTTGGGGTTGTGGAGGGTTGGCTGGGGGTTGGGGAGAGTGGCCGTGAGTGCCGTCTGGGCTGATGATGATGGCGTAGTCTTCGCTGGGCCCCTAAAAGATGTGAAACAAATTGTGGTTAGTTTCAACACAAATCCGAGAAAAACACCATTTTCTAACCCCCCCCCCAAAAAAAAGGCCATGCAGATATGAGTACAATGAATAAATATGACCTACATGGAAAACATGGCCATGCAGATATGAGTACAATGAATAAATATGACATACATGGAAAACATGGCCATGCAGATATGAGTACAATGAATAAATATGACCTACATGGAAAACATGGCCATGCAGATATGAGTACAATGAATAAATATGACCTACATGGAAAACATGGCCATGCAGATATGAGTACAATGAATAAATATGACATACATGAAAACATGCACACGCAGTTAGGGCCACAAAGACAAACATGAAAACCACAGTCCCTAAAACTTACTTTCTGCGATCTGCATGCGAAAGCATGCCAGCAAGCGGGGCGTCCGCCGTTGCAGGTCCGACCACCTGCGCTCCAGCTGCCCGATCTGGCGGCGTGAGCCGAAGGAGCGCAGGCGGGCCCGTACCTCCGCATATGCGGAACGCTTTTCGCGGTTGGTGATGGGTGGAGGCTGGCTGGTGATCCGCCTATCCATCACCTCCGTTAGCACCAGCAGCTCGCGCCTGGTGAATGCGGAGGCTCTCATGATGGCAATGGTGTATTTGTTAAAAATCATTTTTAATAAAGTGCCCAAAAAATTTTTGATTGGCTAATGTATTTGGGTAATTAACAGGACCAATTCTATTGGTTAGTGTATGAGTCATGTGTTCGACAGGGCCAGAAATCTCTTGAGAGTTATGATAGGCTTGATGCAGTGACATGCGTAAGCAAATTTAAATAAAGAAATGAACTCCGGGAAATATGCGGGTAGAAAAACAAATAGAACAATTGTTTAATTGGGGCTAACATGTATTTTGACAATTAAAAGCGAATGTTTAAGCCGTACGTATTCTGCGGGTAAACACAAACACGGACAAGAATAAAGTTTATTGCATTGTGTTAAAAAAATAAAAAAAAAACAAGCTAATTGATATATTGATTGGCATGATACGATTGAGGGAGGTAGGCAGAATAAATGAGCAGATAATCGAAATCTGACAGTCCCACTTCCGGGTAGTACTTGTGCGTGCGTTCCCTTCAAGCCACTTCGGGGATGTACACTCGCTATTTGGCACGCTCGTTAGTTAGAGGAGGGGTCGCTTGAGTTTGGGGAGGATGTTTGGCTGCGATCGAAAATACGAGCGAGTGCTTGAATTTAAATATTTTTTTACGTACGCCGAACGTACGAACGGCCACTTGCGTCCGGGTCTGAATGAGGGCCCTTGTCTCCTGTGGCTGCACAATGGCTCCGGCAGCTTGTACAGACACGTGTCTGGGAGGTCCTGTAGGGCATTAGCATAGGCTCCAAATTTAGCTTATTCTATATAAATATGCTAGAACCAAGAGGGGTAAAGGAACTGGTCCTTCTGTCCACTTGGATTTCGCTTATTCTATATAAATATACTAGAACCAAGTGGGCTAAAGGACCTGTTATTCTCCGAAAAACTTAATTAACCTGTATTATATATAGGTATACAGCAGCCACGTAAGCAGAAGGATCTGGTCCTTTAGCCCACTTGCATCTAGCCATTTTTATATAGTTAAGCTAGAACCAAGTGGGCTAAAGGACCTGTTATCTGGGCAAATTAACTAACCTGTTTTATATAGGTATACAGCTGCCAATAGGGTCAACTATCAAGGGGCTTGATTCAGATTTGTACACAAACTCAATAGGTTTGCAGACTATGTTGGTGAGAGATCGGCACTTGCACTGCTGATGTGTACATTTTGTTCTCACATGACCCCTCCACAGCAGATTCTTCTCATGTCCATCTGTGTGCCCTACATACAAACGGCTTTTTCCTCAAATGCCGTCACCACCGAATGAGCTTATGCCCTACACTGCACAGGCTCCTTACCTTAGCCTCTTTCATTGCAGCCTGAGAGCATGATTCAGAAGTGCACGTTATTCTAGCCGCGTCTGCGTACTTTTACTCAGCAGAAATGCATCTTTATGCTAATGCTGCAGCCGATGTGTTTCCTACTGAGACACCTGTCGGCTGCTGTGCTAATCCTCCGCTGTGAGCATTAAGACACGCTATTGGTGGCACCATCAGAGATTGCACCAGCTCTATGGGGGTGCAATTTCTCCTTCTGAACATGGCCTCCATGGTAAGTGCAGCTGTGTCTTGGCTAGCCACCCCGTTACCTCCCTGACATGATCATATCTCTGCATGCAATCATGATTAGCATGTTAGAGTGGTAAATCATAGTGAGAATATCGTCCAACGTGGTCATCAACAGTGTGCACCTGTGAAAACAGGCCCTGAGCCCGCCAGAACTATCATATTGTAGGAATGTGGAGCGATTGGCAAACTATAGTTCCTATTGATTTCTCCCATCTGATGGTATAGAAGAATAATCATCAGTGGTAAAGAATCAATAGATGTGGAGTATGGATGTGCCTCGATTTCAGATTATTCTAAATCATTCATGGTCATCTCCCCAGGACATGGTGATTTAGGATAGATTCTTTAGGCATGATGTAGTGATAAAATTGATCCTAAGATTACAATGCTGCAACAATAAAATTACCTTTCATGAATGATGGTCACGCACAGCAAACCAATGCTTTGTCCTCAGATGCAAATCACAAAAGTCAGCAGGAGGCATTTATTTACACAAGACACCTCCTGCAGCATTTAAATATTTGAGCGCTGTGTATAAAGATAAATCAGCTGTTCACTAAATAACAACTTACAATCAGCCCCAATGTCCTATCTTATATAGTTAAGCTACAGCTCGGGGCGTATTGTGCCTCTGTTAACACGGAACAGTTGATGCTGTGTGTGCACCACGCCTCCCTCAGTGGCTTACCACAGCCCTTGGACTCCCACAGTGATCCACAACTAGCTGGCCACAAGGCTTGAATCAGACTTGGGAAAACAGTAAGATAAGGCAAGTAACGGTGCACCTGGACAAACCATGTCGCACTGCAATGGGTGCAAATACATACATTGTTTTTCATGTGGGCTAAACACTGGCTGCTTTTGCATGTAGCCCACAAATCCTGCACAGCTTTATTATTACACTGCAATTTACATTTCAGTTTGGTTACATCCCTCCCAAATCTGAAGATGGTCGAATGCTCCCAAAGTCAAGCTCCAAAAATATAATATTTTCGGAGCTTGATGAATTCTGTCCCCATATTAGTGTATGGGGACAGCGGGCCGTTCCACAAGAGGAAGGTAAGTAGGAGATATCTGTGATACTAGTGTATGGGGACAGCGGGCCATTCCGCAAGAGGAAGGTAAGTAGGAGATATCTGTGATACTAGTGTATGGGGACAGCGGGCCATTCCGCGAGAGGAAGGTAAGTAGGAGAGATCTGTGATACTAGTGTATGGGGACAGCGGGCCATTCCGTGAGAGGAAGGTAAGTAGTAGATATCTGTGATACTAGTGTATGGGGACTACGGGCCATTCTACAAGAGGAAGGTAAGCAGGAGATACAGTATCTATGATATCTCCTGCTTTACCTTCTTGAGGAATGGCCCAAAACTTAATTTTTACAATTACTGGTGAAAATGTTAAGTTTCACCTGATGATGAATAGGCCCCTCAGGCTGCATGCATTAGCGGTGAGGGTAGAGAGGCACAGTGTTATGGTGCATACACACGGTCAGATTTTTCTTCAGATCTGAACGATAACGATTTTAAAAATCGTTCAGTCGTTCATATCTGAAGGAACATCTGACATATCTGACATGCCTGAACAATGGACGACGAACGATGCGCGTTCCCGATGGTCAGATAACGATATCTGACATCTGATGTGTTTGCAGTCAGACTTGGATGATTCCATTTATTTTAATGCAGTCAAAAATCATTCAATCGTTCAAATCGTTCATCTGACAAATCTGACCGTGTGTATGCTCCATTAGACCTGGCCCCCAGAGGAAGTGAAAACTTACTGCATGAACATCTTATATCGACTTGCAGTAATCTGGTAAAGGAGTATGCTATGTACTATAAGACAGTTTGTATGTAGGGTGACCGGCAATTTTGCTTCTGTAATGGTCCTGTAGCAGCAGAGGAGCTGAGTTTGTCAGGTTTGTCTCTCTATTATACTCCTTTCAGACAGAAGACACAGTAAATACACGGGTACGTCCCGGGTCTATCAACCCGGGAAATTCCTAGGTCTCAGTCTGAGATCCCTATTATACCCCTTTTACACCGGAGCTAAAACCCGGGTTTTTGAAGGGTTAACCCGGGCAGCTCCCTGGTGTAAAAGGGGAGAGAGTGACCCGGCAATCCAACCCAGGTAACTAGCAGGGTTTAACATGGGCGTAGCCCGTGAACCCTGCTGTGAGAACAGCGCACTCCGGGTCACGATGACCTGGAGTGCGCTGCTAGCCGGCCGATTGGTCCGGCGTCAGTGGCGCTTGGAGATGACGTCATCTCCAAGCGACCACTTTCACTCCGCAAAAGCCGGGTCTATGCAGACCCGACTGCGGTGTGAGCGGCGCTGACTCGGAAATATCCCGAGTCGGCGCCGGCAAAATTCCAGGTCTGATCCGGATAGGAACTTTGTTCCAACTCCGAGTCACACCCGGAATTTAGGTGGAAAAGGGGTATAACACTACACCAAAAACCTGGGAAATTCCAGGGTCGGATACATTCACACTAAACCCGGCTCTGCCCTGGTATTTGTTAGCATTTTTAGATTAAATGCCACTAAGTTTGTTTGTTTCCAATGTTTTTTTTTATTTCAAACCAATACATTTTTTATATTACAACAATATAAGAAAATTAAGAAATGAATATAGCCTCTAGAAAGTTTTGTCCTATACAAAGACAACATTTTCACATAAAAATGTTGAACATATACAGTCAGGTGCATAAATATTGGGACAGTGACAGAATTTTCATATTTTGGCCTCTATTCACCACCACAATGGCTTTGAAATGAAACAAACAAGATGTGCTTTAACTGCAGACTTTCAGACTTAATTTGAGGGTAATTACATCCAAATCAGGTGAACGGTGTAGGAATTCCAGTGGTTTCTATATGTGCCTCCCACTTTTTAAGGGGCCAAAAGTAATGGGACAAACTAAACAATCCTAAATCTAACTTTCACTTTTTAATACTTTGTTGCAAATCCTTTGCAGGCAATTACAGCCTGAAGTCTGGAACGCATAGACATCACCAGACGCTGGGTTTCATCCCTGGTGATGCTCTGCCAGGCCTCTACTGCAAATGTCTTCAGTTCCTGCTTGTTCTTGGGGCATTTTCCCTTCAGTTTTGTCTTCATCAAGTGAAATGCATGCTCAATCGGATTCAGGTCGGGATTGACTTGCCCATTGCATAACATTCCACTTTTTAGCCTTAAAAAACTCTTTGGTTGCTTTTGCAGTATGCTTCGGGCCATTGTCCATCTGCACTGTGAAGCGCTGTCCAATGAGTTCTGAAGCATTTGACTGAATATGAGCTTATAATATTGCCCTAAACAGTTCAGAATTCATTCTGCTGCTTTTGTCAGCAGTCACATCATCAATAAATACAAGGGAACCAATTCCATTGGCAGCCATACATGCCCATGCCATGACACTACCGCCACCATGCTTCACTGATGAGGTGGTATGTTTTGGATCATGAGCAGTTAAGTTCCTTCTCCATACTCTTCTCTTCCCATCACTCTGGTACAAGTTGATCTTTGTCTCATCTGTCTATAGGATGTTGTTCCAGAACTGTAATGGCTTTTTTAGATGTTGTTTGGCAAACTCTAATCTGGTCTTCCTGTTTTTGAGGCTCACCAATGGTTTACATCTTATGGTAAACCCTCTATATTCACTCTTGTGAAGTCTTCTCTTGATTGTTGACTTTGACACATATACACCTACCTCCTGGAGAGTGTTCATGAGTTGGCCAACTGTTGTGAAGGGGTTTTTCTTCACCAGGGAAATAATTCTTCTGTCATCCACCACAGTTGTTTTCCGTGGTCTTCCGGGTCTTTTGGTGTTGCTGAGCTCTGCGGTGCGTTCTTTCTTTTTAAGAATGTTCCAAACAGTTGATTTGGCCACACCTTATGTTTTTGCTATCTCTCTGATGGGTTTGTTTTGATTTTTCAGCCTAATGATGGCTTGCTTCACTGATAGTGACAGCTATTTGGATCTCATATTCAGAGTCGACAGCAACTGATTCCAAATGCAAATGTCACACCTAGAATCAACTCCAGACCTTTTACCTGCTTAATTGATAATGAAATAACGAGGAAATAGCCCACACTTGTCCATGAAATAGCTTTTGAGTTGCTAGTCCCATTACTTTTGGCCCCTTAAAAAGTGGGAGGCACATATAGAAACCATTGTAATTCCTACACCGTTCACCTGATTTGGATGTAATTACCCTCAAATTAAGTCTGAAAGTCTACAGTTAAAGCACATCTTGTTTGTTTCATTTCAAAGCCATTGTGGTGGTGAACAGAGGCAAAAATATGAAAATTCTGTCAATGTTCCAATATTTATGCACCTGACTGTAAGTGTATTATTTTATTTGTGTGCCCTCAGTCATGTGGTTCGGGCACCTGAGGTTGATGTAATCTGCAGGCGCACCAAATAGCCAATGAGAGAGGTTTCTTAAAACCCAGGTCGAAACACCTGTTCACACTAGAGACATGTTTCTGTTCACATATAGCTAAAACCTGGGTTGATGCACGTTCACTGCCAAAAACCCAGGTTTTTGCTGTATGTCTGAATGGGTATTAGTTACTGTATGCCTGTTTTTTATTCATTAGGGTAAGGTTTCCGTTGCATAGATTTTTTGTGCAAAATTGCACTAGTGCTATTATGATATCATGTTAATTCACTCACTGCGAAACCTCTGCTCGACTTATGTAAAAGGCAGCACAAACATCATGTAATAGTGTCACGTTGTACAAAGGTGCATTATATGATGAGATAACCAGGGCCGTCCTGGCAAAAACTACCCATCTAAAACAAAGTATACAGACATTTGCAAATCATTGCAGACCAAGGGGGCCTCAGAACTCCTGGAACAGGGGCTGACAACCACGCTAATGTGGATGTGCTCACAGCTCTACCCCAGGTACCCGTTCCTGCCTTATGCTCAAATCCTCTCCGCTAACCGGTCACTCAAGCCTGCAGCAGCTGGTCTATGGACAGGTTCACCTGTATGGTGACTTCCAAAGTTGACACTGCAGGAACCTTGGGCCATGTTATTCTGGCTATAGCAAGGGATGGAGCTAGTTGTGAAGTAAGACCCATGCTGAGCCTGAGCTTGAAAATCCGACATTTACCTGGCATTTGAGTGCCGGGTGGGTTTGCTAGTTCTAGCCTTATACCCCTTTTACACAGAAAATTAACTTACCGGGTACAGCACTTTTACCAGATAATTTGCAGAACACAGGGTTTTTTTTTCTGTATAAAAGGGTCAACCCGAATAATACCCCTTTTCCACCTAAATTCGGGGTTTGACCCGGAGTTGGAACAAAGGGCCTGATTCAGAGCCGGATGCAATTAGCGCTCGCTCGTCCTGAAAATAGGGGTGGCTATTCAAATCAACTGTTCGCTGTTTGCGGTCTGTTGACGCCTCTCTGTCTGAATGAGCGAACAAAACTTGAGGTCGTTTTTTGGGAAGCTACGCCCCCTGGCCGCTCGCATCCTACGTCATGTCCGCTATTTATTAGATTAATCGAGTACATCGAACAGGGTATGAGCTGCTCGCTATTCTTGTGGTTGGTTTTTGCTACCACAATTTTGCGAGCAGTTCTGGCTTAAAAAAAACCCAGTGACGTGGTCAATGATGCTGCTGTTTTAAATATGCACACCCATAACACCCCCATTTTGACCTTTAAGTACGCCTGCGATCGGATCTCCACTCCCCGTTTTCAAGCACCTTCCCTTGTTACCACCCACATACGCCTCTTTCTGTCACTCAAATTAGCAGGCATTCGCTATTTTGCGAGCACATGAATTTCGGCCGCACTGACTGGTTCACGCATGCGTATAACGATCCGTACGCATTCGCGCAGTTGGGCAAACATCGCTCGGAGCAAACGAGCTGCCGCTTACGAGTGGCTCTGAATCAGGCCTAAAGTTCCTATCCGGATCAGACCCGGAATTTTGCCGGCGCCGACTCAGGATATTCCCGAGTCAGCGCCACTCACACCGCAGTCAGGTCTGCATAGACCCGGCTTTTGCAGAGTGAAAGTGGTCGCTTGGAGATGACGTCATCTCCAAGCGCCACTGAAGCCGGACCAATCGGCTGGCTAGCAGCGCACTCCAGGTCATCGTGACCCGGAGTGCGCTGTTCTCACAGCAGGGTTTCACGGGCTACGCTCGTGTTAAACCCTGCCAGTTACCTGGGTTGGATTGCCGGGTCACTCGACCCGGCGATCCAACTCTCTCCCCTTTTACACCAGGGACCTGCCCGGGTTAACCCTTCAAAAACCCGGGTTTTAGCTCCGGTGTAAAAGGGGTATTAGAAATGCCAAGATTTTCAACCTGGGTTGACCCTTTCACACAGAAAAAAAACATGTGTAAAAGCACCTTTACCCGGTAATTACATTTTTTCGTGTGGAAGGGGTATAAAGTTTTTTTATTCAGCTAAATTTCTCAAACTGCTTTCATCTATCTACCATAGGGTTCTTTTTAGCACTGCCAGCTGAGTGACAGTGCTAATTGAGTATCCAACTCCATTTGCAGATTCCCATCCATATAATTGCAGATGCAACTGCAGCAAAATACGCAAGGAAGGCCACAAATCCGCCTGACTCAGAATTGTGCCCTATGAGGAGGGAGTGTTCAGCCACCTCAATATACCCCCCTCCCCCATTAGGGCTGCATCCAAACATTTCCTGGGCTGGTTTTGCATAACAATCTGCCCCTAGCTACATCCAAGTGATCTAAAGGACCAATTTATTTTACTTTTTATTAATGTTTAATAGCGAAATACAATTTTATAACAATACAGTAACAGTGATAAAGGCTAATAAAATGGAATACATTTGAAAAACTAAGCAATTTATTTCCAAACAGGTATGCAAGAATCGGTATGATATGCCGGCTATTGGGATGCCTCCTGTCAGAATACCGACAGCGGCATCCCGATGGTTTGTATCCCAATAGGGGTCGGGTAAGCATACTTGCCCTCCTCCCCTTCTGGAAGTTTAACCCTAACCCACCCCATGAGTCCCCCTCCTTCGTGCCTAAACTTAACCCTCCCCCCGTAGTGCCTAAACCTAACCCCCCCCCCCAATGGTGCCTAACCTCCCCCCAAAATACCATAACGCTAACCCCACTAACTGGCCTAGACCTAACCCTCCCCCTCCGCAGCTAACAGGATGGGCGCCCCACCTCGTTCGGGCAGCCGTCCGTCTGCTTCCTGTAGAGTAACACTGGGATAATTAGCCTGGCCTGGCTTAGCCTCTGGCATCTCAATTGTCAGCTGTCCTGCTTCCTCTTGCAGGTTAACATAGGCTCCGGCCTGGTCTTTAGCTGGCTGGCTGCGACAGCTTCACAGTTGCAGTCTTAACTAGCCACCAGTGGCTTCCCAGCACACACTGGTCTCCAATTGTAGTCCCACCTGAACTGTCTGACTGCTCCAGCCCTACCTGGGCTCTGCAAAGGGCAGCAATGGTGAACTAACACCTGGCTTTTTCTACCCTGTGTGGGCAGATCCCTCCAGCCTTACACAAAAAAAGCTGCTGCCTAACCCTCCCACTAACCTCAGTACTTATTATCGGGATGCTGGCATCAGGATTCTGATGTGTGTGCATCACGCAATCCGACTTGCCGTGCACGCCACAGTATGCCAGGTTGCGGCAACATTCACACCATGCAATCCTATGGATCGCAGGTGCGAACGCAGCGCGCATACCTAATCACTGGCGCGATTTGATGCACAAGATTTGTGTGCTCACTGGAATGCATACATGCAGTCTATGAGTGTGCCACATAACTGTTCAGACCTTTAGTTGCATAGACTGCATGTGTGTATTCCAGTGAGCACACAAATCTGTAAATTAGTAGATCCACCATTTTATGAGTGACAGCAATCGCACGCTTAGAGAGTGCTGAATCTGCAGTTAACCACAGAATGTGATGGCATACCATATCTGTATTACGCAAGGAACACGGCCAGCTAATGGGGCTGGTATTTGTGGAAGTACAAGTGCCAGCATGTGGAGCATTAATGGCCCACTGGTACCTCTACTCCTCCTGTAAAATAAACGCAACACTTAATGTTTTAATCATTTATAAAACTGGACCTTTACCTGTGGGGAGGCTGCCTATAAGCTATTTTTCATGGCTGCTGCCCATCAGGACTTCCTCGATGTCTTCTTACTTCAGAAGAACTTACTTGCTTTGCTCCTCTGCTGACTGACTGCCCCTGCCTCGCTCTGGGTGCAAGAGGGTGGGGCGATGACACGGCGATGACACGGCGAGCTGTATTTGGCTCGTGGTGGACATTTTTAAAATAGGAACCGCTGCCATAGCACGCCCGCTGCCATATTCTGCATTAATGGCAGATGGACACTGGATCCTTTGGGATCGAGGCCTGTCGTCATGCCTCCCACTGCATACCGCTGTCAGGTGCCTCTGCATCGGGGGTCGTTACCTGGATCTCTCCAGATCCGGCAGCGCTGCCTTGGTCCCGATGCATCAGCATGCCTAAGCCACACCATGGGGGTGTGGCTTAGGCAAATGAGCCTAGCATTATCAATAGCCCTGGCAACACACGACCCTGATAAAACTGACTAATGTGGTGCCAGAGCTACTAATCATATAGTCTGCTCCCCCCTAACCCCAAAACAGCCCTAGTCCCACTGTATAAACTAAACAACTTCTTATTCCTCTCCAGGTAACACAATAATTTATGTTAGTGAGGAGGGGTTGACGATATTTGTGCACTCAAGTGAAGCCATTTCGAGTACACCTGGCAGATGGGTGCATCAAGGTGGGCGACCTGTGCCCCCTATGGAGTCGAAGAAAAAGACTGCAGGTAAGACATAAGTCTCCTATTCTTCCTCCACTAGGGGACACTGGGATGTCCCAAAGCAGTCCCCTATGGGTGGGGTTGCTCCAGAGCTGCATTGAGCTCAGAATGCCCAAAAGGCGGCTTCTGAGGATGCAAAAGTATCAAAAGCGTAAAATCTGATGAAAGTATTAGCAGACGATCATATGGCAGCCCTATAGAGCTGTTCTGCAGAAGCCTCACAGTGTGCTGCCCAAGAAGTCCCCGCAGACCGGGTGGAATGTGCCGGCACTACGACAGGTGTAGGAAGGTTCACCAATGAGTAAGCCTGGCAAATGGTAAAGCGAAGTGAGTGGGCCAAGCTCTGCCTTGTAGCCGGCCAGCCTCTCTTATGTACATCATATAAGAAAGAGTATGACTTGTGAATCTCCCTAACAAAGTCGGAGAACCCAACCACATACAATGAAGCCTCCGGCTGAGAAGAGTCCGTCGTCTGGAATACAGGTACTACAATCTCCTGTTTAATGTGGAAGCGGGATACCACCTTGGTAAGGTAGCCCAGGCAAGTCCCCAGTACATCCCTGTCTGAATGGAAAACAAGAAATGGGGAGCAACACGATAGAGCGCTCCAATCCGGCACCATCCGGGCTGACGCTATGGCTAGTAGAAAAAAGATTTACACATGAGCCAGCGCAAATCCACTGTCCATAACGGTTCAAATGGAGCCAACTGGAGAGCTTGGAGAACTAAAGAAAGGCCAGAGGAGACACAAACTGTGACTGAACATAGAGAACCCCTTGGAAAAAGATTTGTACCTTCGGCAGCAGAGATATCTGTCTTTGAAAGGTCAAAACCTGGACCTTCAAGGATGATAGCTGGAGGCCCAAGTCCAGAACCAACTGCTGAAAGGAAAGGATCCGCAAAAGGTGGAAAGACCTGGGGTTAAAACTCCTGGTTGAACACCAAGAAAAATAGGTACACCAAACCAGGTGATAAATACATGCCTAAGAAGGGTTCCTAGCCTGCAGCATGGTCCGAACCACCCTTCTGGAGAATCTTTTTGCTCTTAGGATGGATGCCTCAAGAGCCACCCCATCAAAGCGAGCCGGGCCAGGTCCGGATGGAAACATGGACCCTGAGAAAAAAAGATCTGGCCTCAATGGAAGATGCAGAGGAGCATCTATGGAGAGGCCCAGGAGATCTGCATACCACATGCGCAGAGGCCAATCCAAAGCCACCAGGATCAGAGTACCTCCCTCCAATATGAGCCACCAGGATCAGAGTACCTCCCTCCAATTTGAAAGTGTGGAGGACCTGAGGAATCATTGAGATCGGAGGGAAAACCCAAATCTAGGGGAAGGTCCAAGGAACCGCTAGTGCATCTACCAGGAGAGCCTCTGAATCCCTGTTGCAGGAGCAATATCTTGGAAGCTGATGGCCAGACGCCATCATGTCAATGTCAGGCAGGCCCCAGCGATAGAATAACAGCTGAAAGAAGTCCAGATGTAGCGCTCACTCGCCTGCATGGACGTCTTGACAACTTAAGAAGTCCGCTTCCCAATTTTGAACACCCGGGATGAAGAGGACAGACAGTGCTGGAAGATGACACTCTACCCAGTGGAGAATTCGGTTAACTTCCTGCATGGCTTCCTGACTGCAAGTGCCGCCCTGGCGATATATGTAGGTCACCACGGTTGCATTGTCCGACTGCACCTTCACCGAATGTCCCTGGTGAACACGGCATGAAGTTCCAGGACGTTGATGGAGAGCTGGGTCATCTGATGCGTCCAATGGCCCTGAAAAGTTAATGACAAGTTACCGCCCCCCCACACCTGAAGGCTTGCACCGGTGGTGAGTAGGACCCAGACCTGGATCCAAAAGGGGAATCCCTTGTCCAGATGTGAGCGCTGGAGCCACCACAGTAGAGAGATGTACCTCCTGAGGATGAATTAAGAGTCTGAGCCTTGAGGTTCGAGTGTAACTTCATTTAACGCTTTAGAATGATTCCCTGGAGAGGCCGGGAGTGAAACTAACCATACTCCACCAAGTAGAATGTTGAAACCAATGACCCCAGAATCTACATTCACGATTGTATGGACACTCTAAGCTGACTATGAAAATTAGAGTTATGGTAGACTTACCTTGATAACTCCTTTTCTTCGAGGTCCATAGGGTCCACAGGAATACATTGTGTCGTGGTTCAGCCTAGGATCAGCCATCTCTTACCTCTGCGTCAGCTCCCCCTGACTTTTTATTTGGTCAGACATCTGGTGCAGTGATGGGCGAGGTGCTGAGCATTCTGCCTTAGGTGCTTGCAGACTTCCATGGTCGGCTGTGTGTGTCGGGGATCGAAGTTCCCAGCATGGGCGCCGCCATGACAGTTCCTATCATGTGACAGTATCCCAACCAGTGGGAGCATGGTCTAGGTCAGCTGACGCTGTGCTCCAATCATCTGCTACCACTGGGTATGTATACTGCTCCAGAACTCCAGGAAGTTGCCTGATCAACAATTGTCACTCCTAGTGAGCTAGTAGAGTCTAGTTTCAGGTTCCCTTGGTTTTCTCGTGTTCCAGTGTCTCCTTTGAGCAACAGTGCGACCAACATCCCTGCTTGTGTGCTTAGTCTCCAGTGTCTCCTTGTGAGCTACATTGCAACTTACATCTCTGCCTGTATATTTGTTCCAGTGCACCCCGTGGAGCAAAAGTGCGTCCGCGAGCCATTACCTGTGTCTCCCTCAATTGCCACCCCGTGGTGCAAAGGTGGGTCCACACGCCGTTACCTGTCTTCATCGAGTGCCATCCCGTGGTGCAAAAGTAAATCCACACACCGTTACCTGTGTCTTCCTCGAGTGCCACCCTGTGGTGCAAAAGTGCGTCCACACACCATTACCTGTGTCTTCCTCAAATGCCACCCCATGGTGCAAAGTGCGTTCACACACCACTACCTGTGATTTCTCAAGTACCTCTCAAGTGCCAGCTCTAGTGTAACTCTCAAGTGCCAATTCCAGTGTACCTCAAGAGCCAATTCCAAAGTACCTATCAAGTACCATCCCCTGGTGTATCTCCTTGTGTAGTAGTGCCTTTGTTAGGCACTTCCCCTGGGCCACTGATTTTCGAGTCTCTATTCCCACAGGGCTTAGATACCTGGTCAAAGGACTGCAACCTGCTTGCAGGGTGCAGCTAAGCCCATATCCCGTCACTAGCGAATACCTCTCTGCAGGTTAGACTCCACACCTTTGACCAGGTCTTGTCAACATCCAAGACCTGTGGACGAGGAGTTCTGATATCCAGGCCTGTCACCCCAAATTCTTCCCAAACCAAGACCACAACCCCCTCGTAGGGGATTCCAGAACGTCAAACCTGACACCATGTGGATTGTGGTTGGAGAGATCCAGGCATCAAACAGTTAAAGCTCCCAGCTCCCAGAATGCCTCGGGTCCTCATCCATATATCCGGCCTTCAGTTGTGTTGACAAGTCTTATGGCAGGAGAAGGAAAGAGGAGAAGGATGAACAATAGTACACCAGAAACACTCATACAAAAGGAGGGAATCCGTGACTGAAAGAAAAATTACTCATGCAGCCAGGTGCATCAGGGTGGGTGCCCTTTGACACCTACAAGGATCCACAGGGATACCATGGGGACGTCCTAAAGCAGCACCCCTAGGGTGGATGCTCATGAGCAGAAAGGAGAACTAGCCACCCAAAGGAAGCATCCTGAGAGGCAAAACTATCACAGGCACAGAACCTAAGAAAAAGTGTGGACATAAAGCCATGTGGCTGCCTGCCTCAATTGTTCAGCAGAGACACCATGACTAAATGTGCATGATGGCCCTACAGACCAAGTAAGAAGTGTTCTCACCGTGTTAAGGTGGCCAGGCGGAGACCACAGTATACCTGGAGAAAAAACAGTATTCTGGAAATCCTGAACACCTTAGGACCATACTGGGAATACCATTGACAAAAATAATGCTAAATTCTGTAACAGATGCGGCAGAAGAAGGCTTCCATGCCTTAAGTATCATTTGAATTACAGAACTGGAAAAAACCTTTTGCTCTTAGGATGGAAGATTCAAGAGCCACGCCGACAAAGCCAGACGAGGTAAGTCCGGATGCTGGCAGGGACTCTGTGTTAGCAGATCCAGCCATAAAGGAAGAGGATACGGACATATTCTGTATATCGGTGAACCAATGATGTCTGGGCCAAGCCGGGGCCACCAGTATTACTGTTCTGCCTTCCTGGTTGAATTTCCTGAGAACTCTTGGGAGGAGAGAAATCGGAGGAAAGAGATACGCCAGCTTGAAGTCCCATCTTACTGCCAGTGTGTTCACGAAGGCTGTTGATAAGTCTCTAGACCAGGACCCGTACCTGGGGACCTTGTGGTTGTGGCGTGACTCCATGAGATTTATCTCTGGTAGACCCCACTTGTTTACCTGGAGCCGAAACACCCCCGGCTGGAGAGACCACTCTCCGGCGTGTATGTCCTGGCGACTTAGGAAGTCTGCTTCCTAATTGAGTACTCCCGGTATGAATATTGCCAAGATGGCTGGAAGGTGATGTTCTGCCCTAATCATAACTATTGTTACTGCTTTCATGGCTGCATAACTTCTTGTGCCTCCCTGATGATTGAGGTAGGTCACTGTAGTCGCATTGTCATATAGAATCTGGACCAGCCTGCCCTGGAGCAGGTCCTGTGCCATGATAAGTGCCCTGTGCACTGCTCGCAGTTCCAGAATGTTTATTGGCAGATGACTTTCCTAATTTGTCCATCTTCCCTGAAAGGTGTGATGACCTGTCACTGCACCCCATCCGCGAAGACTGGTGTCCGTGGAGAGAAGAGTCCAATTTGGAATCCAGAATGGAAGCCTTTTTGTCGCATGATTCTTTCTCAGCCACCACAAGAGGGAATGACTAACCTCTGGAGTGAGAATGATCCTCTGGGACCTCATTAGAGGATACTGTCCATTCCACCTGGAGAAAATAAATCTTTGCAGAGGCCTGAAATGGAGCTGAGCATACTCCACTATGTCGAAGGTGAATACCATTGATCCCAGGACCTGCATCACTAATAGAACGGATACCTTTCTCTTGCATAGCAGCTTGCTTATTTGCAATGATAGGACGCCAATCTTCTCTGGCAGAAGCACCCTTTGTGCCCGAGAATCCAGAAGAGCTCCCAGATGTACTATCTTGTGTGTTGGAGAAAGCGATGATTTCTTCCAATTGATGATCCAGCCGTGCTCTCGTAAACAGGTTATGATCAGTTGAAGATGGTTTTGTAGAAACAACCGGAGTTTGTGCCAATATCAGAAGGTCATCTAGATATGGCAGTATTCTGACTCCCTAACGCCTGAGATAGGCTGTCATGACTGCCATTATCTTGGTAAATACCCCAAGAGCCTTAGATAGGCCAAATGGTAAAGCCTGAAATTAGTAATGATGCTGAAGGACAGCGAACCATAAAATTTGTTGCTGGAATGGTGCAATATGAAAATGCAGATAAGCATCCTGAATGTCCAGGGAAACTATATAGTTCCCAGGCTCCATTGCCAAAATAATTGACCAGAAAATTTCCATACGAAACTTGGGTACATGGATAAACCTGTTGACGGTTTTTAGATTTAGAATAGGGCAAAGAGACCCATTTGGTTTTTGAACCAAAAATAGATTGGAATGATAACCCTTTCCTTGTTGTAACACAGGAACCAAGATTATTAACCCTGCTTGCAGCAGGGAGTGAATAGCCTCCTGAAGGGCCAAGGCCTAGACCTCATCTGATGGAGGATCTGTGTAAAAAAACTTCTGGGGAGGATGCCTCCTAAGAGACCACTTCTTGGACCCAGGCATCTTGTTTGATGCCAGTAATCCGCAACAGAAGGAGTCGGCCTCCCACCCTGGGATCCCCCAGGAGGAGGCCCACCCCATCAGGCCAAAGGTGTGTTGTCTGGTGTAGAAGCTGGATGTCTTGCCGGCCCAGACCTTTGTCGCCTTGTTGTCCTGCGAAAACTAGACAGCTTACAGGAAGACTGTTCCCTTGCTTGTTCCTGAGGACGGAAGGACCAAAACAAAACCTGCCTAGACTAAATTGTTATCGTAGATGGCAGACCTGCTCACTTTGAAGCTGTCAGAATAGCTTTTATCTAACTCTGCTCCAAAAAGTACCTTTCCCAGAAAGATAAGACTTCCAGAAGCCTCTATGATCCCATATCAACTTTCACTATTGAAACCGCTGATGCCTTTGAAACTAAAATTCCAGCATCTAATGCAGCTCTTCCCAGATAGGAAACCCTTCCCGTATGTGGGATATGTACATCACCTGTTCTCTGGTAGCATCTGGTAGAGAGTCTTACAATGCCCCCAGCCCTTTGGCTACCCTGGCTCCAGCCATAGCTGGACGTCAGATGATGAAAATATTGCCTCAACACAAACTACAATTTTACTATTTGTGGAATCCTTCAGAGAAGATGCTGAAGGAATCGGCAATGTAGAATTCCTGACTAAATGCATCACATGAGCATCCACAACAGGTGGTACTTCCCACTTAGTACTGGGAAGGGATCCAACGATATTATTCTTTTATTTGCATAAGATCGTTTGTCCCAGTTACCCCATCCATAAGCTCAATGAGCTGTTCAGACATAGGGAACTCCGTCTGGACCACCTTCCACTACATGTGGCACCCTGCAGCCAGAATCTATGCAGCAGTGCCGCCTGGAGCGTCCTTAGGACACTTCAGACGGTCACACCGCTGCCCTTACAGGATGCTCCGGGCATTGCTGTAATCACCGGCGATTGTGGTCCGCCCCTTGTGACATCACACGGAGGGGCATGACCTGCATCAGGCCCGCAAATAATGTTATATATATCAAAATGGCCCTCAGCAGAATAAAGGTTGCCCACCCCTGTTCTCCAGCAAAGTAACTGGTTCATACCCAATGTTGGGATCCAGTATTGTGGGTCCTAGTCACAATATTGGATCTCCAGGTTGCTATGAGTATATTGGTGGGGCACATAAGTAGGAGCCCACAGTTATCTTTACTTGACATTTTTTACTTTTATTTCCAATATGGTCCCTGAAAATGTGACGTTTATTATAATGTTCTTGTCGATTGTTGCTATCATTCATTGGGGGCAATTCAGTTCAATGCGATAATGAATAGCCCCGGGAGGGAGCACCCGAAGCTATTCAATTCAACGTGATATTTGGTCGGGCTAAAGGATTTCTTCTCGCACCCTCCTGGGATGCGAGGAGAAATCCGACTAAAGTTCCGGCTGCGTGGCTGTTTTCCGGCTTAGCGTGGCACTAACAGCTGCACGACCAGGACTTTTGTCAGCGAATGCTGTTTCTCGCTACTAAATACCCAGGTTAAGCTGCGAGAACATTCATTCTCTGACTTAACAGCGCACTGAATTGAATAGCTCCGGGTGCTCCCTCCCTGGGCTATTCAACATCGTATGCAATAATTGCAGCCACTCTGTTTCCAACATGCTGTAAAATGCACAGAAACATTAAAACAATACGTTATTTAGTTTACACAACATTAATTCAGTGACCATGTTGCCACAGGAGGGGGCAGTAGAGTACTGCTGACCCCAGCAACAAAAGCAGGATGGGTAGGGAAATAAATCACATATCTGACATGTACAGACTGCATATGTGTTACCGATTTGTTACATGTTTTTTTTCATAAGATGAAAAACACTATAACAAATATATAATATCAAATTTGTTCTTTCTAGGTCTGTTGTAATAAAGCAAGAAACACTTGCATGTCTTTATTTGCTATACGTGCAGTATGATATAGATGGAGCAACAAATATGCCAAATTATTATCACTTTGGTGTCACTCATCTGGGAGGAAGGAAATACAATTGTAAGTTATCAATATTTTTGCAATATATAAATAAAATATAATAAGAATCCTAATGTCAGGAAAGAAGTATTTGGTGAAGAGAAGTTCAACTAGATGGGGTATTCAAGGAGACAGGAATAGGAAGACACGATGGCATACCTAGAGGCAAGTAAGCAGTGAAGTCAGGAGCTAAAGGGGAGATTTATTAAAACTTGGAGTGAGATAAAGTACCAGCCAACTGACATTTTCAGGCTGTGCTAGAGATATGACAGAAGCTGATTGTTTGCTATAAACTATACCCACTTTATCTCCAAGGCTTGATACATCTCCCCTCTGATCACTAATGCACTTCACAGGTTTTAGCAAATGGATTGTACTTTTCACATCCATCTATAAAACACCAAAAACCGTGGTCATGATCAGCGGCGGCTCCTTACCTGTCTAGCTGGGAGGCCTGTAATTATGCACAGGATCGCTATCTCGCGCCTGCACACAACTTAGCAATCTTGGCGGCTTCTAGGGGCTGCATCAGCTGCAGCCACTAATCTTTGGTACGGGCTGCCATAATAACAGGGGAGTGGATTCCCATGGGAACCGCTTTCTGCTAATTGCAGTCTGGACTGGCAGTCCCAGGAGCAGAAAAAACCTGCCACTGTGACTGCCTATTTGGCTGTGATTAGCAGGGAGCACTTCCAGTGGGAAGACAATGCCACTGTTAGGCAGTCCGTGGGAGGTGGTCTTTATTGGAACATTCATAATTGCATCATACCTCTCGACTTAAATTATCTCCTCTCCGGGAGAAGCAAAGACAGAAGATGCAGATGACTACTTGGGGGGAGGGGGCGGGACCGGGCTCTTCATGTCATTAGAATAAAGTCATATTGGCCCTGCTCACTCTCTATGGACCCGTGATTCCCAATATTATCTCCCCATTGATTAATCTCCCCCTAATGGTGCATACACACGTAACGATTTTGTAACCAACGATTTTCTTTCAAATTTTCTGTCAGATTTTCCCTTGAAAAAGTGAACGATTTTTTGAAGTGCAATAAACAATTTTTTGAATGATGAATGAATAATGGCCCTGATTCAGACCCGGACGCAAGTGGCCATTCGTATGTTCGGCGTACGTACCGAAATATGTTAATTTAAGCGCTCGCTCGTAATTTCGAACGCAGCTAAACTTCCTCCCCAAAGTCTACCGACCCCTCCTCTAGCTAACGAGCGAGCCAAATAGCGAGCGTACATCCCCAATGTGGCTTGCAGGGAACGCACGCACAAGTACAAACCGGAAGTGGGCCTGTCAGATTCCGATTACCTGCTCGTTTATTCTGCCTACCTCCCTCAATCGTATCATGCCAATCAATATATCAATGAGCTTAATTGCTCATCACAAGTTTTTATTTTTTATTTTGACATGCAATAAACTTTACTCTTGTCCGTGTTTGTGTTTACCCGCAGAATACGTACGGCTTAAACATTCGCTTTTATTTGTCAAAATACATGTTTGAGGCAATTATCCATTTGTTTTCTGTGTTATTACCCACGCATATTTTCCTGGGTTCATTTCTTTATTTAAATTAGCTTACACATGTCACTGCATCAAGCCTATCATAACTCTCAATAGATTTGTGGCCCTGTCGAACACATGACTCATACACTAACCAATAGAATTGGTCCTGTTAATTACCCAAATACATTAGCCAATCAAAATAATTTTCTGGTCTTTATTAAAATAGTTTTATTAAAAATACACCATTGCCATCATGAGAGCCTTGGCATTCACCAAGCGCGAGCTCCTGGTATTAACCGAGGTGATGGACAGGCGGATCACCAGCCAGCCTCCCCCCATCACCAATCGTGAAAAGCGTTCCGCATATGCGGAGGTACGTGGACGCCTGCGTTCCTTCGGCTCACGCCGCCAGATCGGCCAGCTGGAGCGCAGGTGGTCCGACCTTCAACGGCGGACGCCCCGCTTGCTGGCATGCTTTCGCATGCAGATAGCGGAAACTAAGTTTATTTGACTTTGTTTTTCATGCTTATCTTTGTGGCCCTAACTGCGTGTGCATGTTTTCTTGTATGGCCTGTTTATTATTTGTACTCATATCTGCATGTGCATGTTTTCATGTATGGCCTGTTTATTCTTTGTACTCATATCTGCATGTGCATGTTTTCTTGTATGGCCTGTTTATTCTTTGTACTCATATCTGCATGTGCATGTTTTCATGTATGGCCTGTTTATTCTTTGTACTCATATCTGCATGTGCATGTTTTCATGTATGGCCTGTTTATTCTTTATACTCATATCTGCATGTGCATGTTTTCTTATATGGCCTGTTTATTCTTTGTACTCATATCTGCATGTGCATGTTTTCATGTATGGCCTGTTTATTCTTTGTACTCATATCTGCATGTGCATGTTTTCATGAACGGCCTGTTTATTCTTTGTACTCATATCTGCATGTGCATGTTTTCATTTTTTGGGGTTCAACAATTAGCGTTTAACAAGGTGATGTTTTAAACTAACCTCAATTTGTTTTCCATCATTTAGGGGCAGAGCGAAGACTATGGCATCATCACCGTCAAAGACGGCGCTCTCGTCCCCTCTCCCCAACCCCCAGCCAAACATCCTCTCCCCAAAATACCCTAAATTCCCCTTCCTCCCCAGCCTGCCCAGACCCTGTCGCACATCCCTCTGTGCTACTTCCCCTCCATCCCAATTCCCCCTCCCCTCAAACCACCCCTCTCATGACTACCCCATCGCCGGAATCGGTCATCACCCCTCCCACCTCCTTGGGAAATATGGCCACCTCCGAGGAGGACGAGGGAGTTGTTTCTGGGCCAGCCGTCATTCTGAACGGTATGTTTCCTTTTTTGTTGTTTAAAATGTGTTGATCTAATCCTGTGTCTGTGCCTTTTCCTTTTTTTGGTTTGTCAAAAGTTTTGTTATATCTCTGTTTGTATTTACCATTTACTGCTGATTTCCCCATACACATATCCCACATGGCAAAACAGTCAAACTTGTCTGTCTGGTTTTTTTTTTGTTTGTTTTTTGTGTGTCCATTTTTTGGGCCTTCTGTTTTTTTTGATAAATGTGCTTTTGGTCACACTATTGTCATTTTTTGATAGCTCTCTTTTGCTTGTTTTTTTTGGGTGATTCTTAAATTATGTAGTAAGCCCCACAATTTTCGAACCCACAGAGGACCAGAGGCGTTTGGCGGACCTAGCCGGGTGCGTACAAGTGATGCGGGGCCACGTGATCAGCCTGCTGGTGGTCCTGGATCGTATGGCAGGGATCCTGCGTCCATAATTTATTTTTTTTATAGGCACATTTTTTTTCATAATTAAAAAGTTACATTTTGAGTTCAGTCTCATTCCTTGTCTCCAAATCTTAGATTGTTTACACTTACATAAGTAGACTCTTGCAGCAAGTATTTGCAACTAATGTCACTAAGATTGTGTGTTGTTGATTTTTAGAAAACAGGCACATGAAACAGCTAACACTAACAATCGGTTTGGTGCATTTTTTTGTTTTACATTTTTTCACTTAGTACATTTTACATGTTCCAATTTTGGGGGAAACCTGCTTAGACCGAGATTCCAAAGCATACTGATTCTACATAATACCTTTTGGTGTTGGTTTGGACCCAGAAAACATAGTTAAATATTGTGCAAATTGCGACATTACAGGATTAACCCTTAAGCAAATTTAACGTGGGTGAACCTGGTTACACTTGCTTGTAATGTTCAAGAAAATTTAGGAAATTACAAAATCAAAAAATTTATTCACCACATAAATAAAAAACAAAAGTGTTGGCTCACAAACAATACACACAGTGATAACAAAATGTAAAAACCATCAAACACCATATGAAAAAATTAAAGAAAAATCAAGAACTGGTTGACGAATGAGCATGCCAACATGATTCCACAAATGTGGTGTTGCAATATTGGGTCCAGAATATATATATCCAATGTGTCCCCATGAAGGTTTGTTTTGGGTAGCAGGAAGTAGTCATCGTTTCAGTCCAAAAGATTATGAAATCAAACAGAAGATGGGAAATAATAAACAAATTAATTAGATGGTCTCCAAAAATCCTTACCACATTGTGTCAAAGAACTTCTTTTGTGCCAATAATTACCTAAAATATCTGGCCACCACATCATCACGTATGGCCCCCCCACATACTGACCTCCGACCAACCTCGGGGGGGGCCATCCTCAGGCAAGGCATCCTCTGGCTGCATTGGGACACCACTCCTTATGGCGATGTTGTGAAATATCCCACACAGGACCACAATTTTCGAAACCATATCCGGCAAATACATGAGCTCACCACCAGAGTGGTGGAGGCATCTGAATCGGCCTTTTAAAAGGCCGATACAGCGCTCCACCACTTGCCTGGTGGCTGTAAGTACGGAATTAAAATCACTTTGTGGCCCTGGTGTGGGAGCCAAATAAGGAGTGAGCAGCCAGGGCGTGAAAGGGTAGCCACTGTCTCCTGTGAAAAAGAAGTGACAACATCAGGATCACTGTGTATCAAGCTTAACATTGTTATGTACTAAAGGTCTCCACTTACCCAGAAGCCACGCATCACCAGCTTGTAGGTTGTCTAAATTTTGCCATATCCCTGATTGCCGGATGACGAAGGAGTCATGTGCACTCCGGGTAATTTTGCATTCAGGGACAGGATCTGGAGGGAGGCATCACATACCACCATTACATTCAGGGAGTGATAGTGTTTGCGGTTCCTAAAAATGGCCTCCAGCCGTGCTGGAGGCTGAAGTGGTATGTGAGTACCATCCACAACCCCTATGATGTGTGGGAAGCCAGCTATTTGGTAAAAATTGGCCTTGGCCACACTAAGGGCACCCATATCCAAAGGCATTTTAATAAAATGATGGAGGTGCTTGAAAAGGGCCTCCATCACTGCCCTCAGGATCCTGGAAAAGGAGGATTGGGAGATTCCCGCAACTATTCCCACCATGGTTTGAAAGGATCCTGAGGCACAGAAATGTAAAGCCGCCATAAATTGCGTAAGTGGTGGTATTGCTGTAGGACTGTCAATTTGCCGCTCAAGATCACTCTCTATTAATGAGAGAGTGTCTGATGATTTGGGGTGGAAGACGGTAGCGTCTTAACACCTCATCATCGGGCATTCCAAAAAGGGTGACACGTGTTCGATATATCGGGGGCCTTGCACGCCTACGATGCCTACGCCTGGGACGAGATTGAGGTTGGTCGGCTTCCGGGAGCATAGCCACAACAATCCGACCAAGATCAACCTGAAATGGCAAGAATTTAATGTAAGGTTTGTTTGCCCCCCCAAAAAAATAAAAATACTTGTCTTTACGATACAATCCAATGATGCTTACATGCCGGGGTATTGTCATGATTTACCAAGCCTAAAAAAATTAAAAAGCGAACAATGGAAAAATTTGGGGTGGCCATTTAGGAATCAAAATGGGGTAAAACACAAAACATAAAAGGGGGTAAACACACATTTCTCCATGAGCAAAATGACAGTGCGTAGACTACCACAATTTGGGACCCAAAAAAAAAACAAGATTGCTAACGGTAAATCTCAACCAATTTAACTACAGAAAAGAAGCAGACAAAAATGCGCTAATTAGTTCGCAATTACAATACAGAAAAGAAGCAGACAAAAATGCGCTAATTAGTTCGCAATTACAATACAGAAAAGAAGCAGACAAAAATGTGCTAATTAGTTCAGACATTTAGGAATCACAAAACCAAAGGGAAAAACTGTAAGGTGAACAAAAGTTGCAAAAAAAATGACATGAACATTTAATAAACAAGTGAAAATCCAAACTTACCAATACAGGATATATAAGTCACCGGAGAAAAAGGTCGTTGGGGCAGAGCCAAAAGAAACCTACCAAAGGATAATTGTAAAAAAATTAGAGAACAAAATTTTACAAAAAGAAGGATAGCCAAATTGTACAAAAGGAAGAAGGCCAAAAACTTACCAAAAAAAGACACGACAAATAAAAGAACCACACCAAAAAAAGCGAACGGAAAGATAAACTCCAAAAAAACGCCAAACACCGCCAAATACAATTCCCGCCAACAATCCACTCTGACCAACGTAACCTCCAACAACCAACACCCGCCACCTAGACTCGAGACGGCCAAAGCCATAAATAGTGTTTATTTTCCCACTCAAATTAAGGAGGGATCATAGGAACGCACAATCAATGATGCGGACGAAAAATAAGGACGCATGTATAAATACGTCACGACCCAAAAAAAACGGTCTGGTGTATTTCTTGTTTTGCTCTAAGAAATGGCTACAGACCAGCCAAACAATGGCCAAGAGGCAGCCGGTAAGTTTTTCAGGCATTTCCAAACAAGGATTATTTTGAAACATAATATAGTGAAAGTTGCACACTACAATTTCTCAATGTTTTAAAAAATAGGTGTGGAGGATAACATGGAAGAGGCTACTGGGCCCAGTATTCCGGCCAAAGCAGGGAAAAAGAAAAGGCAGCCACAATTCACAAGAAAGGAGATGGAGGTTTTGGTTCAGAAGTGTGTGGACATCCTGCCACAGGCAGACAGGAATATGGGTGTAAGCCAGAAGTGGAAAATGTGGGAGGAGATAGCCAGTGCTGTCAATAGGGTGGGTGATTATGTCCGTCTAGCCCGGGATGTCAAACGACGGTAAGTAAAAACTTGACCCCCCTAAAACCAAAAAAAGAAAAAATGCAGGAATAATGGTTACTTTTTCACCCACAGATGGCAAGACTTCAAATATCGCCTGAAACAAAAAATGGCGGACAGGGCTAGGCATGCAAGGGGGACAGGTGGGGGTCCCACCCCTGTGTCATTGGAGTTGAATGATTTGGAAGAGCTGGCACAGGGGTGTGTGCAGGATGTGGAGGTGTTTGGCGTGTCCAACATGGATACGGACATGCCAGACTTTGCTGCTCCTCATGTTGTCCCAGGTAAATGTTGTGATGTAACCAACTCTGAAATGTTATTGTGACAATATGTAGATTGTAATGTTCCTCTTTTCTCTTTTTTCTCACAGAGACACAGGCGGATGAGTCTGCTCCAGAGGGGAGCCTTGGCCGCCGAATTTCTGCTGGCTCTGCAGGGGAGGAACCAGTACATCCGGCTGAGGACCCAGCAGAAGCCAGTCCTGGGCAATCCCCCTCGCAGGCAGTGTCACTCCTCACAGAACTCAATTTTAAATCGGATTCCCATACGGAGATTCTGCAGAGGATGGATGCCAGTCTGCTACGGGTGGCTGAGGCCCTGAAGCAAAATGCGGCGGCCAACGTGACCATTGGTCAGGCCCTAGCTGAAAATACCAGGGCCAACATCCGAATCGCCAATGCCCTGGAGCAGCTCGTTCGTCAGCACATGGTGGAGCCGACCTCCCTTCCTGCCGGAACATCAGGATTCTCCACCTCTGGCACAACAACGGCCATTACTCCAAATGTGCCTAGCCCTGTGCCTTGTCCAGAGGCCACAACATCTGCCTCTGGACAGGCCAGCCAGAGGACATCCCGGACCCGGTCTGGCGCCCACCCTACCCCAGCCAAAAGGGGAAAAAAACTATGACAGCACTGGCTACGTTGCCCACACACCTTCTGTGCTTGCCCCATATTCCTTTCTGGCCAAAACTTCCCTCTCCTTTCTTGTGAATTATTTTTATTTTATTTTTATTTTGTGTGCCAAAAATATCATTGAATCCAAAAATATGTGTCCAATATTAGTGGGTAACAAGGACCCCAAAAATGTACATGACAATGCACATGATTTGTTTAAAAATGTGTTTGCCAAATAAAACCTACAAATTGTTCTCAACTGTATTGTGACATTAATTGACAATTGTTTTATAGTTAATTCTGGCCCACAAGGTAAAAACGAAATCGGAGTTTGGGACTTTAAAAAACTCAAGGGTTAAAACAAACTGTTACTTTAAAAAACACTTTGGAATAAATGTTTAAAAAAAAACAAAAAAAAGGCAAAAGGTTACAATACACACAAAGATGAATACAATATTGTTACAAAATGCAAAAATACTAACCAAATTGTAAAATACATTACTACCAAAAAACGCTAATTGATTGTGTAATCCTGAAATTAGCAGCCGAGATTTTTAGCTGCGTACGGTTTTGTGCTATTACAAAGTGAAAAAAAAACAAAAAAAAAAACAAGCTGGTTTTCAATCCAAAGTTGATTGTTTATCTGACAAGCCGTGATAAATCGATGAAACATCGTGGAGGCCCGGGCAAAAGGACAAGGCCATCGCCATTGTGGTCGAGTAATCCAGACCCTAAGCTGTGCGAGCAGTTTGAACAGAAAGAGGATCAGCCAGTGACGTATGAGCTGGTACGAACACATTGGACGTTCGCATGAGCTAATTTATGTACGCCCCAAAAACGCCTCACCACACCTGCGTTTTTCCATCTCCACCCCCGTCACCGCCCAAAAACGGCCTGTTCTGTCAATCACATTTGACATGTCACTTCCTGTTCGCAATTTGCCGAACGAGTGAAAAAAACTCGCTATCTGCCGTTCACACATGCGCAGTGTTACACCAACGCATGCGCGGTTTCTCAACATCGGAACACAACGAGCGTACTGCTGTTAACGAGCGGCTCTGAATGAGGGCCAATGTTCCTTCCCTTAATGAAAATCGTCATGTTGGACAGTCTGAAATGGACGATGAACGATAACTACAAATGGGAGTGCGCATTTGTGATTATTGTTCATCGTTATAACTCATAAACTGAATGATTTTTTTGAACAATTTAACGATAACGATGGCGTTATCGACAAATTGTTAAAAAAATCGTTACGTGTGCATGCACCTTTAAGGTGCCCACACACATAGCGATGTGCTTACGATCCGACATCATGCACGATTTCCCTTGAAAACTCTCCTCGGCAGCTCTGCACACGATTTGGTGTTTGCCGTGTACAATCTTCAAACGATCTATCGTGCATTCAGACTTTTTCCAGTGCATTTGTATCCCAGATTGGCAGATCTGCCCGTCAGCATGGCAGATCTGACGATGCCATGTGCGACCAGCGGGGACGCGTATCGTGAGTGGGGACTCACGATTTGGCCATATTTTACATGATCTGTCGTTCCAATGCGTTGGAATCAGCCAGATCGTGTAAAATATCGCTATGTGTGTGGGCACCTTAAAAGTTAGTAGACTAAAGCTGGCCACACACTAGACCAACTTACATGCAACCATCCAACTAGTTGATTGGTTGGAATGAAAATCTGGTAAAGGATGAAAGCAAATGACAATCAGCAATTTGCTCCCAAACGCCGGAAAATGGACAAAAACTGTTGTTTGAACAAATTGTTTAGATCAAACATTTAACAAACTTGTCTGAACGACCATTTTCATCTGTTTTCTGGCATTTAGGAGCAAATTGCTGATCATCATTTACTACCATACCATACCAGATTTTCATTCCAACCAATCAACTAGTTGGATGGTTGGATGAAAGTTGGTCTAGTGTGTGGCCAGCTTAAGGCGTTGTCAAAGGATCTGTAATTCAAGAGTTTAAAGGGGAGAAGTTTCAAACCTTCTAAAGAGGACAAGTGGAGAAGTTGCTCTATAGCAGCCTATCAGCTTCTAGCTATCATTTATCAAGTACATTCTATAAAATGATAGCTAGAAGCTGATTGGGCAAGCTTCTATTTGGAAGGTGTGATACATCTCCCCATAAAAGGCAAACGGATACCCAAACCACTCATTCTTTGTCACCGTGGAGATACTTCATGGGCATTCCACCGAGCATTCACTGCATACATTTCTATATCAGATCATAAATCAGAAATTTATCATGGGTACCAAGACAAGACTGAAAGTGAAATGAACTGCTGGACCAGTCACATTGATCACATGGTAAGCGAAGGAGGGCAGGACTAGGCCTGAATCAGTTTGAGGCATTCAGGATATGCCATATAGTTGTCTCTGCAACCATTCATAGTGACCAGGTATGCTGCATTCCAACCGTGCCATTTTGGATGATTATATTATGTCAGTATAGGACATTATCGCACAAGCATGCTGCAGAGGCGTCCTGTCTTCAGTTATACATGTGTAAGGCTCTCTGGGAATTCTAGTGCAGTTGTTTGTGTTGTTGTGCTGGTTGCCTTGTTACTGATCCACAGGGCGATTCTTGTTGCTTCACTGGTTATATGAAGCACTATTCCCCTATGTTGCTGAGTGGATTATTATCTGTGTTTCTCCAAATAGTGTTCAGATGATGCCATTTTCATTATCTGCTATCTTTCTCTTTGTATAAGTGCACTTGAATCTACAAGGTGTCATGTGACGGTGTCTGGGTCTGTTGTGTCTATTCAGTTCTAGGCTACTCTTGTGTTATACAAATACTTCTCTCTTTCTGGATCTCCTTGTATTGACCTTGGTTTGATTACTGATTGTCTGCAAAGGAGACTTGAATCTTGGGTAAATTTAAACCATTCCCCCATGGTGCAAACTTAATGCAGTTGCCACCTATAGGGCAGTGTTATGTCCTGTCTGGAATTCCTGCTCACCATTTCCAGCTCCTTCTAGGCAGACCAGCATGACCACAACTAACCAACATGTGCAATGTTAACCCTCTTGCTATCTGCTTGAAATGTAGATACACAGCAGGCCAGACATGAGTGGGGCATCTGTCATTCTATACTGTATATATTCACCATATCAAAATTACAGCAGATGCCTGTGTGCCTCCCCCCTCCTTCTGCTCACAGCGTAATAGGTCTTCCAGACTATGATTCCAGCTCCATGCACAAGCTTATTTGATTTCCGGGCAATGGATCGCTCATACTGAATTCTGTACACTTTGATGTGGAGAAAGAACATCTGCATTTGGGTTGCTGCAACAACAACAAAAAAAAAACACACCCACACATTGATGTCACTGGGGATTGCCTCGGAAAGTGAGCAGTGGGGGTACTTTTATATTTTTTAATATAATATAATAAAAAGAGTGAGAGAAAAAAAAAAAAAAGAGTCCTTGTCTTGCTTTCCTAGTCTTAAAAAACCGGCTGGACTGCCACATGCTTCTTCAAAGTTGTGCCATCACCCACTGTCTGTGAGGGCACCACAGTCACATGACTCATGCCTACTAAATACATTATTTATTAATGAACTGATTCTTATATAGCGCAGCATATTCTGTTGCACTTTACAATTGGAAACAACAGCAATAGAACAAAACTGGGTAATAACAGACAGACATAGAGGTAAGAGGGCCCTGCTCGCAAGCTTACAATCTATAGGGAAATAGATGTAGATACACAAGGATAGGCGCTACAAATTACAAATTGTCCCAGCCAGATTGCTGAGGTTCTTGGTGAGCTGAATGATCCAGTCACGTGAGATTATGTGTGGACTGTAGAGGGGATGCAATTAGATAGGGAAACCTATGAATCATATACATATAATTTTATAGTATAAAGCATTTTAGCATTTATATTTTAAATGATGGGAATACACATAAAAAATAGAGTATATCTTACCATAGTATTATTATTATACTTTACATAGCGCTAGTCATTTATCTGATGGAAACCATACCAATGACTTTCTTGCAGTTAAGGCATGATCAGGGAATAAAATATGAAATATAACTTGTGTAACGTGAAGTCACTCTGTGACAGCAACAAAGAGGTTCATTTAACAATGCTGACAGTCTCATCTGTACATCTGCCATGCTGTGTCCTGTGGTACAAGGGATACTGGGAGATAACAGTGATGACACAGCTCAGAGCCCTACAGGGGGCAACAGATGTAAAGACCCTTTGAAGTATAAAAAGAGATACTAGCTGTAATGTCCAGTATGTCTAATATCATGTTGGAAAGGTAATACTCCAATTATATAATGTTCATAATTCCTATTGGCATTGATTCCTGCATACTCAGTGAAAATAGATCTCAAGTCAAACTTACATGCTAACTCCAAGCAGCAATGGGCACGATTCTATTCTACGCGATGTGAATAGCGCCGGGAATCAGCTCCCGGATCTATTCAATACACCGCACAGCTAACCCTGACTAAGGATTTCTTCTCGCATCCGGGGATGCGAGCAGAAATCCGACAAAAGTCCCGACGCGAGGCTGTTTTCTGCCGTTCGCGCCTGGAAAACAGCATCACGTCAGGAAGTTAGGTTGGGGAATGCCCGTTCTCGCACCTAAACATCCTGTATAAGGCGCAAGAACGAGCCTTCCCCGGCCTAACATAGCGATGGATTGAATATCTCCGGGAGCTATCTCCCGGCGCTATTTACATCGCGCTCAATTGAATCGAGCCCATTGATTGTAAGTCTTCTCTCAAATAATGTACCCAGTATTGTCATATCTCATAGTTATGTGTGTAAATGTGTGATTGATTGTAAAACTATATGTCTATGATGTATGGGCAAAAATATATTTCATTTATTAAGAATTGTTGTTTTTAAGAAACCTGTTTGTCTGCATTTTTATATTGTATGTCATATTATTATTACTGTGTATACCTTAGGCATTGTGACTAATATGTCATATTAAATTTCATTTGTGTTAGATAAACTTGGTTATTATAGTTACTACCTTTATGAAATACAGGGGATTGTTTAGTTAAAAGGGAATATTACCCATTTTTAGACAAGCCAGGTAGTTTTGTAGTGATTAACCCTTTAGGGTATATTTACTAATGTGTGAATTTTTTTTTTAGAAGTGGAGATGTTGCCCATAGCAACAAATAAAATTCTACTTATCATTTATCTTTGTCTCACACGCCACAGAGGCTCAGGGGGGTGCTAGATGAGACCGATCTTCCTAAATATACAGCTAGATTTCAAGCACCCTTACACTTTATTCTTTACTGCCCATAGTGCCAAATATAAGTAACTAGTGTATTAAACATTTCCTTCGCCAGCTACTTTTTTAAGCATTCTAATTTATCGTTAACATTTGTGGGTTCAGCATGTTATTTCTGACATACACATAACCTAACCTATAACAAGTTACTTTGCTCATTAAAATCAGTGTATTTTTCCCATGTGCTGTAGTCAGTAAAAAACAGATGATATGTTGCATAATCATTGATGAGCTGAATAGGAGTTATAATTTCCCAATTTCAACATCCCCATGAGTCTCAAGCACGGGCGTAAAATTGCTATAGAAAGAGATTTTGTATTCTTCATTTATCGTTCATACCAGTTTCGAAGTTAGATAAGGACAAATTTAAATCCTACCAGCTTTTTGTGTCGGTCATTGGATACAGGCAACTTGACTTGACCAAATACTGCATGATGGCTTAATAAAGGATTCATTATATATCAATACTAGTATCATGGACCCGTCATTCGCTGGAAATGTCTTATGTGTGTACTGTGGAACACACAGCAAATCCAGAGAAACCCAAATGATTTGATTGAACTGAAATGCTGATATCTCATTTCATATACTTTAATGTTATTTGCAGACTGATTAAGTTGAGAAACAAACCTTTTGCGGTTAACAGGGCACATGTATTGATGCAAGTAAAATGACACAGGCTTCATCCAAACTTTTTTAGAGTTAATTTGGTGGCAATTATAGATTTAATATTTTCTAAAATTATTATAAAGTATCATTTGAAAAATATCAGAATGTATCCAAAAATGTTCAGAATGAGCCCTGGGGGTAAATTTACTAAGATGGGAGTTCTGTTTAAGAAGTCAAGTTGCCCATAGCCAAGCCTAATTCAGGCGATGCAGAGACGTATGCAGTCTCCACTTGTGACTAAGAATTTGTAAAGGAGCTGTAACATGGCGCTCTCACATTTTCAGATGCATCTTTTGTAACATGAATAGGACTGGTGGAAGTGCACACTGAAAGTGATGATGCTATGAAATAAGTCCTACATACTGCATAGTGGCAATTCTGAGGCAGAGCCAAAACAAGGGATGTACAACTGGTGCCGCCGTCCAGATGTCCCTGCAACCACCAGCTTTTTTCAGTTCCTGAGGCCAGGCTCCCAAGAAGAATCTACTGTACCTATACTTATTTAATTAAATAAATAAAATAATTTATGTTGTAGCCCTTTGTTTTTTACCCCAATGCCTTTGTTATTGAATACTATAAACTTTGTTATATAACTGTTGATAGTGATTGTTTGGGTCATGCATTAGGTGAGTGGCACACATTGGTGGGTAGGTGAGTGGCACACATTGATGGGCAGTGGGGTTGCATTACTACAGAACACCAATACTCACCAAACTGTTGAATTCCACACTTCAGGTGTGCAGGCTGAATCGTGCTTCCTTCTCTCCATGATGCTGCACAAGATGGCGGATGGGCGTGTATAGGCTCCCGTCTGTCAAATTCCACAAAGTACGATGAATTGTACTATTCATTGCGAGTAAAAAAACAC
Source organism: Taudactylus pleione (assembly GCA_031769625.1). Taxonomy (NCBI): domain Eukaryota; kingdom Metazoa; phylum Chordata; class Amphibia; order Anura; family Myobatrachidae; genus Taudactylus; species Taudactylus pleione. Next base: position 10,104,126 of record JAUIMM010000128.1, on the reverse strand, counting down.
TCACGATTGGCACCCATCATGTCCCAGATTGGCATATCTGCCCCACAGCACAGCAAATCTGAAGATGCGAGGTACGACGAGCGGGGACGCGCATTGGCATCGTGATCGTGAGTACAAATTCACGATTTGGTCATAGTTTACACAATTTGTCTGTGTGATTCGTCGAAATCGGCCAAATTGGGTGGAAAATCGCTATGTGTGTGGGCACCTTTAGTGACAGATCATGTGGCAAGAGCAGAATTTCAGCCTATTAAAAATAAAGGTTAACCTTGCTGGCATACTCTCATGACAATATATATATATATATATATATATATATATATATATATCCTGTACATAATGTACATATCTGATTAACTGTTCACTGTTCTTATATGTAGCCATGTGGGTTTTTCAGACATCAAGCAGCTAACTACAAAGTACACCAAAACAGCTACTTTCATCTGGACCTCAACATATGCTCCAATTAACAAGTCACTGGTTACAAGTAGGACCATATTATTTTACAGTGAGCTGATCCAAACTTCCCAGAGCCAAGCACTTTAAGGGAGCTGCTACCTGTGAGAGGAACAAGTGTAGGTCTGTGCCATCTCCTCTGATAACTGGCCCTGCCAGGAATGTCACCTGCTTATCTATCACCCACACCATGTCATGCCACACCACTGCGGGAATATAACCATAAACAGAAGGTAGATTATTCTCTGCAACATGAGGCTAAACTTGGAGAGTACTGACCAAGGGACAAAACTCCTAGTAGACTGGTCAGTATCTGTGGTGAGACTATCTGGACATGACTAAAGTCTCCACTCATTTTAGGGGTTCAGTGCGTCCCTAGGCACAACAGTAATGACCACCCAGCCATCCAATTATATTGTTTTCATTGTTTTATTATAAGCCCTCATTTTGGCAATTGGTAGTTAATATAATATAACCTAATCTCTATATATATTATATAAATTTCTTGCTTCAGGGGTCTGTGTGTTCTCTCGGGCTAATCTCTTGAACCACTGGATGTACTGTAGTTTGATGGGGTTTGCACTATTCTATACAGCATTGGTCGAGGAAGGTTTAGGTGAATTAACCATTCATGTGTGACAAAATGGAGCAGAGTAGTGACGCTTCTAGTGAAACAGTGAAAAAAATAAATAAATCTTGCACCAAGGTTGTATACATGAACTGCCGATGGTGCTGAAACACTGTATGCGTTGTACACAGAAAAAAAGAGATTTGCCCCCAGCACACTGCAGCAAAAACAATACTTAAATCCTACATGATAATAGAGATTTAGAGGTATTAGTTACACACATTTGCAAATATATGAATAAGCGCCAGGCCAATCGTCAAGGCTCCTCTATACTGGCATCCCTAACATTAAGGGGCTCATGTCCAAGAAGCAAGGCACCCCAAAAAAATTCCAGCCAAGGGCCATCCCCAGGGCATCACACGAAAAAGGGAAAAAGGTGATAGTGAAGTATAAAGAAAAGATGTGTAAAGATACATCAATAAGTTTTAATGAAATGATAAAGAATTAAAATGACATAAATAATGTACAAACAAATAGAAAAGTGATAAAAGTATTCTATGTGAAATATGTGGTGATGCCATGAGAAAGGCCCAGTCAGAACCCCCCCGGGGACCCCACTCCCAAAGGCTCCCCCCCAAAATAATTATTGCTACATAATGGTAGCACCCACTCTGGGTCATATAATTACAATTGATGTACTGCATGATAACAGTACATATATAAGCTGAGAGCTAACTTACCTTGGAGGTACCCCAAAAAACCTCCACATGGCACTATAAGTATCAGCACCTCCTCCTAGTGCTGACTGCCTTCATGCCTCTCCAAACTTGCAAAAAAATGGTAGTTGATCTGAGCAACTACGATTTTTTTGCAAGTTCACTATCACCTTTTTCCCTTTTTCGTGTGATGCCCTGGGGATGGCCCTTGGCTGGAATTTTTTTGGGGTGCCTTGCTTCTCGGACGTGAGCCCCTTAATGTTAGGGACGCCAGTATAGAGGAACCTTGACGATTGGCCTGGCGTTATTCATATATTTGCAAATGTGTGTAACTAATACCTCTAAATCTCTATTATCATGTAAGATTTAAGTATTGTTTTTGCTGCAGTGTGCTGGGGGGCAAATCTTTTTTTTTCTGTGTTGAGTGTAAACCCCGCCCTTTACAAGCACCTGTGTTATGCAATTAAGATGATCTGAGCAACTACCATTTTTTTCACTGTATGTGTTGTTTTTTTTTGCACGGATGAGTGCTGCGCTCTGATTGGCTCTCACTGTGCCCTATTGCTTAGCAGCAGCCTAAAGAGGGGAGAGAGTCAGGGACTGAGCAGGGTCACATTTGAGATAGAGAGTGATAGACAGCCTCCAATGAACCCATGAAAATGCCCTGATGCAGACACAATAATCAGGAAGGAGCCAGGGAAGGTATAGCTACCAGGAATAAAAAAAAAAACATTGGAACACCATGATTTCCATTTGATGTGGCAAACATCGGACTGCCAAAATCTAATGGTAAAACACTACCATTGAAACAAAAACATCGATGATTAGTCACCATTGTATTCTGATGTCCATCCCTATTCTGAACCGGCAGGTGGACTCCAGTCACCACTACTCCACCGTGAAGTGCTCCCTCTCCAGCATGATGTTCCTGCTCAGCCACACGTCCTCGGTGAACAGGTAGCACCTCCCATGGAATTCAGCGCTGTTCTCGCACAGGGGCATCACGGTGAGGAAGCTCAACATGAAGCCCAGGAAATACAGGGTACATTGCAAAGAGAACATTGCTCATGCCATGTTTGGCAGCTGGGGAGAGGTGCACATGTATGCTGCGGAAGTATGCACAGGCGACCCAGCTCTGGGGACATGCTGCTGACAATGCTTATGGTAACTGCAATACAAATATCTCATCCATGATCCTCCTGCCCTTCCTAGCAGATCACAGTGGCTGGTCCCCAGGCAGGGGGGGAGGGTGCTGTCACTGGTTAGATGCATGGGACAGGAGTGAGATGCAGAGGTCTATTGTGTGATGCAGGGGGCTGGGGTAATAAGCAGGAGTGAGAAGCAGAGGTCTGTGGTGAAATATAGGTTGTGGTGAAATGCAGGGGGTAGAAGTGAGAAGGAGAGGCCAGGATCTCCATCGGCTGACGGAGATTTCCTGGCCTCTTTTACTCATCTGCGGCAGCCGGCTAGCGTGACCCCATGGTCACTCAGCCGGAAGAAGGGATTGCAGATGATCTGATGCTGCATCCTTGGACGCAGCTCGGATCAGTAATGCATGCTTGTAAAGTCTCCTGCTACTTTACCATATTACAATTATCGCAGCTGCTAACATGTTAGCAGCTGCGATAGAATATCCATCCGCAGCTGAATCACCCTCTGTGCAGCGATCTCTGAAACTCAAGTGAGTTTGGAAGCTATACTGATTTCTGTTCTGGAAGTCAGTCTGCTCCTGATATACCCCATTCCAAACGGTATGCCTGCACTGTCATTTACTCCTAATTTGCATAGTTATCCAGATTATAGGCGCAACGCCAGGTATCCCAGCTAGTAATAAAATAAGCCATGGGCTATGACATTTCATTTATTTTTAATTATGTATACATATATTTACTAAGTAGGACAGGGGCAGTCTTTCCACCATGTCTTACCCATTACCACTGTACTCAAGATGGTGTATAGTACGTTACAAGTGATGAGAAATTCACCACTGCCGTTACAGGAGGGAAACAATGAGAAACTGGCTCAGCTGGAACCGTGCCCGAATGGGTGAATGAAACTAAATGGTTGTACCATCCACAGAAGCGAAGCTACCACTGGTGTAAAATAGCAAGAACGGTTGGAAGAACAGTCATATGTGCGTACACACTGCACTTTTGGTTCGATATCGACCAGTAGAATTGGATGAATATTAAACTGCAAATAAGATCATACGAGTCGACAAAACATGATCGAAGGTGCGTACACTCTTGTTGATATCGCATGAACAGGTCAAAATCGAAAGAACGGCTCGATGATTGTATAGGTGTGTACCCAGCTTTAGTCTTTTTCTGATTCCATTGGTTGGACTCTTGTTCCAAATTAAGTATTTTGCTCTGATCATAGTCAGACAGCTTGTGCTGAAAGACAATACCAGGTAACATGAAGAACGATGGTCCCCAGGAGTATGGAGTTATAACCATTATGGAATTTGCTCAAACATAACAAGGTAGTATAAACAAATATATTGTTTAACCTGTGCTTCCAGATTCAGCAGCCAGGGTCCGACCCAAGGAACACCAACCTTTTAAACAGACATACAACAAGTAGGGGAAGGCCACCAAGTGCTGATATATAGAATATCTCTCATATATAGGAAAAAAGAGAGCAAATAAATAAAACAGGTAATGTGTAATTGTAGTAACACTGTCTTGCAAAGGTTAAACTCTTCTATCCAGAATAATGCTCACCTTAAAAAGGTGACGAAAGTACACATAAAGGTATCTTTAGGTCTTCCCTTGCTTCTAGATTGGACTTTTATGTAGGCCGAAAAATTTTGTAATCCACATCAAACGGGGAAACCTCCAAAGTAACCATAAAACAAACGACCTCTCATCGTTTAAGGCAGTATGGACAATTTATTGATAATACAAACAAATGTTTAAAGAGCATAAAAGAAAACCCTTAGGGAATTCCTGTGTACCAAAATGGACCTGGAAGGTAGGCACTGTTAAAAGCATAGGGAGATGGATGTTATACCCGGGTGCTTCGCCTTCAGCAGTCATCCAGTGGTCATCCATCTCAGGCTCAATCTGGCAGCAGTCCTCTCCATCCCCATGCGTTTCCTCCTTTTTCAAGGTGTATGAGGATAATGCACAAGAAGCCTTTTGTATACCTGAGTCTAATATATATGAGAGATATCCTATATATCAGCACTTGGTGGCCTTCCCCTAGCTGTTGTATATAACAAGGTAGTAGCAGTCTCTTTCTCTATTTTTCTGCTGGACTTCCACTTCTTTGTACTAATTCCTATTTTTCTGTGTAAAACGTCAACCATGCCAACAAACACAGTAGGGAATATCGTTGGAATGAGCTATTGCAACAGAGAAAAGGACTAAACACCGAACTGACTGAAACTGTCCAACTTCCTGCACAGACTATGGTGAAAATGTCACAAATTCTGTTAAACTCAGCCACACTGATGAAAAGCAAAAACATTATGACCACCTACCTAATATGCTGTTGCTCCTTCATGTGCCACCAAAACAGCTCTGATCTGCTGAGGCATGGAATCCACAAGACTGGATGAGAAGGCAGCAATGGGCATCCTTATGCTCTGCCACCAGGATGTTATCAGCAGATGTGATACCTTCTGCAAGTTGTGAGATGGAGCTCCTGCTGATCAGACTTTTTCTAACACATACCACAGATACTCAATTAAATTGAGATTTGGTTAATTTGGAGACCAGGGCACAACTTTAACTCTCTATCATGTGGCTCAAACTGTTCTTCCGTGCAATATGGCAGGGTGCACTATCCTGCTGAAAGATGCCACTTCCATCGGAGAATACCATTGCTATGAATGGATGTACCTGGTCCGCACTGCAGGAATCTGTCATGCTCAATACAGCTGGATATCATGTGTGTTCCGCTCACCTCTAATTGAGCAGGAAGAAAGCAGGGTTTAAGCAGGAAGTAAGCCTATTACTATGCACCTTGAAAAAGACTGATTACATCAAAATGCATTGGTGAAGAATCTAAACTAAAGAACAGAGGAATAAGATAGAATACATAGGAACGCCTGTTTTCCCAGTAAGAAGTGTCCAGCACCATCTTGGTATGCCTTCTCACCAGCTATTGGTGGAATGTTTTTATTTGAATTTTTTCTGAAGATATATTTGAAGCTTTATTAAATGGTAATACACTATGAGGAACTTTGGTTCTAACTTCCAAGGATAGAGGAGAACCCATTGTAGAAAGATTATATACATTCATCTATACATGAAAGAACTTTGTGAGTAGATCCGATATATTTATCTTCCGTTGGGAGTCCTTCATTTGACATTTGAATCTTGACACGCGCTGTTGTTATGAGATAATTGTCGACGTTAGCTTCATATGGGAGTGGACAATTTGTTTTGGTTCATGGATGTATATTGACATGGAATTTGAAATGAAAGGTTATCTTTGAACCAGTGTTTTGAGCAGTCAGTGAGTTGTAAGTCTACACTTCCCTCACATTATTATATCTACTATGATGTTACATAAGTCATACATGCACAATGGCAAGCTTGCTATTGATTGATTCAGGATACAATACAGAAATTTTCTCTTCCAGTAATTCCACAAAAAGGTATTTATTCACTGTGCTACCGTGTACCTCAGAGTACATGGAGGGTGATTTATGGGTCATTTCACAGTTTGGTTAGTCTCATCTCTTCTCAAACGCAATCTCTCCATCCAAGTTCTCTATTCAGGGCTGAAAATCTTGGCACGGTCTACAGGGGTAGACTCATGAAACATTCTCCTGACTCTATAAAAGACTATGGATGACAGAAACACATACACCAGAAAAGGTGAAAAGCCACTTGACAGGTTTATTAAATGACTACAGGGCCCATTTATCAAAGTTAATTTCAGGTAAATTCCCCGAAAACGCCTGATTTCGGGAGCTTCCCAGCCATTCTGAGAGAGTAGGCCAGTATGGGTTTAGTATAACGCTATTTGGCAATTTCATTAAAATATGGACATAGAGCCTAAAACATAAAAGTCAACACAGGTATAAGATATTGGCATTATTAATCAGTTGCTGTATTTTGTTAATAGAGAAAAATATTATGATTTGTGATCTTGTACTTAATTATAGTTGCCTATCTTTAATTTCCCCTCTCCGGGAGATGTCCGGGGAGGATAAGCAAATGAGTTGTGACAGTGGCGGGGCCTGGCGGGTCACGTCATTAAGCCACACCCCTTCATGGTAAATAGCCGCGTTTGGAGCACATTTACATAAATGATGCAATTAATGAAGAATTGCGTCATTAAGCCCCGTCCCCTACACGCTAATTTATTTAGTAACCAACAATTTTTATAAACGATTTTCGTTCACTTTTTCAAGGGAAAATCTGGACGAAAATCGTTCACTAAAATCGTTGGCTACTAACATCGTTGTGTGTGTATGCAGCTTAAGTGTTCACTAAATGAAAACAAATTTATGGGCATACTTTCATTAATTTGCCTCTAATGCAATGAAAATATATGTGTTTGACTAAATTATCAGCTAATATCTCAATATCAGCGTTAATATAATGGAAATAAGGCAATTTAAAAGCCATAAATAATTATCTCTCCATGATATGGTTACATCAAAATGTACAACAGTAAAAGTGATTCTTACTGAAAAAGGTAAAAAAAAAATCAAAAAAAGTTTGATTTATTCAGATTTTGAGATATTACCTCAAAAATACAGTTATATTAAACTTTCTAAATAAAATAGCAGATGGTCCTAACATTTTTATTCCAGGCTGTAATTTGAGGTAATGGAATCACTATATTTTTGGCAATGGAATCACACTAACAGTGTTTCTCAAACTCGGTCCTCAGGACCCCACACAGTTCACGTTCTCCAGGTCACCCAGCAGGAGCACAGGTGTATTCATTACTTGCTGACACATTTTAAAAGATCCACAGGTGGAGCTAATTGTGTCACTTGCGATTCTGTGAGGAGACCTGGAAAACATGCACTGTTTGGGGTCCTGAGGAGCGGGTTTGAGAACCTGTGCACTAGGTTGTTCCTTTCATCAGTAAGTAGATCTAAAGAGGAAGTGCCACCATTTATACAGCTGTTCTCAATCACTAATTACACAGGCTGCAATTTTTTTAAATAATCCTGAACAAGAGTGTTAGATATTATTATCAATAACTTTCAACATATTTCTGGTGAGTATAAAGCATATTATTTTGCCTTTACCTACTATTTCACTTTATAAAGAGGCATAATTAATAGTTCAGAAGTTAAAGTTGTTGCAGCACCACAGTATCGATAACGGGATCATTATTATATTGGTCCTATTCCAGAGGCCCAGTAAAGGCTACATTTCATTAATGTACTACTTGGTTAGTCTTTGTTTTGAATGTACCTATTTGTAGCATACTTGCCTACTCTTCTGGAAAGTGCGAGAGTCTCTTGATTTTTCGTGTAGTCCAACGCACCCACAGAAGAGTGAATCCCGCCTACTTGGGAAAAATGAGGAGATCATTGGCAGAAATAAATTGCAGCTAATCGCATAATTTTAGCTCTGCCCTCACTGACCTGTATTTCGCCTCATTTTGCTGTGACAGGGCGGGGCCTGTTGATGTGAGAGTCTGGCCCCACCCCATAAAGTGGTCAGCTGAGTCTCCTCTTCGGGGTTCTCTCGGAAAGAAGAAACCACAAGTAGACAAGAATGATTTGTAGTTGATATTTTTGATTTGCTCTTCGCTGTATCTGAATGTTTGTATGTTTATGTCAACTTTTAATCACAAGTAGTCCAAGTATTGAGCCATATTGATACGTTCAAAATTGTGCAATTTAGTCCTTAAATATTTTTCAAAACAAAGTAGTATAAATATACACTTATATTTCATAAGTAGTAGTAGTAGTTGCATTAGTAGATAGCAAACATTGTAATCAGTTCACTTTACCATGCTCATTACCCTCTTGGTGACTGCGTTACCACAGCATGGCGATTCCGTTACGTTATTAAAAAATGTGCCCAAGTTGTCATACTTTTAACAAATTTATGTAGAGGTATCCGCTGGATGTTCCCATCTTGCAATAAAATTGTGAAAATCTTGGGGAAAATTTACTAAGCAGAAGGTTCTAAACCCTGGCGGTTTGCCGGTGGGTTCTAAACCCCGATGGTATGGAGGCGGTTTCTAAATGACACCAAAACCGCGGCCTAGTAACTTTAGCCCTAGCCCTGTTATAGTCTATTCTAAAATGTGTTTTGATGGCGGTTTGGACCCTAGTAAACTTTGTGTACATACACATACAGGCCTATGTATCAATAAATGCGGAAAGGTCCCGTTTCTTTCCGTCAGATATAGTGCAAATTTTGACTACTCCAAAAATATCTCCATTTCTTCTATGGGGCAAGGTATGTGCAGTACTTTATGTAGTTCTCATTGCTTGAAACTTATTTTTTGCACCCTTTTATCAGATAATAATAGCCAATGGTCATTTGATTATAAATAATTACTTAATTTTACAAAAAAAGCTAAATTAATTTATAGATCTAAGATGCTCTGAAACAATTAATGGCAGAAAAAGCTGCCAATACAAGGCATGAAAAGATTTGTGGCAAATTCACGATATGACAATGGTACATACGGTTCCAATTCACTTCCAATGGAAAATAATTTTTTTCTATAAAATAATTTGAAAATGACTGATTACTGAAATTAAAAAAGCAAACTTTTTAGCGATAAACTTTCTTACGTTCCCACAATAATTTTTGGGGTTTTAATTTGCGAAAATTTGCTGAAATACCATTTTAATGCTTTTTTTTTTCAGAAAAATTTGGTTGATACATATCCTTGTTAGTAACATGTATCATGAATGGTGATTCCGTTTCTGACTTTGAAGGTTTAGAAGTGTGAGGGAGCAAAAAGTAACATGGCTACATCATGCCATGAGGTGTGACGGTGTCATAGTGGGCATATACACTCCCTCCAGAGGAATTTAATTATTGCATGCAGTGGAGGCACCTTCTTCCGTTAGACCTGCTTCCCCTTCTTTCAGAGTCATACTCACAGCAGACTCCCACACATGCAGAGTGACGCTCACAGCAGACTCCCACACATGCAGAGTGACACTTACAGGAGGCTCCCACACATGCAGAGTGACACTCACAGCAGACTCCCACACATGCAGAGTGACGCTCACAGCAGACTCCCACACATGCAGAGTGACACTCACAGCAGACTCCCACACATGCAGAGTGACGCTCACAGCAGACTCCCACACATGCAGAGTGATGCTCAGAGCAGGCTCCCACACATGCAGAGTGACGCTTACAGCAGGCTCCCACATATGCAGAGTGACGCTCACAGAAGACTCCCACACATGCAGAGTGATGCTCACAGCAGGCTCCCAGACATGTAGAGTGACCCTCACAGCAGACTCCCACACATGCAGAGTGACGCTCACAGCAGGCTGCCACACATGCAGAGTGACGCTCACAGCAGGGTCCCACACATGCAGAGTGATGCTCACAGCAGACTCCCACTCATGCAGAGTGACACTCACAGCAGACTCCCACACATGCAGAGTGACGCTCACAGCAGGCTCCCACACATGCAGAGTGACGCTCACAGCAGGGTCCCACACATGCAGAGTGACGCTCACAGCAAGCTCCCACAGATGCAGAGTCACACTCTCCCCCTCCCTGCCCCTGCCTCTTGGCTACTCCACTAAGTATCAGCAGGCACCAGAAAGACTGAAACAGATTAGGAAATTGGAATGGATTTGGATTCCCTCTGGACAGAACTTTTCTTATTCTGGCCCACTGCAATGGACCTGGACTCAATGTTGGCCACTGGCTGCTTCTTCTGTGACAAAGGCAGGAATTACTCTGGGATAGACAGATCACTCTGTGATTCTGTAAGCCCACTATGTTAGATTTGTGGCTCTTTTGGAAAGACTGGCAGCGTTCTCTTTAAACAAAAATACATCTTTCTCTGTAAGACTTGTAGATGTTTCCAAGGGGACCTCATTGCCATTAGTCTCATTATATTGCCTTTGCCTGATCTCCCTGGCAGGCTCTGTCCATCAGCTCCGCTCAGTGTTCACACTTATTAGAAATGACATCACTTGCATATAAGCCAGGTAAAGTAAATATAATGAGAGTGCTATAAATATAGTGACATTGGATATTATGTATAACCAAATTAAACATATTACAAGTTCCCACTTAAAAAAAAAAAAAAATATTGCACAAAAACATATAATAAAAGTGCCAATGAAATTGAACTTATTGGGGACTCCTTCCTACAGTGAGTAAATTGTAACATATTTTAAACAAGGAACAGTACAATCGTTTCTTCTAAATGGTGACTGAACATGTGAACAGGTCCCTATTGGAGCACTGGTTCAGTGATTCATAGTGCTGGAGACTGCAGCAATGAGGCTAACGACACAAGTGGAGAAATCGATAACCCATTCCTAAGCAGGGATGGTAATTATAACCACAGCTAAATAAATGTATTGGATACACACATTGAATTAACTAGCTGCTTATATTGACAAAACTATCAGTAACTCTGGGGCTGAAGTCATTTAGACACCACTGGGCCTGAAGCAGAATTGGCCTGAAGTCGGACATACTGTATGTGCTCATGCATTACGTGCATAATTACAAATATATATATATATATATATATGTAAAACAAAAGGTGGAGAAAGGTCGCCTCCTAGTGCATTAAATTAATATATGATGTCACCATCACCAAAGGTAATCACCCTCTGTGCTGATGGGGGTGTACCTTATATAGTGGAATTCACCACTTGATTAACAGCAAGAACAATCGCAGTAATCCTTATTTGTCCACTTTCTGGAAACCATCAGACTTTTCCCAAGATGGACGACATTGTGGCAACCAAATGGTCTAAATCCCCTTCATGCAAAGGACCCTAACGTCATCAGCCAGTGTCCTTTGGCGATGGTGACATCATATATTAATTTAATGCACTAGGAGGCGCCCTTTCTCCACCTTTTGTTTGACAGAATTTTATGCTGTTTGGGCAGCAGTACATGGGAGTAGGAGCAGCCACCCTATATACCTGGGGAGTGCGTCTTTTGATGAACAGTTATTGAAATCGCTTTAGGAGTAAATTGACTTTCTAGGACTCAGCGCCGTGTACTACCTCTTTCATATATATATATATATATATATATATATATATATTCACCTATGTGCCTGCCTTCTATCTGTATGCTTGATTTCCTATCAGTCATTATCACTTGCATCTACCCTATACTAGGTTCAAAAGATATGCCTGGAAACAGGAGTATTTATGCGTTCCTCTAACTCTACATAGCCTGTAGCTGCATCATCATGCCCTCACTACATACATGAGAACACCTCTTCACAGCCCAGTACCACTTCTTTAGTTGGACGTGTAGATCTGATCTGCATCATGTGTACTTGTGTGCACTCAGTCCTGGAGCGTGCGCAGTGCAGAAACATTCATGATGTGGTCTGCAAACAGTGTTATCTGAAGCAGTGCTCAATACTTACATAGATGAGACACTGACAGCCAACTACATCTTTATTGTATTATACTGAAAGGTATCTGGTCAGAAGGGTGACAGTCAGTAACCATGTGGTCATTCATAGTGTCGACACCACAATGTTGACATGTTTCAAACTGTCAACAGGCACCATGACGACATCTGAACTGTCACCATGTGAACTGTTGACAGTTTGGGGAATTCGACGGTTAGAGTTAGGCGACGCCAGGAGGGATAGGCTGTGGGGCTAGGTTAGGGTTAGGATGTGCAGTGAGTTGTGTGTGGGGTATGGTTAGGGGGAGGGATTAGGATTAGGGATAGTGGGGAAAATATACACCGGAACGCCGCTGCTGAGACATTGCTGCCAGGACCGATCCTCACCTGACCACAGGGACCCAGAAGAAGACACTGGAGCCACTGCAGCTGCCGGGACAAGGTAAGACACCGCAAGACCACCAGGGACCGTTTGTCGATAGTTCATAATGTCGACATATCATCCATGTAGACTTAATGAATGTCAACATGGTCACTGTCGACCAATCGTACCCACCCCATACTGAAAGTGAGGAAAGGAGCTCTTCAAGTGCCTTTATTGTTTTTATGCATAATGATTCAGTGTATGTGCATTATATTACTGTTAGCAATTCCCCTCCCCTATATTTACTGAAATGTTTTTATTTGTTAATGTAGTGTAATAAATAGCATTATTTTAAGTTGGAGTATGGCAATTGTTCTGTTTGGTGGTGACATCTCTTTCGTCACTACATATCCTGTGCTCCTATATTTCTTTTCCTTATATTTATATTGTGGGCTTGCATCTCATTGCGTAAGCTGTATTTGTGTATGATTTATTACAGTGACATCCTAAGCACCTAATTGTTGTTATTTTTATATCTAAATACACTCATTGTTCATTTCAGACTATGGGCCTGATTCACTGCAGATCGCAACTGCGATTGCAATAGCAATTACGCATGCAGTTCAACTGCGATAGTATGCTAATTCATTGCGATCGCTATGCCGCCACAGCACTACACATGGACGCCCACTTTACCTTACACACATCCGTAATGTATAGCAAGACTGGGAAACCATCGGTAACATTGAGAACCATCGCAGCCTTACGCACACTTGCACAAGATCTGACCTTACTCAGAAATTGCTAACTTCTACGCACGCTATCAGACCTCAGGCTGCGTAGGGCATCGCAGTGGCTAATTTATGTACACCTCTGCAACGGCACTTAAACGCACTGGCACGCCTGCGTTTCTCCCCCCCCGTCACCACCCACAAATGGCTCTTCCTGTCAATCACTCTATGATGGGTCTGCGTAGTCACTGCGATCGCAGTCCCGATCAAAGTGGATGGCTCACACATGCGCACTGCGATGCATGTGCAGAAAGCAGCAATTGGCCGTTTACTTGAATAATCACAGTTGCAAACGGTAATGAATCAGGGCAGGGGCGTATCTACAATGGGTGCAGGGCGTGCAGGGAACACGGTAGCCCCGCACCGCACACCCTGCACCCATAATATTAATTACCTCTCCGAAGTCACACATCGTGGCGGGGGTTAGGCGCTTTAAAACGACTGGAAAATGGCCGCGGCAGCCATATTGCCGTCGTTTGCGCATGCACAGTACAGGGAAAGTGGCAGCCGAGGTCATTTTCCCAGTGACCTGTGCATTCATTATAGACTCTGGGCACACTCTCTAGTGCACAGAGTCTATAACTCCAGCGCTGGCCGCGCACAGCACAATGTGCTGCCGGCTGCCGGGAGGAGAGGAGGGGGCCCGTGTTGGAGACAGCACACGGGCCCCCTCCTCTCTAGAAACGCCCCTGAATCAGGGCCTATGTACACAATCCCCTTTATCGCATTTTCTTTGAGACTACATCAATTTCAAGGTGTCACATGTGCTTCCCTTATGAGAATCCATATGTATACCATGGTAAGCCACCAAATGACCTAAATATTTTACATTAAATGGCTGTTTACTATTGAATCCTATAGCTTTTACACCTATGGGTTGCAAATATCGAGACTGTCCTGTAAATTTAGGTGACATATTCTGACTGGTGTATGTAACGGAGATACAGAGTTGCTGTAAGAAAAAACGTGAAGAAATCTCAAGGTGCCCACACACGGTACGATATTATGCACGATCTGACTGTTTTCAACGCATCGGAATGACAGATCATGCATAATATGTGCAAATCATATGTGTCCATTCATGATAACGATGCCGCTGCGCGGGTCGTCCGTCATATCGTCCGATCTTACCTGCTACAGGTAAGGTCTGTCAATCCCGTACACGATCCGGTGGCATATCTTTCAGTGTTTGTGCCCGAACGATATGTCGTTCGGACCCACGTACGATGTCGCCGGCACTTGCATGCATGGATCAGGGAGCTCCGTGATGCAAGCATCAAGACACAGATGCATGGACAGTGAGATCCGTCCATGCATCTGTGTTAAAAAAAATTGCAAAACTGAAAATTAAAAAAATTAAAACAGCGTTCCCCCAGCACAACCAGCCCAGGGCTTTTCACTGCCGGTCCTGGTTGTGAAAATACAGGGGACAAACAACGTAGGGATCCCCTGTATTTAGCACAATTAGCACCAGGCTTTTCAGAGCCAGTCCTGGCTTTCAAAATACAAAAATCGTAGGGGTTCCCTGTATTTAGCACGACCAGCACTAGGCTCAGCCGAGCCGGTCCTGGTTTTGGAAATACAGGGAACTAAAAGCGTAGGGGTCCCTTGTATTTTCCATAATCAGCATCAAGCTCTTTCTAGCGGGGGAGTAATGCCACAGTCAGGGAAACCCTTTCACTGGGTCCCCCAGTCAAAGCATTACCCCTGACTGCTAATCAGGCCAGGCCGGGGATCCCTGGGGTGCCCCCAATAAAGGGGTCCCCCTCTCCAGGGCACCCCTGGCCTGGGCTGATAGCCCGAGCTATCCCGGGACACCCCTGGTGAGGTGGGTGCCGGGTTGATTGTGTTAAAAATGGAGATGAGCGGGTTCGGATCTCAGAGATCCAACCCACCCGAATTTTGACACCCGGGGCGAGAACCGAACGTGCGTTCGGTTCCCCCGCCGGCCCCGGATCTCAAACCGAAGCAAAACCATAGAGACGAAATCTTGCGGCTCGCGAGCTTTTGTCTCTATATATAAGGGACCACGCGCAGGGCCGGCAAAAGAAATCTTGGGGCCCATTACTCAGATATCTCTGGGGCCCCCCCTCGACCCCAACCCCTTGCCGATGCCAGCAGTGACAGCCAGGGCCATGCTGCATTTGGCAGCATGGCCCCTGCTAACTATCTCGCCCATTGGACCTGCATGCAGGGCCTACAGAGGATGTCACTGACGATGCATGGGAGCGCGCTTCATCAGCAACATGACGGGTACACACTAGCACATATCCAACAACCGGCAGCACTCCACGGACTTGAAAGAACCATCATACACAGCCAGGTATAACCGCCGTTTCAGATGTTTGAAAAAAGATGTAGTAAACATCTGAAACATCCATTACACCTGGCTGTGTATTATGGTTCTTTCAAGTCCGCGGAGTGCTGCCGGTTGTTGGATATATCTATATATCTATCTATCTATATCTATATATACATATCTACATCTATATATATATATATATATATATATAATGTATACATATATCTATATATACTGTATATATATGAGATATGTGTGTATATATATATATATATATATATATATAGGTCTCTCTCTCTCTCTCTCTCTATATATATAGATCTAGCTAGATATATATACATATATATATATATATATATACAATCCAATGGACCGGCACTCCGTGGGCAGTATCGTCTTCAGAAAGGAGGCTCATCTTCCGAAACGTTGACATTGCATTACATTTTTTCTTCTAAAACTTTGGGAGTCTCTGAGTGCCGCCTGCATCGTATGTGCTATATATATATATATATATATTCCAGAATGTCCCGCAGTCACAACCATACATTGTACAACGTTGGGGTGCTTCCAAGGATCAAACAAAGATGATCCCAAAATAGTCCTGTGTATCCACCAAAGGAAGGAGGCACTCGCCGCTATATTTCTTTAGTAGTTTTATTCATTCATGGGCTTTACACTTGCTTGGATGTAACAAATTCTGGTCGACGTTTCGGTTCCAAACTGAACCTTTCTCAAGACCTCATCCAATAATTGGTAATTACAAAAAATACAGAAACATAATCTGTGAAAAAGAGGAAAACACATTGACATGTCTACCAGGCTCCTTACAGACAAATGCACTGCTTATGTTAAACAGTCTCATATATCTAGTACATATAGTGCAATATAAAGTGCTGCTTCATCCACATGATACTGGCAGGACACCATCACCAAGGAACCTTTGTGACCATATGATCATTCCATTAATAGCATGTACACACCTCAGTGATATCCACCTAGAATGTGGAAATCACTATATAAAAATACCTCAATAGTACAGCGCTGTGTATAGAGCGCATAGTTCAATGCAACCCCTCAAGGTCCTAAATCTGTAGGGGACATACCTTAGTTAACATCAGAGATAAGAGCGCCGATCACTCCACAATCTATGTGGAATCTAGCTCACCTTGTGACTTAAGGGTGGCTTGCAATCATCTCTTGTTCATCCCTTAGTGTGCTGCATGTCAGTTCGCCTTCAGGTACACGCTGTCTGATCTCTCCTATCATGTTTCCGGCTAAAAAGGCCGCAAAACTGGAAGTGCGTGGTTGTGCTACCAAGCGCTTCTGCATGCCTGCATGGAACGCACGCTGATACATGTTGCCTAGGCAACCAACAATGCAGGCCCGCTGGAGTCAAATGCGTGTGTATATAACTGAGGATTGACGGAAGAATATCCGCAACTTCTTTTAGAAGGAAGAAACTCAATGTTGTCACCAGTGATTACCAAAACCATACAGTTTATCGTTGGCTATCAGGTGATAATATACAACCTAGATTTAGAGTACAAAATCGACCCCCACGTCGCCACCGAACTCCACGGTATCCTATGGAATCTGGTTCCTCAGTGTCTACATCTGATACTGATGTAAACTATAGTATTACTACATCTACCAGTCATTTTTTAGAACAAGGGATAGATCAAGACCAGATCTCACAGGTAGGAGCACTTGGAAGAGCCGAAGACCGCACCTGCGGCGGGGCGGCCACAAGACAATGCAGAAGGGGACGACGGATTTAAGCCCGGTCTTCAATCTGTCCAGTTTCCCACTTGATGATATACAATTGAAACTGTTAGCCAAAGGCTTAACCTTTGTACCCACCTATAGGCACAGCAGCTTTAAAACTGCAATAGACATGTATAAGTTTGGAAGATCAATGAGGTTAAAGGAATTCTTTGCGGATAGGAATTGTACTATTCCAGTTAAAAAATTTAAGGGACCATCGACATTTGACCCCCCCTCTCACAATGCTAGTCTGAAAACCTATTTAAGGTTAGTCAATAATGAAATCAACTCTAAAACTACCTCCAAGATTTATGACAATCTATCATCAGAAGAAAAGATTGCTCTACAGACCCTTAGGGACAATCCTCATCTTGTTATTCGTTCTGCAGACAAGGGAGGGGCAGTTGTAATACAAGATTGGGTGGATTATGACGAAGAGATCATGTCACAATTAAATGATCCGAATGTATATTTGACTCTGGCTGCTAGGCCTGTTGATGAAATTAAAATCCATGTTGACACAGTCTTAAAACATGCCCATGCTCAAATGTGGATCGATGATGATGAACTAAAATTTCTGACGGTTGATAAACCGCAATGTCCTATCATCTACACATTACCTAAAATTCACAAAACTCTAGTTAAGCCACCAGGTAGACCTATCATTTCGGCCCAGGGGTCAGTATTGCAGCCTATAGCCATCTTTGTTGATAGCGAATTACAACCACTGGTGAGTGGCAATCCATCATATCTTCATGATACTGGTCATCTTTTAGAACTGATTAGGAATATAGGATCCCTCGATAACATCCTTTTAGCCACATTGGATGTTAAGTCTTTGTATACAGTGATCCCGCATGATAAAGGTCTGGAAGCACTAAGGGAAGCATTGCTGACTAGACCAACAAAAGTGATTCCCACAAAATTTTTGATTGAATTGGCAACTTTGGTTCTTCAGAAATATAATTTTCAATACAAAAATCGATACTATATACAGGTATCGGGTACAGCGATGGGCTCAAATTTGGCTCCTTCATACGCCAATTTATTTATGGCTAAATATGAAAGGGAGCACATACTATCTATTTATGGTAATATGATTATATTCTATCGTCGTTTTGTTGACGATATTTTTTAATTTGGCAAGGTCCCATTGAAGCCTTTGAATCAATGGTGATTGATCTAAATTCATTGAATTTGCCGATTCGATTTACTTATGACATCAATCCTACAACAATCAACTTTCTTTATGTTTACATAAGTTACATCGATGGGAAATTATCCACAACCTTGTTTAGGAAACCGACAGATAGAAACTTGGCCCTGTTACCATCGAGTCATCACCCTACAAAATTAAAAGAAAATCTACCATTGTTGCAGTATTTACGTGTCATACGAATTAACTCTACAGAGGCAAGTAGAGAAGTTCAAATTGAAGAGATGACAAGAAGATTTCTTGAGCGGGGTTACCAACAATCCTCCCTAACCCGATGTCTGAAAAAAGCTAAACGTATGTCTCTGACTGAATCATGTGATGCGAATACCAACACCAAGAAGGAGTCTCATCTTATATACACTACTACCTTTGATGGCAATGCACAGACAACGCAAAAATCATTAAAAAAGTTTTGGCCTATCGTTAAAAGTGACCAATCGCTACCTTTTCATGATGGCATATAGGAGGAGACCAAATCTACGACAGTTATTAATGAGACCCATGCTTTATCCGGATAAGAAGAGTGATATATCAGACTTAATGTTGAAAAGGCCTGGTAGCTACTTTTGTGGCAGTTGTGTCACCTGTGCCTCTATGATTGTGGGGTCCACGTTTCCTCATCCACACTCGGGCAGGAAGATAAAAATTAAATACAAATTACACTGTGCACTCGATTATCTAATCTACATTCTAGTATGCCCATGTGGCCTATATTATGTTGGCCTCACGGCCAGAAGATTTAGAGATCGTATGGCCAATCACAGGGCGTCTATACGAGCAGCTTTGACCACTGGTGCAAGTTATAAGCCAGTGGCCAGACACTTTTTGCAACTAGCACATCCGGCATCATCGTTAAGATGCAAACTAATAGATTGGATACCACCTAAGCAGGGCACAGATAGGCTCGTGGCCTTAAAAAGGCGTGAAAGCTTTTGGATACATGAATTAAATACGGTCATGCCAAGAGGACTGAATGAATATAACCCATTAAATGTATTCCTATAGGCACTATAGGCATTGAGGTAGAGGGACACCATTTTGTTTTTCTATAATATTAGTCTTTTTGACTTTGGTTCCTCATGGTGTTATAGATGCGGAATTTGAGCTGTATATAGTATTAGATACATTAGACAGTACGGATCTAGATAATTTAGGTCTCTATAGAGGTTATTCGTATAATAATCTTCTAATATTTTAATATGTTTCTATGTATATTGCACAGTTCTGTCTTTGTATATATGTTTGTTTTGTGCTAAGTAGGTAGATGTTCTCAATACACCATCCATATGTCTATTATATTTATTGGCGTATGGTATCTATTGCGATTCAGCTATTCTTTTGTTATATACCATGCGGGGTTCAACCCGCACATATATTTATATATGATGTTATTTAAGTACATTAATTAAAGCCATGTCGCTGCAACAATATAACATAAGCAGAGTTTTCTAGCATGTAGGTATGGCACTACCAGGCTCCTACAGTATGTTACTATGGTAACCTATGTGGCGGATATTCTTCCGTCAATCCTCAGTTATATACACACGCATTTGACTCCAGCGGGCCTCCATTGTTGGTTGCCTAGGCAACATGTATCAGCGTGCGTTCCATGCAGGCACGCGGAAGCGCTTGGTAGCACAACCACGCACTTCCAGTTTTGCGGCCTTTTTAGCCGGAAAAACGATGGGAGAGAGCAGACAGCGTGTACCTGAAGGTGAACTGACATGCGGCACACTAAGGGATGAACAAGAGATGATTGCAAGCCACCCTTAAGTCACAAGGTGAGCTAGATTCCACATAGATTGTGGAGTGATCGGCGCTCTTATCTCTTGATGTTAACTAAGTTATGTCCCCTACAGGTTTAGGACCTTGAGGGGTTGCATTGAACTATGCGCTCTATACACAGCGCTGTACTATTGAGGTATTTATATATAGTGATTCCCACGTTCTAGGTGGATATCACTGAGGTGTGTACATGCTATTAATGGTTTGATCATATGGTCACATAGGTTCTTTGGTGATGGTGTCCCGTTAGTATCATGTGCATGAAGCAGCACTTTATATTGCACTATGGCCCTCATTCAGAGCCGTACGCTCTGAGCAGAGCGCACGCTCTGAATGAGGGCCGGGCTCCATTTTCATGGAGCATCCTCCTGGACGCTCGTATAGCTGTGGGTCACCACCCACAGGCTATACGAGCGTGCTTTGTGATGGCCGCGATGGTCGAGACCATCGCGACCATCGAAATTGCGAGCCGGAGCCTGCGGTTGAGGTTTTCAACCGCAAGCTCCGGAGTGATTTTGGCTCTATCAGAGCCAAAATCACTCCCACTGACATCACTAGTGATGTCAGTGGGCCGGCTTCTGACGGGAGGCGTTCCCGTGGGAACGCCCCCGTCAGGGAGGCACGCCCCCGGCACGCCCACCAAAGGGGGCGTGCTGTCAATCAACATTGACAGCACGCCCCCTTTGATCGGACACAACGAGCGAAGGACTTTCCTTCGCTCGTCGCGTCTGGCGCATGCGCACGACGGAGCTCCCTCCGTCGTGCGCATGCTCAGTGCATAACATCGACCCACTTGCGAGCGGACAGCCGCTCGCGAGTGGGTCTGAATCAGGCCCTATATGTACTAGATATATGAGACTGTTTAACATAAGCAGTGCATTTGTCTGTAAGGAGCCTGGTAGACATGTCAATGTGTTTTCCTCTTTTTCACAGATTATGTTTCTGTATTTTTTGTAATTACCAATTATTGGATGAGGTCTTGAGAAAGGTTCAGTTTGGAACCGAAACGTCGACCAGAATTTGTTACATCCAAGCAAGTGTAAAGCCCATGAATGAATAAAACTACTTAAAGAAATATAGCGGCGAGTGCCTCTTTCATTTGGTGGATATACAGGATTATATATATATACAGATGGTGTAATGGCAGTACAGACGGTGTAATGGTTAGCGTTACCGCCTCACAGCACTGAGGTCGTGGGTTCGATTCATGTGGAGTTTGTATATTCTCCCTGTGCTTGTGTGGGTTTCCTACGGGTGCTCCGGTTTCCTCCCACACTCTAAAAATATTAGGTTAATTGGCTCCAAAAAAACATAAAATTAACCCTAGTGTGTATGTGTGTGTACATGTGATAGGGAATATAGATTGTAAGCTCCACTGGGGCAGGGACTGATGTGAATGGTCAACTATTCTCTGTAAAGCGCTGCGGAATATGTGTGCGCTATATAAATAACTGGTAATAAATAAATAATAATAAATAAATTATATATATATATATATACATATATATAAATATACACACATGAGAAATTGAGCTGCCTATATGTGTAATTAGGGGGGCACACAAAAAATTACTTACTAAACATGAATACTGACTTACTGGACAGACAGTGCACAGTGGTGTGTCTGTGATTAATTGGCTCCTCCTGAATCCTGGACTCACTGTTGATCCCAGCGCCCGCTCCTCGGTAGACATCAAAGGAGGCCAGGGCCCACACACAGCGTACGGGTAAGTAAGAGAGATGGAGGCCAGGGCCGGCCGGCGGGGTGATGTAGGAGGAGGGGGTAGATTTTACACAAGCCATTGACCTGCGGCAGAGAGAGGTCACGTGTTTCATGCCCCTGAGCACTCGGGGCCCCTTAGAACATCGGGTGTGCCCCTAGTCCCCCCCTGTCACCGGGCCTGACCACGCGGCGGCTGCCATTTCACTCCAGCTGTGGAGGATGAACAGGAAGGGTGGGTAGTGTAGGGCTGGGAGGTACTTACCTGTGCTGGTGCTGTTCTGTCTGCTGATCCATCTGGTGCTGTCACTGCTGTGCTGTCTGCTGTGTCCATCTGGGCTGGTGCTGTTGCTGATCCATCTGGGCTGGTGCTGTGTTGTCTGCTGCATCCATCTGGGCTGGTGCTGATCAATCTGGGCTGGTACTGTGCTGTCTGCTGTGTCCATCTGGGCTGGTGCTGTTGCTGATCCATCTGGGCTGATGCTGTACTGTCTGCTGGTGCTGTTGCTGATCCATCTGGGCTGATGCTGTACTGTCTGCTGCTTTTCTGGGTCCCAAGTTCTGGACCCAGAAAAAAAAAAATATAAATTGTCTTTTTATTTTTTTTCTGTGTGTGCTGCCTGACTCCAGTCGTCATCAATCTGTGCTCTGGGCCCAAGTTCTGGACGCAAATTTATTTATTTATTTTTTAAAAAGTGTCTTTTTTTGTCTAATATTTTTGTGTGTGTGTGTGTGCGTGTTAGGCTTAGCAGCACAAGATACAGCAAGTGAGCAATACAACCTAGTGCTGCCCGACTCCAGTCGTCATCAATCAGTGCTCCGGGCCCAAGTTGTGGACCGGCAAAAATAAATAAAACATAGTGTATTTTTTTGTCAATTTTTTTTCTGTGTGCGCACGACTCCACGTGTGTGAATTTTGTAACCGCGCCTTGGTTACACTATTGGTGCTTGTGACACTGCTTTAAGAAAATATGGAGGGCTGTCACATGACAGGAGAGCAAGGCCAAGAACCACATGTTGTAGCTGCCGCCAACAGTGCAAAGCCGTCAACTTCCTCGTCCTCTATGAAGGCCCATGCCCCAGGGCTTAAGTCACGCCATCGATATGGTAAAGCTACTTTTACTGAAGTTAAGAAAAAAAAATGTAAAGGAAATTTGCCTTTAGATAAACAAAAAATTGGCAATATGCCATTCTCTACACGAAGTGGCAAGGAAAGGATAAGGTCTTGGCCTTTATTTATGATGACTCTGGTTCTGATTCTGATAGCCTTTCTGCTTGCAGTAGTAGTGGTGATGGTACCATTAAAAAATGTAAAGTTGTTAAGACAGCTCTGGAAAAACCAACTGTGTGCCCTGAGAAATCGAAATCACAAATCCCCGAGGAGAGTGCAAGTGTTTCCGCGGTTGCCATGTGTGAGCCAGACCTAAATACTAGTGTACTGGAGGATCCTCCAAGTTCCAACATTTGTGTGCCCTCTGTAAATGTGGGGAAGGGCAGTCAACATCTTGCAGGCGTGGTCAGTGAGGCTGCTTCTGTGGAATTGCACATGGAGGAGGATATTTTGGTAGTTGAAGGCACTAAGGTGATGAGGATGTTGATGATGAAGATGTTGGTGATAAGGATGTTGATGCCGAGGATGTCCTTTGTTTAAGTAAGGCAACAGCTGTTGCCCATGCATTGAAAAAGCCAAAGCCCATTGTTGTCATGCCGAGGCAAAAGACAAAAAAAATCCACTTCTCACGTGTGGAATTATTTCCACCTCAATCTGGACAACAGTTGTCAAGCCATAGGTAACCATTGCCAAGCAAGAGGGAGTAGAGGGAGGGACCTAAACCACCTAGGAACCTCCTCCTTGTTACATCACTTGGAGTGCATTAATCAAATATCAAAGTGTATGCTGCCAAGTTCCAAAACTCAATATGTAACAAGTCCAGTGTCACCAACACCAACACCTGCATCATCAACATTCTCATTCGTCATCAGGAGTAGTCCTGCTGCATCCAATACTAACACAAAAAGGGGTGAGGACAGAGTGCGCTAGTATCAATGTGAAGACAAAATATGTATGTTTTTGTGGAAAGGAAAAAATCAATACTTTCCTTAAACATACATGGTTCTACATCTGTGTACTTCCTGTCTTCTCTTCGAGTGTCATAAAAGACATAAAAATCAGGGAACCATAGTGTAATCCACTTAAAATATATTTTATTCACACAAAAAAAAAGGCACGAAAAATTAATCCGGCAGCTAATACTCCAACGAAAAACGGTAGTCAGGTGTATAATTACCAGATATCCCCTTGCATACAGGCTTGTAATAAATCACAAGATGGAAGCCTCCGGATGCGTCACTGTTGTTTCTAAATGCCAGGTTTAATCCAGGAAATCCACAGCTGACACCTTTAATCTGCACCACAGGCCAACGCGTTTTGAGAGTCCAAGCTCTCTTCTTCAAGGCTATGTGGCTCAGACTGTCTCAAGCATGCTATTTATCCTCATCTCTAAAATTACTTCCAGGTCAAATGTCATCAGATTTTTTAACTTACATATATATATAAAGTGCATTCTTGTGACTAATTATTGCACTTAGAATAAATATGATTCTATTAAAATATAAATAATTCACTTTTAAAACATTTTTAAAAATATCCATGAGCAAAAAAAATAGGAAATAACAATCATCGCGTCAAAACCGTAAGTGTGCATCCGAACTTCCGGTTTTGCCGCGTGTACTTCAAAGGCATCTTCTCCTTCGTTCCGGATCACACTGCTCTGCGGATGTTTACACCACCTACGGTGATCTCTCCCTCATGAAGCCGCACGTCAGTCCCCTATCCACTACATCGTGGTCTCCCACATGCTACTACTTCCAGTTCCGCCTCTTCCGTTTTTGGCGGCCATCTTACTCGAGGCTAGAGTCTATTTATCCATAATGGTCCTTTTGAGCAGCCATCATACTAGGGGCAGTGTCTTTCATATTTCACCTAGTTTATCCATAGGGGCGGCCATATAAGATTTTAGCACTTTCCATGTCAAAACGAATTATCTACAACGAGAAACAAAAACTAAATAGACACTAAAACAGCGGATGATTATCAAATAATAATACTAAAACGGTCTAATATTAAAAAACACCATAATTAATAAAAAAGAGTATAAGTATAAGAATCTCAAATCGGTCTATATGAAATAAAATAGATAAAAGAACCATATAATAGCCATATGAAAACAAATATGTTCTATAAAAACCACTTTAACTCAAAGTCTGAGTTGAGACCATTTGGAATTAATGTCTTTAAATTAAAAATCCAATTCATCTCTTTTCTTGCTAAACGTTTCTCCATATCTCTATTTTTCCATGTATTTCTAACGTTTTCTATAGCCATAAACTTCGTGATGCCTTTTGTTGAACATTGACGGACATCTTTAAAATGTTTAGAAAGGGAGTGAGTTGCCAGTCCTTTTTTTATGTTTCGTAAATGTTCACTTAATAAATATGGATATATACCAAAAATCAATCAGGTAGAGTATGGAGTGGTGGATATAGTAAATGGTGGCTAGATAATGGAGGCTATATAAACCACAAACCTCTAGGCGATGAAGTTATAATCAAACATATTTAATATTACATAAAAAAAATTTAAATACATAAAAAACATACATGTGACAGTAAAAACCACATTATCCACAGCAAAATGTATACTGGATAAATATGCTGATGCAAAAATTGATATGGATCATAAAAATGAAAAAGTTAAATGACCATCGCAATATGGAATGAATCCAATTGTATCAAGTGGCAATGTTAGTCACGCTAGTTAGTAAATAGCGTTATCTTGCAACATTGTAACTGCAAGCCTGCAATTAAATATCCTTTTCAGTATTCACAGTAATATGTTTGCTGAAGTTTATATTGAGCAGAATATTCTTTGCAAAGTTCAGAGTTTTCACCCTTAATTAATATTAAAATTGTTCTCATTAAGATCATTATAAAATAAAGTGAGGTTTTCATCATTAATATTAATATTTAATATTAATTTAACCTTTTATTCAAGTAAGAAAGAAATCAATTTTTTGTATCTTACAATCTATGTGGAGGATAACCAGCTGGAAACGAGAAATTTTTCGCACATCTGCGCATGCGTATGGTTTTTAGTACGCATGCGCGAACCAGTCAGTGCGGCCGAAAATCATTTGTACGCAATATAGCGAGTGCCTGCTATTTTGAGTGACAGAATGAGGCGTATGTGGGTGGTAACAGGGGAAGGTGCTTGAAAACGGGGAGTGGAGATCCGATCGCAGGCGTGCTTAAAGGTCAAAACGGGCGTTTTATGGGTGTGCATAATTAATATAGCAGCATCAATGACCACGTCATTTGTTTTTTTTGTAACTCAGAACTGTTCGCAAAATAGCGGTTGAAAAAACCAACCACAAGAATAGCGAGCAGTTCATATCCTGTTCGATGTACTCGATTAATCTAATAAATAGCGGACATGACGTATGGTGCGAGCGGCCAGGGGGAGTTTTCAGAAATAAAAGAGCGTATGTTTTGCTAGCTCGTTCAGACTTAGAGGTGTGAACAGACTGCAATGTGCGAACGGATCATTTGCATAGCCACCCCTTGTTTTTGAACGAACGAACGCAAATAGCGAACGGCTCTGAATGAGGGCCATAATTCGTTTTGACATGGAAAGTGCTAAAATCTTATATGGCCGCCCCTATGGATAAACTAGGTTAAATATGAAAGACACTGCCCCTAGTATGATGGCTGCTCAAAAGGACCATTATGGATAAATAGACTCTAGCCTCGAGTAAGATGGCCGCCAAAAACGGAAGAGGCGGAACCGGAAGTAGTAGCATGTGGGAGACCATGATGTAGTGGATAGGGGACTAACGTGCGGCTTCATGAGGGAGAGATCACCGTAGGTGGTGTAAACATCCGGCAGAGCAGTGTGATCCGGAACGAAGGAGAAGATGCCTTTGAAGTACACGCGGCAAAACCAGAAGTTCGGATGCACACTTACGGTTTTGACGCGATGATTGTTATTTTCTATTTTTGTTCCTCATGGATATTTTTAAAAATGTTTTAAAATTGAATTATTTATATTTTAATAGAATCATATTTATTATAAGTGCAATAATTAGTCACAAGAATGCACTTTATATATATATGTAAGTTGAAAAATCAGATGACATTTGACCTGGAAGTAATTTAGAGATGAGGATAAATAGCATGCTTGAGACAGTCTGAGCCACATAGCCTTGAAGAAGAGAGCTTGGACTCTCAAAACGCGTTGGCCTGTGGTGCAGATTAAAGGTGTCAGCTGTGGATTTCCTGGATTACCCCTGGCATTTAGAAACAACAGTGAAGCATCCGGAGGCTTCCATCTTGTGATTTATTACAAGCCTGTATGCAAGGGGATATCTGGTAATTATACACCTGATTACCGTTTTTCGTTGGAGTATTAGCTGCCGGATTAATTTTTTGTGCCTTTTTTTTTGTGTGAATAAATTATATTTTAAGTGGATTACACTATGGTTCCCTGTTTTTTATGTCTTTTATGACACTGGAAGAGAAGACAGGAAGTACACAGATGTAGAATCACGTATGTTTAAGGAAAGTATTGATTTTTTCCTTTCCACAAAAACATACATATTTTGTCTTCACATTGATACTAGCGCACTCTGTCCTCACCCCTTTTTGTGTTAGTATTATATTTTGTTGGAGTTATTTTAGGGTACAACTCTTGTTGAAGATAGGGGTGCAGCTTGAAGTATCTTTGGGCGCCTGGTTATACACTATACCTTTGAAATATTATCACTGCTGCATCCAATGTTGTTATTCGAAGCATGATTAACTCCTCTCCTATCCGGGATTCCTCAGAAGGATCCTTGATGACTACACCTGTTGCTGCTGCTGTTGCTGTGAGTGGATCTTCATCCCAGAAGGGGACCAGGAGGAAGACTACTTGTAGCGTATCCTCCAAAAAACAATTAACTGTTGAACAATCGTTTGCAAGGGCAAACAAGTATGACAGCAATCACCCATTTGCACAGCGGATTACTGACACCATAACAGCTATGCTGGTATTAGATGTGCGTCCAGTATCCGCCATTACTGCAGTGGGTTTTCAACAGTTAATTGAGGTCCTGTGTCCTCGCTACCAGATCCCTTCTAGATTCCACTTCGCTAGAAGAGCAATTCCAAGTCTCTACAAGGACATTAAAAAAACCTTATTAATATCCTCAGAAATGCCATTGTACCCATTGTCCACTTGTCCCCTGATATGTGGACAAGTGGGACAGAGCAAACTAAGGTTTACATGACTGTGACAGCTCACTGGGTAGGTGTATTGCCTACAACAGCAACAGCAGCAGCAACATCTACCAAAAGACAGCTGATACAGAGGCAGGCTGCTCTTTGTATAACTGGTTTCAATAAGAGGCATACCGCTGAGACCCTCTTAGAAAAACTCATGGAAATCATTGCTAAATGGCTTACCCCACTTGCACTCTCCTCGGGATTTCTGATTTTGGACAATGCCACCAATACTGTGAGAGCATTACATGTGGACGAATTCCAACTAATTTCAAAACGTCCTATGTTTTGCTCACACAATTAATTTGGTACTGCAACATTTTTTAAAAAGTGATAGGGTCATGCAGGAGATGCTCTCGGTGGCCCGCAAAATATCCGGACATTTTAGACATTCGGTGACCGCTTGTCGAAGATTGCATGACCAGCAGGTACTATTAAATTTGCCCTGTCATCAGCTGATGCAAGAGGTAGTAACTCGGTGGAATTCTACCCTCTATATGCTTCAGCGGATGGAGGAACAAAAAAAGGCCATCCAGGGCTATACAACGGCCTATGACATAGGAGGTGGAGGGGGAATGCACCTTACTCAAGCGCAGTGAAGAATAATTTCCGTGTTGTGCGAGGTTCTCAAACCCTTTGAACTTGCCACATGTGACGTTAGTTCAGACACTGCCAGCTTAAGTCAGGTCATTCCCCTCATCAGACTTTTGCAAAAACAGCTGGAGAAACTGAAGGAGGAGGTGAAACGGAGCGATTGCACAAAGTATGTCGGACTGGTGGATCAAGCCCTTGATTCACTTCACCAGGATCCAAGAGTCGTCAAACTATTGAAATCTGAAAAATATATTTTGGCGACCATTCTGGATCCTAGGTTTAAGTCCTACCTTGTGAGTTTTTTTCCAACAGACCGAAATCTAAAACTGTGCAAAGAGCTGTTGGTAAAAAAATTGTCAGCTCTAGCCGCACGTGAAACGCCATCATCTCCTTCAGTTTCTGCAGCTGCCAGGAAAAAACTAAAGTTTCCTTACAGAATGTCTGCTGGTCATGCAGATCTTTCACCAAAAAATTACATCTGGTCGGGCCTGAGAGAACTGCCTACTAGTGACATGTCTTCTACCGTGACTATGTGTGATACGGCCTCCATTCACAGAATGGTGGAGGACTATTTCAGAGATAACATCCTAATAGGCATTTAAGACAGTCCCTTTCAGTACTGGCAGGAAAAAGATGCAATTTGGAGTCCCATACACAAACTGGCTTTGCATTACTTAAGTTGCCCACCCTCCAGTGTGTACTCCGAAAGTTTTCAGTGCAGCTGGCAACCTTGTCAGTGATCAGTCTAGGAGGTTACTTCCTCATACATGCAAAAATTACAGAGGCGCCTATGGTGGATTCCTGCGGGGACGAATTAATATTGTGTGAAGAAGAGGATTTGCACACTGATGGGGATGATGAGGACGAGGACGACGACAACATGTAATGTAAAGCCAGTTTGTGTATGGGATCATTTTCAATTCCATGTCCAATGCACATTGGCAGCTTGTTTTATGGGGGACCAAACAAACCAATAATTTCAGCCACAACTGGCAGTCCTTGTTGCTGAAATTATTGGTTTGTTAAACTGTGAATGTCCTGTTTCGTACACAACATAAGGGTGGGTGGGAGGGCCCAAGGACTATTCCATCTTGCACCTTTTTCCTTTCCATTATGTGCTGGTTGGGGCATTGCTGTCTGAAATTTTAAATTAATGTTATGGTTGGTTTAGGAATCAATGATTTGTTTTTAAATTAATTTATTATCAATTTTACAGCCAGGGGCTGCACCAATGAATTTCTTTTTATTAATTATTCAGCCAGGGGCTGCACCCAATTAATTGTTTTTTAATTAATCTATTATCAATTTTACAGCTAGTGGCTGCACCAATTAATTTCTTTTTATTATTAATTATTCAGCCCGGCTCTGCACCAATGAATTTCTTTTTATTAATTATTCAGCCAGGGGCTGCACCCAATTAATTGTTTTTAAATTAATTTATTATCAATTTTACAGCTAGTGGCTGCACCAATTAATTTCTTTTTATTATTAATTATTCAGCCCGGGGCTGCACCAATGAATTTCTTTTTATTAATTATTCAGCCAGGGGCTGCACTCAATGAATTGTTTTTTATTTAATTTATTATCAATTTTACAGCCAGGGACTGCACCAACAAATTTCTTTTTATTATTAATTATTCAGCCCGGAGCTGCACCAAACAATTGTTTTTTCATTAATTTATTATCAATTTTATAGCCAGGGGCTGCACCAATGAATTTATTTTTATTAATTATTCAGCCAGGGGTTGCACCCAATGAATTGTTTTTTAATTTATTTATTATCAATTTTACAGCCAGGGGCTGCACCAATGAATTGTTTTTTAATTAATTTAGTATCAATTTTACAGCCAGGGGCTGCACCAACTATAAACTATCAATTCATCAATCCTCAATGGTATCCCAACCATCATCTTTGCACAGTCCTCAATTCTATTAATAATTATATCAATCAGTTTTGAGCCAGGAAGCTGGATGCAAGCTTTTGGCCCTTTAACTAGATGAAAACAATCAATACTGTGAGCTGTGAGGTGGTCAAAATTGACTGGAAACGAGTGGAAATAAATGTTATTGAGGTTATTAATACTGTAGGAACAAAAAAAGGCCCATTTTATGTGATTGTAGCTATTTTTTGATATTTTAAGAAAAAATCCACATCCAAAATCAAAACAAAACATGGAGGTGAGGTTTTGGCAAAACCAATCCAGATCCAAAACCAGGGGATATCCAGATCCAAAACCAAAATACGGGGGTCGGCGCACATCTCTCGTTAAAAATGTGATGCAAGCCATACATGTCTACCCTCCCAGATGTTGTGGGAGGCTTCCGATTTTTTGGATAACCCCATGGAATGGTAGGCACTTCTCCCGGATTCTGCCCACTTCCTAGTGAAGTGGGCAGAATGGGGAGATTTTTCATTTGGCCCTCCCCTTATTTAAATATGTGGTGTTCATGGCAAATTACGGCAACGGGGCGGGCTTAATGACGTTACCCATCCGGCCCCACCTTCGACACCTCCCATCTGCGTCACCTCCCCGTGGAGGTAAAGTTAAATGTCGGCAAGTATGGTGCAAACAAAGAGTTAAAATATTGTCTTTTGTAGTAGAACTACTGTCCCAGCAAGCATCCCCCACATGCTGGTACTTGGAGAACCTCAAGTACCAGCATGCGGGGCATTACAGGCCCGCTGGTACCTGTAGTTCACCTGAAAACAAAACACACACACACACACACCGTGAAAGTATAAGTTTATTAAAACATACATTCACGTCCCCTTCTCCAAGTAGTAATCCAGGGATAACTTTAAACAAAAATACCATACTCACCTCTTCCTATGCGTGTATGACGTCCTCTTCTTTCCAAGTAGGCATCCAGGGTCTTGGCAAAACAAACAAAAAAATACCCAAACCAGCGAACACAGTACCGTCCTCTAACGAGATTGTATCGTTGCCTACATTGTTCCGTGTGTAAGGGCCTTTAGGAAGGTCAGCCAGGGCCACCATCAGGGGTGTACAGCTGGTACTAACAGTGGCGTAACTAGGGCAGGGCGAGCGGGGTGCGTGCCCTGGGCGCCGTTGGACCGGCGGCGCGGCGGGGTGCCGCCGGCCACGGTACCGGCCCGCCCTAGTTAGCCAGTGTAGCACCGACCGCAGTCAGCGCTACACATTTACACAGGACCGGCGCTAGGCTTCCAGCGCCAGTCCTGTGCTGCACACCTGAGCCCGCTCCCTCCCCCTGAGCCCTTGCCCAATAGCGCCAGGAGTCGGGCTCAGGCTGTGCATAACACACACATCGCCGCCAGCGCTGGCAGCGATGCATGTGTTAAACAGCAGCCAATGAGAGTCAGATAGACTCTCATTGACTGCTGCAGCACCCACTGCAAGAGCCGGGCTTCCGTCCGGCTCCTGCAGTGGGTAATGGGACAGACGTCATGACGTCATGATGTCTGTCCCATAATGCTGAGCGTGCCAGCCCGGGAGGACTGGCGGGCGGCGGGAGCGGCGTTGCGGACCGGAGCAGCAGCAACTTGGATTCAGGTAAGTATATTTTTATATATATTTTTTTTTTTAACCTGTCTGCACTACTGTGGGCACAACGGGGGAGGTGGGTGGCTACTACTGGGGGGACCTCTACTGGGGGTGGGGGCACAATGGGGGAGGGGTGGCTACTACTGGGAGGACCTCTACTGGGGGGGGGGCTACTGCTAGGGGCACTTAATCAGGAGGGGGAACCTCTACTGGGGACTACTACTTGGAGGGGAACTACCACTGGGGGCATTATAAAAGGGGCCTACTACTAGAGGCACTGCACTCGGGGAACCACTACTGGGGGCAATAATAGGAAGGGCCACTACAGGGGGCACTGAATAGGGGGGATCACTACTGGGTGCCTGCATAAGGGGACCACTACTGAGAAAACTGCATGGGGGGGCACTACTGCTGGGGGCACTATATAAAGGGCACTGCATAAGGGGATACCGCTACTGGGCACACTGCATTGTGGGGACTGCTACTGGGGGCACTGCATAAGGGGGAACACTACATGGGGCACTGCATTTGGGGGGCCACTACTGGGGGTACTGAGTAAGGGGAACTAATTGGGGGCTGTATAAGGGGGACCACTACTGGGGATGCTGTATAAGGGCACTACTATGGGCCTGCATAAGAGGGACCACAACTGCATACTGGGGGTACTGTATAAGGGGTACTACTGGGGTTAAGGTGCATATGGATAGGAATGTTCAGTGTGAAAATAAAAGGGTGTGGCATGTTGACACGCCCCATATTTAAGTGACCATGCCCATTTTTTGGCCGCACACGCCTTCGGCACACGCACATCGGGGGGAGGGGGGGGCGCTCCCTTTTCAAATTTGCCCTGGGCTCCAAACACCCTAGTTACGCCACTGGGTACTAATGTACCGGGCCCAAGCTCATAGGGGGGCCTGCAACGTGCCAATGATCCCGTCTGTGAACTGCTTCTTATTCACAGGCAGATGTCTACCTGTGACTACAAAGCAGTTTGCTGTCAGAATCTTCCACGCGCTGTGGGCTCCCCCCCTGTCAGTGTCAGTCACGCTCCTTATACACGTCCCCTACAACTAGGGAGCACCATTACGGAACAACACTGATCGCGGGGATATCTGGCCTCCGGGCACAGAGACGGAATATAGCACCAGCATGCCGACAAGAGCTCAGCCGCTGGTAAACGTCAGAAAACAAACCTGTGTGTGCAATGGGTCGGACTGTTAATATTGCTGTTTAAAATTATGCAGGTAAAAAAGCCAATAATCGTCACTTTTGAATAGCCCTTTAGTAAATAAATCCATAAGAGGTACTGCAGATAGTGAAAGAGGCAGGGGTATATATTTACTAAAGTGAAAGAGGCAGGGTATATATTTACTAAAGTGAAAGAGGCAGTGGTATATATTTACTAAAGTGAAAGAGGCAGGGTATATATTTACTAAAGTGAAAGAGGCAAGGGTATATAATATATTTACTAAAGTGAAAGAGGCAGGGTATATATTTACTAAAGTGAAAGAGGCAGTGGTATATATTTACTAAAGTGAAAGAGGCAGGGTATATATTTACTAAAGTGAAAGAGGCAAGGGTATATATTTACTAAAGTGAAAGAGGCAGGGTATATATTTACTAAAGTGAAAGAGGCAGGGATATATATTTACTAAAGTGAAAGAGGCAAGGGTATATATTTACTAAAGTGAAAGAGGCAGTGGTATATATTTACTAAAGTGAAAGAGGCAGGGTATATATTTACTAAAGTGAAAGAGGCAAGGGTATATAATATATTTACTAAAGTGAAAGAGGCAAGGGTATATATTTACTAAAGTGAAAGAGGCAAGGGTATATATTTACTAAAGTGAAAGAGGCAGGGTATATATTTACTAAAGTGAAAGAGGCAAGGGTATATATTTACTAAAGTGAAAGAGGCAAGGGTATATATTTACTAAAGTGAAAGAGGCAGGGGTATATATTTACTAAAGTGAAAGAGGCAGGGGTATATATTTACTAAAGTGAAAGAGGCAAGGGTATATATTTACTAAAGTGAAAGAGGCAAGGGTATATATTTACTAAAGTGAAAGAGGCAGGGGTATATATTTACTAAACAGCGGATTTTCAATTATTGACTGCTTGATTTAAGATGGCAACAGCAATAAATGCAAAACAAACCATATTTAGCCTTTATTTCTATAGCTGTTTCAAATTCAGTGGTTAAAGCCACCGAGAATTAGCTGCTTTGAAAACTCTCTGTTTATACACCATGGTCTCCAAACAGCAGACTCGTAATGTTCCTGTGAAAATTAAGAGGTGATGTAGTGTCAAACACAGTTCATCCAGCTATGTCACACAACCTACAACACAACAAAGTGGTAATGTGATGGGATCCGCACATTATAGGGATATGTTAAAGGCACTATTTTAACAGACAGTTACAATAGTCTGCTCATAGTGGAGAATATATTGCACCCAGGCATCTGATACTTCAATTGTGTAATAGAAGCCAAGGTATCTTATTTCCAACAGCAGACATGAGAACCATGGTGGCCTCTAACTACATTACATCACTGACAGGCATGTCCCG
Source organism: Taudactylus pleione (assembly GCA_031769625.1). Classification (NCBI taxonomy): domain Eukaryota; kingdom Metazoa; phylum Chordata; class Amphibia; order Anura; family Myobatrachidae; genus Taudactylus; species Taudactylus pleione. The sequence goes on along the minus strand of JAUIMM010000128.1, from coordinate 10,068,919 downwards.
AACACCACATTAACCTCAAAACCTCTGACCTCATGATCTGTATAAAACTGCAAAGCACTGTGATGCAGCGTTAGATTCCTAGTTTCCTTGCATACATTGCTCGCACATTCACAAAGAATGCCATTGAAAGCAGTTTGGAGCAGAGTTTATTGCACTATTAATAACATTTGTACATTGCCAATTGACACATTTATGTCAGCTCTTCTAATTCTGTAACATTGCAATGTCCAAATGTGATTTCACTGATGTCCTTTTCAAATATTTCTTTGTGGCACAGACTCGGGATGTACAATGCTATAACTATAAGCAATTGCAGCGCCTGTATTTTCCTTAGGTGGCCTCTCCTCCAGCCAGAGCCCTGCAGGCTGCTACATGCAGACGCTTTTCCTATGGCTGTGGCAGATCTAATAAATTAATTTTGTTAACCAACATTAAATACTGTTGTCACAGAAGGGGTATGATAATGCATGGAGTGGCACACAGGACTCTGGATAAGGGTGAGATGCCAGCTTGGTAAATATTTTTCTAGGTGGTAATGCAGGTTTACTGAAGACCTGCTATCTGCTAAAAAAAAAAATGTAAAAAGTGAAATTTAGCAACAACGGTTGTGCTGGCCAGGAGGCAATTATTTATGCATTCCTGCCGACCCATCGCACTAATGTTTCAGAACAGAAGCTTGCTCATGAGCAGGGCCCTCCCTACCATTTTTCATTAATTTATTTTGCCTGCATAGTATGTCCCTATTTTATGTATCTTTTCCCTCACTGTCCTGCAGAGCTCTGTGGCACCTTACAAACGGGATGCAATCGGGAAACCGGCTGACGTGACCCCGACAGCCGGCTTCCCGACTGCGTTATCCCGGCGTGGGTTAAATGACAGGCGTCTATATCTAGACGCCTGTCATTTTCCCAACGCCGGGAGACAGGCGCCCGGCATCCTGATCGAAGGGATGTCGGGCGCCGCAATTGGACAGCCGCTTGGGGGGAGGGTTAGGTTTAGGGCACCCAGGGGGGACTTAGGGTTAGGCCCCCCCCAGGAGTGTTAGGCTAGGGGGAGGGAGGGTTAGGCTTAGGCACCCCCGGGAGGGACTTAGGGTTAGGCACCCCCCTGGGGTACTTAAGTTTAGGCAGCGGGGAAGGGGAGGGGGTTAGGGTTAGGCACTTACAGGGGGGGATTAGGGTTAGGCACTTGGGGGGGAGGTTAGGGTTAGGCACCCCTAAGGAGGGTTAGGGTTAGGGGGGTAGGTTAGGTTAGTTATTACTTACCTAAGGACGATCTGCATTTCCAGAGCTGTCGGGCTGCCGCTGCCGGGATCTGTTCATCTGTCGGGCTGCCCCATAATAGAATACTTTTTCTTGTATTTCTTTTGATATATCCATTTATTCTGGGATGCACCATCCAGGTCTGTTTTCATATAAACACTAAGCAGCTACCAAACTGCCTGGTAAAAGATTTTCAAATTAAAATATTTTTTTTTCCCTATGCAGACACCAACTACTGCTAATAGTAATAATAATATAGATAGTAATTATATTGTTGCCCTCCACGGAAATATAAAACAACAACTGTGCTTTATTACAGTGGACAGGTGACAGCGAAGGAGTCAGTTGTCTGTCCTCGTAAGAGAACAGTAGATGTTACACATGCTAGCAGCGCCAATCATTATGACATTACCAGCTAGATTATGACTACATGTACAGTATCATTATATAAATGTGGAGTTAGATAAAGATGAAAGACTGAGTATTACGTTTTGTTAAAAGCAAAAATTACAGCAGGATGAGATTAGCCTGCTGCCATTATTCCAAAAACTACAGATGTGACTTTAAAAAACATCAGCTATATGGGTAGTCATGACCAAAATCCCCCAGACACTACATACAATCATACATTTCAATGTATATTCATGAATATTTGATTGGATCAAATACAGAACACAGTGATACATGTCGGTTGTAATCTGTATAAGTGGCATATTCCAGTAATGAACTTTTAGTAGATGCTACAAAAGCAAAGAAATTAAAGATTATGGAGTTATTTGGAGTACTAAATAGTGCTTATTATAGACCACTATTAAGCAGTGGTCAAAAAGGCTTTCTTTCCTCATCTTGTAAAGGTAAATGCATACTAAATGAAGCAACACTGGCAATTAGTAATACTTTAAGGGCCTGATTCAGAGCCGCTCGTAAGCGGCCGCTCGTTCGCTCCGAGCGATGTTTGCCCAACTGCGCATGCATACGGATCGTAATACGCATGCGCGAACCAGTCAGTGCGGCCGAAAATCGTTTGTTCGCTATATAGCGAATGCCTGCTATTTTGAGTGACAGAATGAGGCGTATGTGAGTGATAACAGGGGAAGGTGCTTGAAAACGGGGAGTGGAGATCCGATCGCAGGCGTGCTTAAAGGTCAAAACGGGCGTTTTATGGGTGTGCATAATTATAACAGCAGCGTCATTGAGCACCTCACTGGGTTATTTTATAGCCAGAACTGCTCGCAAAATTGTGGTAGCAAAAACCAACCACAAGAATAGCGAGCAGCTCATACCCTGGTCGATGTACTCGATTAATCTAATAAATAGCGGACATGACGTAGGATGCGAGCGGCCAGGGGGCGTAGTTTCCCATAAAACGACCGCAAGTTTTGTTCGCTCGTTCAGACCTAGAGGCGTGAACAGACCGCAAAGAGCGAACGGTTCATTTGAATAGCCACCCCTTTTTTTTGAATGAACGAACGCAAACAGCGACCGGCTCTGAATCAGGCCCTAAGTTCATTGTATTCCAGCTGTAAATATGATGAAATGCAGCAGAGTGAGGGCATTTCCATAGGCAAGTAAATCAGGCTAAGGCCATAGCAACTCTAGGCATTATATAATTTTAGCTAATTTTTGTACACCTTTCCTCCATCTAATTAGCCAGATGCTTCCTTGACTCCCCATGTATTCTTATAAGAGGGAGGAGAGATGGTAGGCCATAGTGAATATAAAGAGTAAAAAGGGGGCAGATATCAGACAAGGGAGCAGGGAAGACCCAATGTATAGTAGACATAAGGCAAGCTGCAGCTGAGACAAGAGTGCAGACATTAGGCAAGCAGCTAAACAAGACATGATAGAAACATGGAACAATGGGGCAGACAACAAATTATTGCCACTGTAATCTACAGGCATAATCGCCGAAATAGCGCTGGATCATGGAAATTGCACCCTATTGTATATACTCCATACTTTCTCTTTTGGACTGGTGAGTTATCTAAAGACTGCCCTGCAGTAGCCACCCCACCATGAGAACTAGGAGGGAATAAAATGGCATTCTCAGTGCACTTTGGCCCCCAGTTATTAATTGCAAATGCGATCAGGGCATGTCAGTACCGCATGTCAGTACCGTCCTCCGCCGGCTAATTATGCGGTAGGAGCCCACAGGCTATAGTGGCTAACGTCATCTTCAGATGGTGTTAGCTACTGGTGCTAATATCCGGAATGCATCACATTCCGGATAATAGTAAATCTGGCAGCATCGCATCCCACATAGAACCCTACGGGGGATGCGGCTGCCTGCGGGAATGGACGGATTACAGCAGGTGTTGGAGATACCTGCTGTGGTCCCTCCTTAATACATCTGGGGGAAACTTAATATCTGAGGTAAACCCCCGAAAACAGTTGATTTTACCTCAAATATTCAATAATAAATGGGCCCCTTTATCTGGAATATACTGACTAGCACCCGGTTGTGCTGGTCTAGGATCACATCAAATATTAAGGGTCCCTAGGATGTAACATGGAGGGACTGCAGCAGATATTTGTAGCGGTCGTGGTCCCTCCTTTCCGACAGCAAAGCAGCCCCCATAGATTTCTATGTGGACTGATATGGAGTCGAATTTACCAAGCTTGACACCATCAGTTAACGCCATGTTCGGAGGTCATTAGCTTTGCAGCCTATTGGCTACAGATCCTCCAGTTCTAATCACATAAATATAGAAATTATAATTATTGGGTCTAGGCAGTGGTGTAACTAGGGTATTTAGAGCCCAGGGAAAATTGATAAATGGAACCCCCCTATGTGCGCGCGCCTTCAATGCGCAGGGCGAAAAATGGGCGTGGTCACAAGGGGCATGGCCACTTCAAAAATGGGGCACGTCAACATGACACACACCTTTCTCATCACTCTGAACATTCCTTTCCATTCCATATGCACCTTAATGCAGTGCCCCTTATACAGTCCCCCCTTTGCAGTTCCCCCAGTAGTGCCCCTTATACAGTGCCCCCTGTATGCCATGTCCCCAGTAGTGGTCCTTCTTATGCAGGCCCCCAGTAGTGCCCCTTATACAGTACCCCCAGTAGTGGTCCACCTTATGCAGCCCCCCATTAGGTCCCCTTATACAGTGCCCCCAGTAGTGCCCCTTATACAGTGCCCCCTGTAGTGGTCCCACTTATGCAGGCCCCCAGTAGTGCCCCTTATACAGTGCCCCCAGTAGTGGTTCCCCTGATACAGGCCCCCAGTAGTGCCCCTTATACAGCCCCCCCTGTAGTGATCCCCCCTATCCAGTGCCCCTTATACAGTGCCCCCAGGAGTGGTCCCCCCTATTAAGTGCCCCTTATATAGTGCCCCTAGTAGTAGTCCCCCCCATGCAGTGCCCCCAGTAATGGTACCCCCTATGCAGTGCTCTTTAGATAGTGCCCCCAGTAGTGGTCCCCCCCTATGCAGTGCCTCCAGTAGTGGTCCCCCGATGCAGTACCCCCAGTAGAGGTCACCCCCCTAGTAGTGGTCCCCTCCCCACTTACCTGAATCCCCGCTTCCGCCGCCGTCCGCACCTCGGCCTTTCCAGGCTGGCATGCTCTGCATTATGGGAAAGACATCATGACGTCTCTCCCATAACCCACTGCAGGAACCGGAAGACGAAGCTCATGAGTGAGCTCCAGCCCGGCTCTTGCAGTGGGCGCAGCAGCAGCCAATGAGAGTGTCTGACTTTCATTGACTGCTGAAACACACACATCGCTGCCGCGTCGGCGCCGATGTGTGTGTAAATGCACTGGATAGCCTGAGCCGGCCTCCCACTCTTCGCCTGGTACTATTGGGTAAGCGCTCAGGGGGAGGGAAGGGGCGCAGCTGTGCAGCACAAGTTGGCGCTGGGCGCAGGGAAGCCTAGCGCTGGTCCTGAGTAAATGTGTAGTGCTGACCGCACTCACTGCTGTCGACACTACACTGGCTAACTAGGAAGGGCTGGCACCGTGGCCGGCGCCCCCCCCACCGCGCCACCGGTCACACGATGCCCAGGGCACGAGCCCCGGCGGTCCTGCCCTAGTTACGCCACTGGGACTAAGACCAGATAATTGATTTAAAAAAAGGCTCTTAATGTTGATGTTGCGATGTTTAAAACATTGATATGGTTGATGGTGCCTTTCGATGTCCCATCCATATCCTTGCATCCTGGAAGAGACGACAGTAGTGCAGGGGACGTGATGCCGTGAACACATAATTCTGGTCCTGCCCTCAGAGCTGTAACTAGACTTTTTGGTGCCCTGTGTCAGAAAGAGCATTGGCATCCCCCCTTCCCTATTTTTCAGATAGGGACATAAGAAGCGCAGCTGAAAAAGGGCCATAGCGTCATGGGGAAGGGCCAGGGTAGGAGAGGCCAGGAGATGCTGGGGATAAAGGAAGAGGAAGCTACAAGTGAGAATGATAATAAACAGAAGATTGACAGGCTCGAACAGAGCCCCTTGCCCTGTGCGTCGTGGCACAGGTCGCACTACCCTAGTTACGGCCCTGCCTGCCCTCCACGATTCTCTAAAGAAGAGAGTGGATCTGAGAGACTAGTCTATCCTCTCAGGATTCTGGGAGAGCTCCCTGAAATTCTGGAGTCTACCCAATATGCCAGGAGAGTAGACAAGTGTGCTTACAGGCTAAGGGATCGATTCAGCCCCGGACGCTAAGCTGCGCTCTCTCGCAGCCAAAAGGGGCCGGGTATGCAAATTCCGCGATCGCCCTGTCTGGTGTAAGGACGCCCTCTATGTCTTAGTGAGCGACGGCAGAGCGAACGCACGCCGGTCTAAAGACGCCCACTTTTCTTTCTTAACACACGTCATCTCCAGGAAGTGTATGATTAATCAGAACCATTGAGAGCCATCGGAGCTGCACGCAGTGCTTGAGGTAGACCCTACCCCGCCGCAAGCACTGCGATCACTGCAGGCTGAAATACAACCAAGTGACATGTACAATGATGCTTCCATGCTAATTATGCACACCCATAAAACTCAGCTTTGACGCCCAGATATGCCTGCGGTCGCAGCACCACTCCCCCGTTCACAAGCACCTTCCCTTACCACCCACAAACTGCACTGTCACTCAAAGTATCGTCCAGTCTGTGTGCTATGAGCGCACGATTCCCGGACGCAGTGACTGGTTCGCGCATGTGTATTTTGCCGCATGCGCAGATAGGCGACAATCGCCCATAGCGTGCGGCCGCGGCTTAGTGAACGGGTCTGAATCGGGCCCTAAATCTCTCTTTCTAAACCTTTCTCCTGCCACTCTAGCTCATCACATCACCCTATCTCCCCCAGAAGGGCATTACATTCTTAAGACACAAGAGGGTGCTACATGAAAAACTGGGTAAGCAAGAAGTTATCAGACACCTGGGACATTCCTTCTTCCTTCTGGAAGGGACTTTTTAAAGTTATCTTTTAATATATATTAAATCCAGGACTCTGTAGGCTCAGTGGTCCATAAATACCTTGCCTCCTAGGGAATAGATAGTACTCCACAAATGAAGGGAGGGCCACCCCTTTATATATATATCAATAATCAATACATAACCTTCATAGCCTCCATATCTATTTCCATCCCCTTTCACAGTCCACACACAACCTCACACATCATCTTTCTCTCACATCCTCATGACATTTGGCCGACATTCCGGTGTGACTGGATCATGCAGCCAACCAAGAAACTGTGCATTCTGGCTGGACCAAAATGCAATATATAGCACCTATCCTTGTGTATCAATGCTATTTCCCTATAGATTGTAAGCTTGCGAGCAGGGCCTTCCTACCTATATATCTGTCTGTTATTACCCAGTTTTGTTCTATTAATGTTTACAATTGTAAAGCGCAACGGAATATGCTGCACTATATAAGACACGGTGAATAAATAAATAAATATATATATATGCAAATGATGTACAGACGGCACTTGGAGACAGGTGAAAACAATACTCTCACCAGAGGGATTTTATTAGTGGGTCAACGTTTCGGGGTCTTCTACCCCTCCCTCAGGACAGGAAGGGGTAGAAGACCCTGAAACGTTGACCCACTAATAAAATCTCTCTGGTGAGGGTATTGTTTTCATCTGTCTCTCTCTCTATATATACATACATTTATTTGTGTGTGTGTTTGAGTGGTCATATCAAATACAACATGGGAAGGTGATACCATAATCTCAAGACCATAAATACAGTGATCATTTTTATATGACAGACAACTTATCAGACGTATGTCTGGTATTGGCGACACCAGTGTCTAAGGGAACCTGGGCAAGAGATGCTCCCTAATCAGTAGCAGCACCTTATTATCCTGCAGGCGTGGGCAGGCAGAGGCAGAGCAGTCCCGGCCCTCCTCTATGTGGGAGGCTGTCGCCGCTGCTGGAAGCAGGTGGGATCCGCTCTGTGTCGCTGGCTGCTGCGAGTCCGGGATCACTTCCTACACACTCCTACGTTAACGGGGGATCAGTGGGCTGGGGAGCCGGCTAACCCTCACCGCAGGCAGGAGAGTGATGGGAGAGGGCAGTAGTTCGCAGGTCTCCGGGCATTAGAGACAGCTCTGCTATTATTACTACCAGCCTGCTGCTGCTGCTGACTGGAGCAAGGAACCCAATGAGGACTTCAGTAGCAGCTGATGCCGCATGTATGAGGTGCTGAGCATACACACTGCTACGGTGACCGGCAGCTGCCCGACACGCAGACATGGGGTAAGTGTAAACTCATCCATCTGAGATCTCCAGCATGTCACATACATTCCTAAACTAACGTCCATATACCGCTTATATGGACACATACTGGATCTGTATGTCCGTCACTCAACTCATCACACTCCTATCAGAAGGTTGAACTTTTAACATTATTATCCCAATGTAATTAATTGCTGCATTACTGCATCACAGCCCAAATAAGCTATTGTGCATTGTCTGTGATTATTACACATTTACTTTTATATATCCCATTATTAATTCAGCTACGAGAGAGACCCACTCTCTATCCGATCCCTATGTAATAACAGTGCGCGGCTCTATCTTGTCTTAATTAAATAGATGGAGAAATTATTTCTAGAAAAGCAAATATTCTATCAGCTACTATAGCAGCGGGTCAATTTGCTCCCAAGTTTGAATTACCTTTTCTTTCCCTGACTGGTTATCCATTCGATGTAATATAATTAATCTCAAGGGTTCAACCTCTGTCTACACAGCTTCTTTATATTACCGAGTAAGCAGTATTGCTATGGTAAAACAATGACTCAGGATCAGTCCTTTTGGGATCCAATTGTTTGTGGCAGTAAGAATGAAACTATAGCATTACAAATATGGACATGGCCAGTAAAGTGAATAGACATGGAAACCTGTCAGAATCATATGTTGCTATAATTCTTTCTCCTGGGTCTTTTTACTTTTAGAGATATTATGACTCATTGACTTTTCAGAGCTATCTTTTATGCAGTTGAGTGCAAGCTTTGTTTCAGGTCTATGAAATGCTCTGTTCTAATCGGTTTTTGCACTGTGACAGTATGTGGTTTGTGCTTTTTAATGTTTGACAATCATTGCTTCTTCCAAACACTAGAATGAGACCCAGCAAAACTTAAATTAAGGATTACACAGATAGTGTATAACACTGTAGAGAGGGTTAATCTCACTTTGAAGACTTTTTGGAACTGTTCCCTCCCTGTCTCCAGACAACATTTTATGCTCCTATTACTGATTACTGGAAGAATTCATTCTCAACTTTCTTTGTTCCTGAAGAAGCATGTAGTTTGGGATGATGCCGTCCGTAGTCTGGGATGATGCCGCGCTCTGTTCCAAAGGAAAACTTTCTTCTGCCGTGCTTGTGTGGGCTGATAAGGCGCACAGTAATTGTTTAGCTTGTTTTATAGTATATAAAAGGGGTTAGCAGGGGTGTGCGCACATTAAAGAATGAATTTCTCAAACAATTCTAAGCGTTTACAAAAAAATAAGTCAAGTAACAGTTTAAAAAGAGATTTTAAAATACATTTTATACTGTACCTAAATTGGTTCTCTTTTCTTTTTTTGCATGACAGAGGTGTGCTATACTATAAATATCAGTAGTTGTAATAGGCTGTAGGCAGAACCAAAACAGAATATGGTTGCATCACATAAATAAAAATTTAAAGAGCTATAAAAACAACCAGTCCCCCCCCCCCTGAAAAAAAGGGGCAATTATTATTTATTAGTATTGTACCTATCCACAAGCCAATATCTGGTTCCTTCTGAATGTATGAAGCAGATGACTGTTCACCTCTAAAGGTGCCTACACACTTGGCGATCTGCTCACGATCTAACATTGTGTCCGATTTCCCCTTGAACTCTTCCCGGCAGTTGTGGGCACGATTTGGTGTTAAAAACTGTCCAATGTGACAAACGATCTATCGTGCCTCCTAACTATTCCAGTGCATCATGACTGAGATTGTCAGATCTGCCCTACAGCACCGCAGATCTGAAGCTGCGATGTACGACCTGCGGGGACGCGCATCGTGATCGTGAGTGGACACTGACGATTTGTGCATATTTTACACGATTTGTCGTTACGATGCGTCGCAATCGGGCAAATCGTGTAAAATATCGCTAAGTGTGTAGGCACCTTAAGTCATCATGTGTACTTTTTGGGGCAATTCTATTATATTTATAGTTTATACTGTACATGTTTGTTTGACCTGAAAACAAACACCATCCCTATTCCCTACATGACTGTGCCTACCCCTAGAGCTCAAATTATATATAACATTCAGTCCCCTAACAAAGTGATTGGCTAAAGATGCCCGTGGAATTTGACGATATTGGATCAGAACCTCTATACACACCTTCCTATACCTTCTAATATCCTGCCTATACCTTCTAAGGATGACACTAATTTGCGTACGCAGTCATACAGTAAATAAAGACTTAGACCTGGAATCTGTGGTTCCAAAGCACAAGTATTATTCAAGTAAAAGTACAGTCAGTTACACGCAATTGATCCAGACACAATTTAGGCGCAAAGGAATTATACAGACCCAAGTACAGTATTCATACGCAGCGCTTCCGGACCAGATGTTAGGCATCAGCAAGAAACTCCTCATGCAGCAAGAAGACTAAAGACCCAGTGTTGGAACACATATTTATACCCCCCCAGGAATAGGCAAAACAATAGAGACGTTTGTTGCTGATTCTATTGGTTCCCAAGGGGAATCCATCTGTTACAGAGCATTTAACAGGCTGGTTCAAATAGACTCACCCAGCCTCTAACAACTGGGGGTCTCTCCCTTCCCGCCCCCTGTAACATCCTAACAGTTAATACATTTTGTTGCTTGAAGCCTCTGCGGTCCATAACTCGAGAATGCATGATGCGATCTCCCCACCGATTATACCGGAATACTGTGGAAAGAGTACGCATCAGTACAAAACCAAACATGGCTTGTTTAGCATGTATAATACCTTAGTTACCAAATATCTTTATTTCACAGCGTTTATATTAACTGAACAAACTTAAATCTTATACCTTAACGCTAATGGAACCTTGTAAGTGAATATGTAATGTGTGAGAGTATGGGGTTTGATATGAAGACGCTAGTTAACTGGGGACAGATGCGTGCGCATTTAGCTACTAAACGGTGTTTTCATTCGGGGTCTTAAGCATAATGTGCGTATGTGAAATGGTGAAAGATGCAATCGCACGATGCTAATAATTGTGCATTCGCTACTGGGCGCCATGTTAGCAGCTCAATTGTGCGTAATGTGCGGTGTTTATGCATGAGATTCCATCCACGATGGACTTAACATAATTTATTTATACACACACACACACACACACACACACACACACACATATCATTCCTCACTCACAGTTTCAGACTGCAGTGCAAATGTGTTACCTCCAGCTGTGAAGCTAGGGCCATTCTGTCTGGGTGTGAAACTAAAACCTGTTTAGGATTCAGACACATTCAATTGTGTAGATCAATGCCTGGATTATATTACAATTGCCACAACTATACTTGTCTGCATTCAGGGATTCCCAATTTGTATGTAAAACACTCACAGTTTCTGGTGCATTGTCTATTCTATTTACTTTTTCGCATGAGGCTGTTCTTCTAGTTGCCTTTGGTAGATTATCAAAAACATTGCCATCTGTTCTTAGCTCGTGAGCTGTAACTTAAAGTGACGCTGGTCGCAAAATGGCGTCTTGCAGATTCTTGTTTCTAAAATGGAGTCTAGCTGCCATTCGCAAGATGGCATCACGCACGGTTCAATTTTAAACTGATCTTGTCTCAGCCAATTATCCAGCTTTGACAAATTGCAGCCATGCTATTGTCCAGCCTACTACATTGGATATGACCAAAATAGTTTGCTTAAGCTGCCTATACATTCTGTAACTTCTTACATATATGACCATTTTAAACCTAATTTATTGAAAGTAGTCAAATGTGGATTGACATACATGGATAAGTCAGATTATGACCACTATGCCACCCTGTACAGTACTTGTCATAATTCTTTCTCATTGATGACTGCACACATGGCGAGTCCTTTTTATACTACACACGCAGCAGTTTGTGTTGACCATAATCTGTCTGCATTCTCCATGTGGACATTAACCCGACTGCTCTGCGCTTAGGGACCTTGAGGCTTTTATTGATTAGAACTAATTACTAAAGCTGGGTACAAATGACCATCCCTCACAGAATACCTCCTCTCACTCGCCTACGAAGCCCTCCACCTCTCTTCTGCTACCCACAAGTCCAGCATACTTTCATCACACACTCCCTCCCAGTACTTGGCTCCATCAGTGGCTGCAGCCTCGCCACTTTCCGTTCTGCCTTCGGGACTTATCCCGTGTCATGCGAACCCTATGGAAAGTCCTCACATGCTCAATTAGAATGTTATCCAACCTCACAGACATTTATGGGTTTATGTACCAATAATCGCAGCAGTGCCGTGATTATTGTGTATCAATCTCGATGGGAATATTTTCATTTTAATGAAAATATCCCTGCTATGTACCAAAGGGAACTCGCAGGGACAGCGGTTGCTGCAACTGCTGTCCCTGTGAGGTATATCCCTGGCAGAAGTGAAAGACTTCTCCGGGGGATGCTGACGCTGATGCATATGCACAGTGTCCGCTTCCCGGGCTGGCCTGGGGGAAGAGATCGAAAGATCTCTCTCCTGCATCGGGAGCCCCCATAGGCTTACAGTAGTTTATGCCATCTGAAGGGAATCGGTATGGAATCCCGGCTGCCACATTCCCGGAATGATGATGTTCGTCCATGTAAGATGACGTTTTGCCTCTTTCTGAGTTCCGTTTTTTTGGAGGGAAAAATCCGAACTCCACGTGCAAACTCGAACCTATCCGAGCCTGCACATCCCTAATTGGTACCATTCTTTATTCATGGCTATGTTCTTAGACAAAATTGTGAGTGAACCCACTCCCTTGGCTGAGAATCAACCACACACATGAATGGTCTCAGGATACTTTACTGTTGGCATGGACAAGTGTAAAGATCTGAGGGACTTTGACAAGGGTCAAATTGTCATGGCTAGGCATCTGGGTCAGAGCTTCTCCTAAAACAGCAGGTCTTGTGTGGTGTTCCAGGTATGCCGTGGTTAGTACCTACCAAAAGTGATCCAAGGAAAGACAACTGGTAAATTGTTGAGGGAGACCAAGGCTCATTGATGCTGTTATGTGACGTCGTGACAGCTCATATCCGCTGCAGGTTTTGGCCAGAGCTGAGAGGGTTAGCAGGCAAAGACAGCCACAGTGAGGTTTGGTCCAGGCTGATTGCTCCCAGCTCTGAAGCCTCTGTGATCATGCAGTACTCAGCTGCTCATAGTGGTAATTACCAGAGGCTGGTCTTGTTTGCTCCAATGGCTTTGAGTTCTGTTAGGGCAGCCAGCCCATTCCTGCTTTGCAGGAGGTAGTATCTTGTGGAAGTCGTGCTATCCGGTCCCTCTTCCTGTATCTGCTCTTTGGTATTCCTGGTTCTTGTCCTGGCTCTGCCTTGCGTTACCTGTACCTTTTGCAAGAATACCTGGAACATTCCTTGTGCTGCAAATCCACTCTGCAAGCCATTCGTGTTTTGTACTGTTGCTATTCCATCCTGCAATATATGTAAATATCTCTTGCTGCTATTATTATACGCTGGTTAGGATATTGCTATTCCATTCTGCATTATATGTTCTGCTGCAATTCCGTATGTGAGATTGTTGCTATACCATCTTGCAATATATCTGTTTGTGATTACCATTATTTTATGTATTTGTGCCTATATGCAATCGTATTGTTATTGTCCGCAGTGCGCGCTGCTCTGTGGTAATTGCCCTGCGATATTATTACTTAATTCATCTTCATTCCAGCACCCTGCATCTGTCACAACCCGTGCAGTTCCTCTATCCTTCAGCAGTTTGTGTGCTATACGCGCCAGAGCGCAGAGTGACACCCCAGGAAGAAAAAAGGAACTGCATGGGTTTTAATAGTTACAGGGTGATAGAATGAACACTACTAGAATTGCTGATATTCACACTACCTGTTTACTAGTCGTCTGTATTCTATCTTGCATTTGTCCATGGCTGCAGGCTGCTCCGTGGTTAATATTACCTTTTGTACTACTACTCCAGTTTTCCATGCGAACTCCCGCTGTTTGTATAAGCCCCTACTGTCCGGGGGTTAAGACCTGGCGGCATCCTAAGTACCGGTGAGTGCGTCATACTCTATGGGAATAATGGGCGGTTGTTACAGGCAGAAGCCGTCCCTAGAGTGCCTCTAGAGGACTTATACAAATACATGGTAGATTCATTACAGATACGCTGGGGAGTGAAGGCTAGCTTGTCTTGCCCGATCACACAGAAGAGTTACTTCCCCACATCTTAATCCGAAGGAGTATCTGTGTGATGTGCTGGATAGACAAGTCTGAGCCATGGAGGCCCCACATCGCAACTTACAGAACTTAAAGGATCTGCTGCTAACATCTTGGTGCTATATGCCACAGGACACCTTCAAGGTATTGTGGTAAACATACCTCGGTGGATCAGAGCAGTTTTGGCGACACAAGGGGGACCTACACAATATTTGGCAGGTGGTTTTAATGTTATGGCTGATGGTTGTATAGTATATGTGATCTGTTCACATGACCTTCATTATAGTGGAGCAATAACACAAAACCCAATATTTCAGTTATGCCACTGGTAAGTACTGTACACAATGGATTCACTACACACGTTTTAATGTACTTCAGAAACAGTTCCTGGGTGTGTTTTGCCAAATGCATAGAAGCATCTCTGTGCTAATGGCCTCATTTTAACACATTTGCATGAGAGCATATTTCATAGATCTGACTAGTGCATAAGTAATTGCTGACTCAACAAACATAAAAAGACAGTTCTTATATAGAATGCACCTGTGCTCTAGGAGACTCACAAAACATGCAAACAACTCTGATCCATGAGGCCCCACCTCACAACTTACAGGACTTAAAGGATCTGCTGCCAGATACCACAGGACACCTTCAGAGGTCCTGTGGAGCCAATGGGGAGAGAGCGGGTACAGTTTGCCCGGGCTTGCTAGAGGGGCCCGGCGTCAACTCCCTCAACTGCTCGCGGCTGCTGCAGCAGCTGGAGCAGTCTCCTATGGCTGTGGGGGGAGCGATCACACTGATCGCGCCCCCCCCCCCTCTTAGCGTCAGTCTGGGGAGCTTACAGCGCCCCCGCTCCCCAGCGCTGTAAAAGTGTTTTTTGTTGTTTTTTTTTTCCCCTAGGGGGTCAGGCCACGCCTCCCATGATTAGGCCACACCCCCTCCTTTACCTGGGCCTGGCTGGGCTCTCTACAGCCCTGTCCATAACTCGACGGATCAGAGCTGTTTTGATGGTACGAGGGGGGCCTACACAATATTAGCCAGGTGGTTTTAATGTTATGGCTAAGGAGTGTATACATCTATAAAGCTTTTATAAAGTATTTTTTTCCTTTAATCATTAAATGTGCATAACAAGTCCTATTTTGCAAATACAATCCCTATATTTAATCATTTGCTTATGCATTTTTCTAGTAGACTGTATGCAGCTAAATGTTTCTGCTATCTTTGTTTTAAGCATCCATAGAGCTGGCACGTTTTGTGTGGTATAATAATGCAAAGTTAGTCCCTCAGTTACAGTCTGTGCATCAGTTTGCCATATCGCATAGTGGCAATGACCCAAACAGATAGAAATAGACCAATAGCAGTGCCACTGTTCTATTTAACGTCAGCATTCCTATGAACAGACAGCTTCTGCTTTTCTTCTTCTGTAGAAAATAATCATCCACCCATCAAACATACCTTTCCAGAACACTGCATTTCAAACATTTGTGAGTCCGGGAGAGACGGTGTGTTGTCACAGTTCTGAGGTGGGAACGTGATGTCACAGTTCTGAGGCTAGGGGAGAGGGTTTGTTTATGTGATGTCACATTTTTAAGGCTGTGAGAGAGTCTGTAGGTATGTGATGTCCCCATTCTGAGGATGTGATAGAGGGTGGGGTTAGGTTATGTCAATCTGATGGGGCCAGATTATGTGATTTCACAGTTCTGAAGGTGCGGTTGTGTAACATGACGACAGAGTTTGAGTAACCTCACTGGTTTTAATTATTCAGAAAACTCTGTAGTAATAATTAGTATTTTCTGTATTTATATATTTTGTAATACAATAATTTATGCCCTTGACTAATAAAGCTACTAGTATATCTATCCCAAGTGTGAAGGTGTCCAGTCCTAGGTGACTTTATATTTTTGGCTGTTATGATCTGCAAGGAAGCACCGTGTAAGACCCCTAGAGTTTAGCTGGCAAGGTCTTCTGCCAATAACAGCCATCCACTGTTCCTTTAGAGCTGGACACGCTCACTGGTACTTAGGTAGCCTCCTGCTCTTAAACTCGGGACAGTAGGAGCTTACACAGCTAACCTGCAGATCACTGGATATAATGCGGCAAGTGGTGATAGCGGTACAACCTTGAGGGTTGAGAAACTGCACGGATGCCGATATGGCTTAGATGGCAGTGGTGCGACCTTGAGAGTCGTGTTGTGGCACTGGTGCTGAGATATGGCCTGGAGGGGGGAGATATGACCTGGAGGGGCGAGAAGCGGTTTTGACGGCAGTGATGCGACCCTGAGGGCCGAGGTTCTGCGTTGAGGGCCGAGATGTGGCTTTGATGGCAGTGATGCGACCCTGAGGGCCGTGGTGCGGCTCGTGTTCCGAGGTGCGGCCTTGAGGGCTGAGATGCCACTGAGGTATAGAAAATATCTAAGCCTCAGGCAGCGCTGCAGTTGACGTTGGTGAGCGGCAGGCGGAGATGACTGAATAGTCGTCACTGAGAGGTGAAGCCGTGGATGCAACTAGGCCGTAGACTGAGCCCGGATACAAAACTGCTGAGACTGTCAGGAACACGGGCAAGACAGTAAAGGCTGCAACTGACAGATACTTTACAGTCTGTAAAGTCTGTTTGGTATCTCCGGCAACGTGGCGCCGGTCCAGACTTGCTAAAATAAGATCTTCATCCAGTGAACAGCGAGTGCACAGATGAGTAACAGGTGGGAACTGGGACGCTGCACATCTAACCGGCAGCACCCGCGACCGTCCGACGTCTTGGTCTCCCAGCAACCGCGGGCGTCGTTCCAGTACGGTGTCCACGTTGCCCGGTGACCGGGGAGGCAGCCAAATCCTGCGGCTGGAAGAGGTGGCGTAAAGGCAAAAAGCCGCGATGGCGGCTTGTGACATTTGGCTTCTGCGTTCGTCTTGTTACTTTTACTAAAACATTGCTTCCTTTCTTTGTTTTAGCATCTTCCTTGCCTTTTAGCCACCATTCAATCACATAGCAAAGTTATTCTGCTGAGCTCTCTGTATTGTAAACTGATCTATAGTGCTGTGTGCACTATACCAAGAGAACAAAATCACTTGGCCTAAAATCACAAATCGAATCTAGAAATTAAATAGTTTGATGTGTGATCTTTGTTTCCTATACAGTTTGATTCCAAAATCTACCTGTAGCTCTTTATCAGGAGGATTGCTGCTGGTGGGGACCCTGCTCCTGCCACTGTTTAACTCTGCCTGCAGTGTCTTAATTCCCCTTCTCCTGTACTTAGTTGAGCACAAGTTGATTTTGTGGAAGTATCTTATGCATTTTCATGCTGCACATTCTTTGTACCATTGTGCATATAAATATTATCATGTGATTCAGGAGCAATTCCGACCAACTTTTGTTCAACTCTGCATGGCCCCATAATCAAACTGAAAGTACACTGACTGCTCTTCTGCTAACATACTTTGTGCTGCTGTGAACATTTTGACAATCTGATAGACTACTGTTCTGTTCATGACCACTTCAAAACAGGTACTCATATACAAAAAGCAGGTCAAGACCTATGACCCAAGCAATGTATTTAGTGAAATTTGATGAAGGACATACAAGTAAAACGTGGAAAACCCCTTTAATATTTCTTTACTGAGAAGCTGTCAGGAACCGTATGGGAAAAAGCCAGGGGATTAGGGTGGCTAGGGAACAAGCTGTGAGTGACAGTGCTAGGTCTCCCTATTGCGGCCAAACCCAGGTTTGGCTAGACCTGCCCAGAGGCGCGTAGTCTAACTCGCTTGGTGGTCTTCCCAGTGACCCATCCAATTGGGATATGGGTTTCGCTGCACCGTGAGCAGGTCATGGCCCTCTGGACAGGTACCTGGGAGTGGTAGGACTATAAACTGGTACCTGGGAGTGGCAGAACTATAAACTGAATACTTGAACACCAGAGATCAGCGTGAACTGAATACAGGAGATCGGGGTATGAACTGAATACTTGAATACATGAGATCAGCAAATTAATTGAATACTTGAACACAGGAGATCAGGGTATGAACTATATACTTGAGCACAGGAGATCCAGATGCTGACTTGCACAGATAAATGTGGATACAGGCATGTACTGGGAATTACTAGAGATCCAGCTGAGAGCTAACTAGTAATTGGCATGAAAGCGGATACCACAGGGAGGCAGTTGAACAGCTGAGCAGCACACTAAAAGACAACAGAGGGATTTACAAGCAACACTTGAGTTCTGTGAGAGTTGAAGTAACATGCTGGGAATTAGCATGGGAGCTAATACAAGTAACACTGGTGGTCTGTGTGAGGGCTGAAACACACACTAGATACTTCGCGGAAAACACCAGAGAGCATAACAATCACCAGAACAGTGAAGTTGAACAGCAGTTTCCTGTTCCTGGAGTCAGACTTCAATACCCCTGGACTACCATTGGGAGGGACTAGTCAGGTGATATGGAACAACATGGCTGCGCCCATGCCCGGCACCCCGAAAACAAGGACGCACGCACGGAAGCCCTAGCAGACCCCGGGGTGAATAATCAGACACCACTCACCTCCACTCCCAGCAACTGACCACCTAAGCCCAAGGTGAGTAGCGGCTGATCCCAGGCCGCATCCTGACGGAAGCACTATGCTATTATTGTTATTGCGTCTTGGGTTTCAGTGCATCTTGACCTGTTATGACCAGTAAATTCTTTTCATTGCCCATGAGGGTCACAGACCTTGAAATTTACATTTACTCAGTTATGTCCCTTCAGGGTAACGCAAGGTTGAAAGTTCCCGAGGAATTAAGGGTTACAACCTGTGAACCATATTTAGTGAGCACACTTGGGAACTCAAAATAACTTTACTCTTTCTTAAGAAATTAGGCTTTTTTTTTTTTTTTAACCTGTATGAATTATAAAGTATGTTTTATAACTGCTAAAAAAAAAAAAAAAAGTAAAACTACAAGATAATTTGTTTACCACCTAGCAGAAAAACTGTTGCAATAAATAAGAGCAGTTATCTTAACTCGGTTACAAATTAAGAAGCATTACTATACTGTTTAACAATGGCTACAGAACAATAGCTGGGCTGTTGAGTTGCTGGAACTCAGAAACTTTATACATGTGCTTAAATAAAGGTAGCCTGAGATTTATGAGCATTGTGCTTGCATGTGTCATTTTATTTAAATTGGTGTCCCCATCCACATAATTAATATAGAGTGCAGGTTTGAGTTTTTATGAATGAACTCCTTGTCCGCAGACTTGCCTGTTGGGGGCTTGTATATAGTTGAGCTGTAAACATCAGATTTTCTTGTGCAGCGTAACTCTTTATTGGCCACATAGTGGATGCTTCACTATGGATTATTATTTTACTGATAGCCCCTCCAAATTCAGTGTCATGTAGCCTTTATCTGATCTCTTCAAAACAAATGCAATCAATTTGCATGCTAACCCTATTTTATATTTATTTTTGCCTTTGTCGAACATAATTAAACAGTTATGTATTTCAAAACAGTTCATACAAGCAGGCTTAATTTAGCATCTGTAAAGCATTTAAGCCTGCTGGCAGGCCAATACCATTCAGCATACTGTCCTTGTCTGTGACTCTGGAGGAGATATATCAAAGCCTGGAGAGAGATATAGTGGAGAGAGAGAGAGCGAGAAAGTACCAACTCTCAGCTTTTAACTGTTATTTTACAGGCTGTTTTTGAAAAATGACACTTAGGAGCTGATTGGTACTTTATCTCTCCAAGCTTTAATAAATCTCCCATTTGTCCCATAAACCCCCTTCTTTCCTCTCAGTGCCACCCTGTCATATTTACTCATTTGCTAATACCCTGACAATACAATAAAATGTGACCACAGGGGGAGAGTCTGATTATTATAGAGAGCGTGGCATATTTTCTGACTTTGTGTCCACTCAATAATCCATTTTCTGCTGGCCCAGATGCTAGGAGTGTCAGTATCTGAAGTCACACTACAGCTGCACTGCTATCAGCCTTAATTGGTGGATGGCGCTGTTATCTAAACACTGATTGGCTGTTATCTGCCAATCAGGTTAAACTGTAGTGTAAGTGCGCTTGCAGGGAGCCGCTGCCAGAGAGAGATGGAGGGACCGGGGTGCAGCAGCATGTGAGGAGAGTGAGTAGATAAATTGGGTCACCCCATAGATCTGAGGTCCAGTGGCATCACAAGGGGGGGTGCGGGCCACACCCGGGTGTCACCCGCCAAGGGGTGACACCAAAGTGCTGACTCCCCCCTCAGTGAAAGGAGCCAGGTGCTGCACTGTAACATTACATGCAGCACTCGGCTCCTGACAAAGTGAGGGAGCTGGCTCTGCCCGCATAGTGGTACCCGGGTGCAGTTCGCAACTCCGGGACACCCCCTCCACCGGAGCTCCCCAGTTGTTACGTGGTTCGGGCTGCGAGGCCAAGCCCCCTTCCTCCCGGTACGTGGCTCCACTGCGCGCACTAAAGCCCTCCCCGCATCGGGTGTAATAGCTGGGAGGGATTCCACTGCTGAGGTCTCATTTTACATGGCTCTTTTATTACAGGGGGATTATCGTGGGTCAGTTCTGGGACATTATTTGGAGTATGAAGTTTGATGAGAACAGCTGACCTTTGGATATTTGTTACTGTAATGGTCATAAAATCAGTATATTTTAAAATTGGAATGGAGCTCATCTTGTTGGCAACCTTGGGCAAAAGCTGGAGATTAATATCTTAAGTCTATATTGGAAGAGCAGTTGGTTGCACAGCATTGGTTGCAGCAAGTAGGCAGGGTGGCAGTAGTCAGGTAGGGGAAGTGTGAAGTGACAGATCCCTGACTGACACAGTGGTCGGGGCATGAGGGAGCTTGCTGCATTATTCCCCGCAGACACACCATGGCCTTATTGTCCTGCGCAGAGAGGAGGGCATTTGCCCTCAAACTAAACAGGTAAGTACTGTACATACATGTGCTGCCGTTTTTGCCTAACTGCCCATCATTTATTACGTTTAAGGGTATTTGCAGGTCACTGCCAGGTCCATCTTTTCATCTAGTACACTTGGTTCAAGCCCATTTTTCCATTGCCATGCACAGATAGATAAGCCAGGGCCACTTGCATGCATTTGCCCCGCAGGCTAAAAGTTGCCTGTCCCAGGGGTGTGATGGCGGGGCATTGAGAATTGCATCATCATGACTCCTGCTGCAATCTGTGGCATTTTGCAGTGGGACATGGTGCTACGATAAGTTTCACAGTGAATTGTGTCGTCATTATGATGCCCTGCCCACAATTACTGCAGAAGTGGATGAGATGGGGTGTGCTCGGCATCCCGGCGGTCTGGATGCTGATGCTCCTACTGTATTACCGGCGGTGAGATGTGTGAGGGATGAGCACCACCACCACTCAGTCTGTAGTAGTGGACATAAATTTCCACAAATTATTCTATGATACCGTAAATCAAGCACAGGAAAACTGTGTCTGTAGCTTCTGCTGTTTGTTTGACAGGGCATGATGAGACTTGTAGTTCAAGAACAGCTGGAGAGTGGAGACACAGTTGTTGTTATCTTATATTTACATCATACTTGCCTACTTTTGAAAAGTAGTTTCAGGGTTTTATGGCAGTAGCAAGCGGCGCGCGGCGCTGGGTGTGTCCAGCAGCGGCCTAAAGGTGTGTCTAGACCTATGGGCGTATCTGTTGCCAATCGGGTGTGTTCTAGACCAAATTAAATTACAATGACTTTATGTAAACACTTGGCACATAAGGGGACCTTGCAAAAGGAAATGTGGACAAAGTAAGAATATGCTCCTCCACAACCATTCTACTTAAAATGCTGCAACCTTCAATTTTGTAACATATAGATTACAACAAATGTCATTTGAAATCCTGTGTGGTTATCACCGGCACAAATGATCATATAATAACTATTACGGTGACACCCTAGCTCCCCCACTGACATTAATACATCTCTGCCCTGACACACTGACATTACTACTAGATCTCCTCCACACACACACACAGTAGGCAAGCATGATTTACATGGTGGCAGCAAGTAGCCATAGCGCTGTACATGGTAACTTACAATAGAATAAACATACAATACAATATAAAGAGGTTCAAACACACAGTACAGTTGCAAAACAAATTAGATGATGATGCAACAAAGTTAAACCCCATTATTCACAGTAATAATCGCGACCTTGTGCCTGAGAGAGGATCATACTGTAGTTGCTGACTGTGAATAGAGACAAGGATGGGTGAGAACCAAGAGCGTGGAAATCCTTCCTCCTGAGCGCTTTACAGTCCAAGGGCCCCATTTCACGCTTACCGACACTCTGGCAGCCCTCTCTAGGAGGGGACAGCCAGGTTGGCCAAGCAGGGGGGCATCGCGCTGCATAGGGGGACATGGCCGGGCATATTACTTGGTAATGGGGGCGGAGCGGGTTGTGTGGCCACGGAATTGCGTCATTTTGGCCCCACCCCCGCTACACCATGCCGAGAGGCTTGCTTACTTTTTTGGGGGACTGGGAGCGCCTCCCAATTTTCGGGAGGTTCACGGCCAAATTGGGAGAGTAGGTAAGTGTGCCCCATTTAACAATGCTACTTAAACACCAGCGGGATATTTTCGGTTATTGTCACAGTGATGACAACGAATATGACACCAGTATTTATCATAACTTGCCTCGTCGGCGAGGTCCAGCGGCGTCCTCTGCCTAACGCTGCCAGCAACGTGCTTCTATGTCATGCGCGATGGTCAGTGCGATTGTGCCTGGAATGCTTTGCTGAAGCCAGAAAAGGCTGTTCCTGTGTCTCCATTACATGGGGACCGTATTGCTCTCCACATCTAAAAATGGCGAGAACGATAAAGAGACAAACAGCAGTAATCTTAGGTTACAGCTGTTTGGTTTATGTCATCCTTTCATAATTTAACATTTAGCTAATGCTAAAGTTGTTATGCATCAATGTTAAATGGGATCCTAAGCCAGTTAGGGGTGGGCAATAAGAGCCTCCCCAGCTGTTGTAGAACTGCACATCCCAACATGCCCTGCCACAGTTTTGCTATTTTGGCCATGCTAATATTGTTGCAATGCATGCTGGGATTTGTAGTTCAACAACAGCTGGAGGCCGCTTATTGCCCACCCTTTAGCCTATGAATGTATGGATGTCATTTTGTCAGATCTTCTATGTGTTTTCAATGTCTCATTTTAGTAGGTGTTAAATGGACAATATTTTTTACTAGCATTATATGTGATTTATTATGTAATTAAATAACAAACACTGTTTTTCACTGTCCTTATAAATACATGAACATTTTGTGAATTGTTCTTGGCTTTGTGTTATTGCAGTTTGCTTCCACCCACACTTCACATAAACATTATACTGCTATTTGTAAATTGCAATGTTTTCTCTGTGAGCCTGTGTGTGGTGTGTTACGTTTTCACATCACTGGTAATGTTTTGACATGATAAGCATTTATGTGGAAATGTTTGGGTGTGTATCCATGTACTGTCATTTGTGAGTAATGGTACATGGTAACAGCAATTGTTATAGGGCAGCCATGGTATCTGTATGGTAGCCCACAATCTATTGCATATTACCCATTATTTCAAATAACTAGGGATTATCGCTACAGATTTTTAATCGACTATAACCCTCCTGGCCAGACGTAGGAGACTTGCTAAACACAAACTCCTCTTAGCACCAAAACGTGTGTCACTCTTTACAGAGGGGATACTATTGTGTAGGTGCCAAGCGGGCACTTGGGGGACTTTTTAGAAGTTTATTTATGTTTAAACTCAGTACATGATAGGTTTTATATGGTTTAGAAGGAAAGAGGGTCAGAGGCATTTAGATTTAAGTGATGAGCAGTTAAAAGAGAGAACCACAGCCCTATAGATGTTTATTATTATTATTATTATTATTATTATTATTATTTATTTTTGATTGTAATTTAGAAATGCATATTATGCAGCACTATACAAAGAACAGATGCACACATGTGTTAATTTTGGATTTAGCATTAGTATAAAGGCACCTAATACTGTAAGGAGGTAGTCGGGATACTGGCAGTAATAATCCTGGCTCCAGAATTCCAACCACCGGCATCCCAATGTTCAGTATTAGGGTGAGGTGAAGGTTTAGGCTGTAGGATTAGGGATTAGGGTACTTACTGTAATTGCACACGTCGTGATGCTGATGTTGGTATTCTGACCGCCGGCATCCTGTACCCAATCCAATGCTGTGTACACACTTGGTGATTTATCGCGAGTGCATCAGCCGCTCGGACAGTGAATCAGTCTGGTGACTGATCTGTCGGTGCAGTGTGTACCCAGCATAAGCAGAATATTTATTCTCCTTTTCCTTGGAAGTACCAATTTTTCAGCTTCGCCTTTCTAGATACCATATCCTACTGTGGACTCTCTAGGGACCAGGCTTGGAAAAACTGCAAAGTAGCTCACACTCTTTTATATCTCCAAACAACAGAATTGGTATGAGATTATAACTAGGGCGTTGTCCTCCCTCATCATACTTCTATGGTAAATCTAACTCTAATAAAAGATAACTGGGAAACACACAACACTTTAGCAGAGTTACAATTTGCAGGGATTGTTGCAGGCTTGGGGTCCCCTGGCAGGTTGTATGTTGTGGTCCTCCCATTCATCAGGGTTGCACCCAATGATAAAAAGGGAGGCATATGGTAAAACAGAGTGTATAGCAATAATTGTGTCATAGTTTCCTGCTCTCCTGGAACGGCTGAGAGGTGAAAATCGGGTGGCCCTCCCCGGAAAAGTGCGCAAGTCTCCCAGTTTTCTTCCTACCCCCAGACACCCCTACAGCGGGTAGAGTTTAGAAACTAATAACAAACATCTTGTCTTTCTGTTCACCACATACTTTCCTACTCACCCGTAATGTCCGAGAGACTGACAAACTGCTGGGAGCTCTCCCAGACGCCCAAGAGTATAGAGCAACCTCCTGGATACCACCAACTTCTTCAATGAAGTGGGTGTGGACCTCATGGACCCACCACTACTGCCCGATGTTGCAAATGAAGACATTCCACATGGGGAGGCTGGGCTGTGATTACACAATTCTCTGCACCACGTACCTCCCACCTCTGCCACCTCATACAGGGCCTGATTCATTACGGATCGCAAATGCGAATGCAATACTGATTCCGCACACAGTTCAACTGCGATAGTATGCTAATCCACTGCAATCGCTATGCTGCCGCAGCACTACATAAGGTCGCCCACTTTACTTTACCCACATCTGTAATGTTTAGCAAGACTGCGAAAACATCGGTACAATCGAGTACCATCGCAGCCACACGCACACTTGCACAAGCCCTGACCTTACTCAGAAATTGCTAACTTCAGAGCACGCTATCAGGTCTCAGGCTGCGTATGGCATCGCAGTGGATAATTTATGCATGCCCATGCAACAGCGTTGAAACGCACTGGCATGCTTGCGTTTCCCCGACCACCCAAAACCACCAACAAATGGCACTTCCTGTCAATCGCTCTGCGATGGGTCTGCGTAGTCACTGCGATTGCAGTCCCGATTGAAGCGGCTGGATCGCACAATGCAACTGCGATCCTTGCTGAATCAGGCCCACAGAGTAGGTATGCATGGTTCAGCAGTAACTTTTTTTTCTGTTATCTGTAGAACAGTTTTCATGAGTGCCACCCAATACATGTATCTCTCATTTCAGTTATTTTAATTTGTCTTTGTAATATTGCTGCTTTATTTACCTCACAACACTTGTTAAGGATATGATATGATATGACTGCATCATTGTAGCCATGCACCTGATCAGGGTTTTGTTTTGTTTTTTTGCAAAAATCAAACTGCCATTTTATTCCCAAATGCACTGGGAGAACATGTCTCCAGTGCCTGCAGTAGGGGTGTAATGCCCAGTACCCAACCCCCATCCATGCAATGTGTAATTCATAGGTCAGTCCTCTCAAATTGGAACTGTCCTATCAAAATCAGGTTAGTTTTGAAGTTTGCTACTCTTCCACATGGCCCAGCATAAGTACACCTACTATCCTGAGAGAAGGAACTTGCAGAAGTACACAGTGGTATGACCAGAGTGGAAACAGTTGTGCATTTTTAAGATACTGATAAAAGAGAGGACAGAGAAGAAAGTAGGAAGAGGAGGATAGAAGCGGGTGGCCAAACTCACCAGAGGAGGAAGAATAGAGGGGGTTATACTGAGTGGACTGTCCAAATGTGTAAGAAGAATGTAGTTATAGGGAGAATGGGGGGAGAGTACCATAATGCAAGGTCCAGAGCTCTGAGAAGCCTTTAGAGAAGGATTTTGAGGAGTCATATAAGATCAGTTTATTTTATTATTGTACATTTTTTGTATAGGGCACCACAAAGGTGTCTGCAGCGCAGTACTGTGGTAAGCACACGGTTGTATAAATATTAGATCAATACATAGGATAATTCAAAACACAAAGATAAAACTAAAGATAGGGCCATATTCAATTAGTTTCGCATGGCAGACTTTTAGCCTACATCACGTGTTTTGTATGCGGAAAAGTATCGTGCGCGCTCCCGCTATTCGCCGTATTCAATTGGGATGCAAAAACGGCACCCGGCGAAACTGAAATAGGTGAAAAGTCCTGTCAAAAATGGGGAAAGCAGCCTGACACCCCCCAAAAGATGCACTAACATTGGGGATCACTATAGATGCCCCAATTAGCCCAAATGAATGTATTTGGCGTGCTTAAATTGTGACAACTGGTGCCAATTAGCGCATTAAAACAAGTGGTGAAGAATAGCAGTAAGCAGCATTTTTATGAGAAAATAACTACTCCCAGCAAATTTGGGGTACTTGAAATTGGGTGCTAGCATATTTTTAAGTTGCTAAAGTGAAGTTTTAAATTACGTTAAAAATCCACCTTCCGCAAGTATCTTCAATAAAAAAAATACCTGCCCCATACTTGGGGACCCCCCAGAAGTCTCTTTCGCTAGTTTTTAAGTTTGTCCCCCAACTTTGCACTTTTTCACCCCCAAAATGTACTTTTTTGGGGGTATTCTAAAATATTTTTGTAAAAATGTTTTGACACCGTTTGTCTTTGGGGGACTGTCCCAAGGGTGCAGGGTGGTTTCCCGAAGTTTGCACCCTAAAACTGCAATTCTGCTATTCATAGGCGAAACTTTTCCACCTATAACATTGCATTGACTTTCCACGTACGCGAAAAGTCTTTGGATTTGAATACAGCGGAAACTTTCCGCCTGGCAAAATTACGTCCTCCGCGATACTTTTCCGCGGATTCAGACTTTTGGCCTCTAATTGAATACGGCCCATAAAGGATAAGCTAGATAGACCTACAATGGCCTCGTAGGTCTGCGTCGCTGTGTTTATTAAGTCATGTCAGCGGTCACAGCATCTTCGAACATTGCATCAGCCCTTTGGAGGTGCAGATTATCCGTCAGTCAGTGCAATTGTGTCTTTAGATGCAGTTGCTGACTGCCAAATGCCCGCATTTTTTTTAGCCACCCACCTGCCATAATCTCCCACTGAAATCCCCAGCTCTCTAAATTCATTCTGCGGTTACCATCGGGAAGCATGCTCAGACTGAAAACATTGGGCCTGATTCAGACCCACTCGCGAGCTGCTGTCCGCTCGCAAGTGGGTCGATGTTATGGACTGAGCATGCGCATGACGGAGGGAGCTCCGTCGTGCGCATGCGCCAGACGCGACGAGCGAAGGAAAGTCCTTCGCTCGTTGTGTCCGATCAAAGGGGGTGTGCTGTCAATGTTGATTGACAGCACGCCCCCTTTGGTGGGCGTGCCGGGGGCGTGCCTCCCTGACGGGGGCGTTCCCACGGGAACGCCTCCCGTCAGAAGCCGGCCCACTGACATCACTAGTGATGTCAGTGGGAGTGATTTTGGCTCTGATAGAGCCAAAATCACTCCGGAGCTTGCGGTTGAAAACCTCAACCGCAGGCTCCGGCTCGCAAATTCGATGGTCGCGATGGTCTCGACCATCGCGACCATCACAATGCACGCTCGTATAGCCTGTGGGTGGTGACCCACAGCTATACGAGCATCCAGGAGGACGCTCCATGAAAATGGAGCCCGGCCCTCATTCAGAGCGTGCGCTCTGCTCAGAGCGTACGGCTCTGAATGAGGGCCATTATCCGCTTGTGTGTGACATCGACATTACATGTATCTCTGCTGTAAACTTGTAGTTCTGAAGAAAACAAAATAATGTAAGTGTTATTTCATTACACTCTATCCATTTTCACTACCTTCAGTATTTAATACAAACTGTTGTCTTAAGCTCTTTACGTGTGTAATATGTATCCGATATCTAAATCTGGGTACACACTAGACCAGTGATTTTCAACTGGCGGCACACCGAACAAAATTTTAAAATTGCTGGGGCACACCATCAGTCCTCCACGAGGATAAAAACACACCCATTGTCCCCCATAAGAAAAACACACACATGTTGGCCCCGACGGGAAAAAAATACTCACACATTGGCCCCCACAGAAAAACAAGCACATACATTGCCCCCCCTACAGCAAAAAAATGGCCCCTGCAGTAATAAAGAATTGTCCCCTACTGTAATTGTCCTCAACAGTAATAACACACATTGGCCCCCATAGTAATTACACAAACATTGTCCCCCACATTAATAAAATAAATAAAAATGCACTGACCCCTACTTTGAAGGAGCCCCGTTTTCCTCTCCCTCCTTCAACAGCAGGAGTTTATGCAGAGGGAGTGTCAGAGTGCCTGTCTTTCTTTGTTACAGAGCATTGGAGCAGGAGCAGCACTAGCCTGGGCAGGTGAGAAGACAAGGGCTCTCATTCAGAGCCGTACGCTCTGAGCAGAGCGCACGCTCTGCATGAGGGCCGCCCTCCATAATTCTGGAGCGTCCTCCTGGATGCTCGTATAGCTGTGGGTCACCACCCACAGCCTATGCGAGCGTGCAGTTTGATGGTCGTGACCATCGCGACCATCGAAACTGCGAGCCGGAGCCTGCGGTTGAGGCTTTCAACCGCAAGGCCCGGAGTGATTTTGGCTCTATCAGAGCCAAAATCACTCCCACTGACATCACTAGTGATGTCAGTGGGCCGGCTTCTGACGGTAGGCGTTCCCTTGGGAACGCCCCCGTCAGGGAGGCACGCCCCCGGCACGCCCACCAAAGGGGGCGTGCTGTCAATCAACATCGACAGCACGCCCCCTTTAATCAGACACGACGAGCGAAGGACTTTCCTTCGCTCGTCGCGTCTGGCGCATGCGCACGACGGAGCTCCCGCCGTCGTGTGCATGCGCAGTGCACAACATCGACCCACTTGCGAGCGGACAGCCGCTTGCGAGTGGGTCTGAATCAGGCCCAAGGAGCAGCCCTGGGCGGGTGGGAAGGCGACGTGACATGCGTAACCTTTGAGTCATAGGTTATGGGTCGCGTTGTGTCTGGGTACCTAACAAACCGCAGCGCTGCCCAAAGCCGATATTGCGGTAATAATGATTGGAGCAGCAGCACTTGGAATCGGATCATCGCGGCACACTTGGGAACCGCTTGTGCCGCGGCACAGCGGTTGAAAAATGCTACACTAAACAATATTTTGGACGTTTTGACGAATTCAGACTCTTCAGAACAACAACAGTTAAAATCGTGCAGTGTGTACCCACTATGTCGTGCGGTGTGCGCTCCCTTGGGGTCGTTGGCTGCATCATGCAGGTCAATCTGACGACCCGGCTGACAACCCCATGCAGAGGGATGTGGCAGGGGTCAACATGTCGGGCATGGATTGTCTGTGTACCGGCCGACCGATATGTCTACACGTTGGCGGGGGGCGCCCGTCGGATCGCTGGGTACACGCATAGTTTAGTGTGTACCCAGCTTTAGCGCCACATCTCATTAATCACCTTGAATTCAGCAGTGAGACTAATCAGGGTGGAGAATATATATTATACTCCCTGATGTGTGATTTATTATAATGCAATGGTTTTATGTTCTTGGAATAAACATGTTGCTGACTAAGTTTCTCTGCTCCTGTTTAATTGCAGTTTCAGGTTATGTAAAGCAGGGAAATTCTAAGAATAACTATTGCCCTTTGTATCATTTTGATGAGCTACAAATAAAACATTACTGAAGACAAAATTCAATATGTTGAACATGCTTAAATATATATGTCACCATGCTAACTAAATAACTTCCAAAAAATGACACATCACATTAATCCTAGTGGTGAGATTGTAATGCAGAATTGCATATTACATGCTGTACATTACCATGCAGTTGGTAGTAAGCTAGTTTTAAAATATGTAATTGGTCTTTTCAGCACTTTGGGGCTGATTCAGCATTGCTCGTGAACGCAGATGCCCAATTATCGGGAATCTGAGAGTGCGCAGAACAGGTCCTGCGTGATCACACGCAGCTCCTGCTATGCCTCTGCCTGATTGACAGGCAGATGCATTTAAGGGGCAGTGCAGGAGCGGACGGCGTTCCCGGAAATGCGTTTCCGAGAGTGGCAAGGCATGGGGCTGTGTCCACAGACGCATTTTCCTGGCCTTGTAAGCTGGCCAGCCTGCGTAAGCTGAGGCTTACTCGGCTGGCCAGCGTCCCAGCTGGGTCCACCATCTCGACCGATGGTTGCGATGGTAATCTCAGCCTGCGACCTTATCTATCCTCTGTCACAGACCTGGGATCGCAAATGCAGCAGGGGGTGTCATACACCTCCTGCTGCATATGTATATTAGCAAGGACAGAATTGCAAAGCTGCTTACGTGCTTCTTTGCAACCCCCCCCCCCCCCTTCATGAACATAAGCTAACGTTTTGGTTTGTAGTGTAATACTTCAAAAAGAGGATGATGTGTAATATCGAACCTCTGTGTATTTTTACTGATGAAGTGGTCTATTTGCCATGTAGCAGCTGCAACAATTATATATTGCAGTGATACATAATGTTGTACTTCTACAATTTACTATGCTGGAGATCCTCTGCAAAGTATTTCTCCTGGTGTTGGGCAACCGACATACGGATAAAGTGATTTGCATATGCACAGGTTTTTTGTTTTTTTTCTTTCTGCATATAGTGATTTCTTGGGTAGGTAATCCTTCAAAATCTCTTCACATGTAACATTTAAGGGACTATTTATCAACAAGTGATAAAACTTGTTGCGTATGATGATGGTGCTCCAGCCAATCAGCTCCCAACTGTCATCTGTTTGAAAAATGACAGTTGGAAGATGATTGGCTGGAGCACCATTTATCATACGCAACGAGTTGTGAATAATGAAACTTGTTGATAAATGAGACCCATAGTCTCTGAAAGGGGAAATTAAAATAAGACTATTGTGAAAGAGAGAGGCGTAATACCTCTTTTCCACTGCCACTAAATCCCAGGTTATTGCCATGTCAACCCAGGTCGTGGCTCAGTGGAAAAGGCTCCTAGAAAAAATCCTGGATCGACTGACCCGGCATTTCTTCCCAGATCTCAAGTAGGGTTTACGCGGTTAAAACTTGGGTAAGGCTCAGTGAAAACGGGTATCCCGGGTCATCTGACCAGGGTCCTGTTCATGACATGGGCAGAGCCGCATTTCCTGGCAATGTAGATGGTGTAATCTCCAAGTGCTGGCAAAGGTAAGTCCCTGGCAATATCCCAGGTCCAGCCTACGGTGTAAACGTGGTTCAAGCCACTGTGACATGGCTTGAAACCCATGTTCAGTGTCCCGGGCTAGACTCTTGATTTAGTTGGAAAAGGCGTATTGCCACGCCTCTCCTACAACAGGGAGATGGGTAAAAACACAAGGAGTCTGCAGGTACAAGCTGTAGATAGGGTTATATTCTCTCTGGGTTTCTCTTGCAGTACACACACAGCGGTGCAAGCACTGTTTGTGCTTGTGGGCGGGGCGACCTATACCAGCTAGAAGGCGGGCGACTAGACAGCCGATTTGTGTATAGCTAGAACGAGGGTAGTCTGGTGGGAACAAATGGTCGATTGTGATTTACTCCCAAGCATTACATTTACTACATTTTCGTTCCAACCAGCTGGATTGGACAGCTAATTTTATAGTATGTACCTAGCTATACGGCTAAACAAACCCTGGTGCAATTCGTTGTCTTCAAAGGTCACATAATTTATGGATTAGAATCCATCTGTGTACAACTACAGTGTTCGAAAATAAATACACCTGTCTGTTAGATGTCCCACTATTGGTTTGTGAGGTGTTTTCCAATACAGGCCTCCAGGAACCCTACATTTGGCCACACACTTAAAGATCATTAGTCCAGCCAGCTAACTAGTTGATGTGTTGGAGCAAATGGTAATTGATTGTTTGCTCCCTAATGGACCAATACGATTGTTCAAACTAGTTGTAAAAAATCAAGCATGCTTGACTTGTCCATCTAGTTGCAACAATTATTGCTCAGTGGAGGGGTAAAGCTTGATGCCCATCTGAATGATTTTAACAGAAGTAGGCAAACACTGTCTATGTACCTATGCTCCCACTGGCTAGTTACCAATCGGTTCTCTATATTGGGCGCTAGTTGTGCGGTGCACACAGGTCCAGGGTGGCCCACACCGCACACCCTGCACCCATTATTCAATACTTTCCTCTCCAGAGTCCCAGGTCGGTGGAAGCATCGGTGTACAAATTGCCTGGAAAATGGCCACCACAGACTAGTACCCAGAATCTACTGCTGCACCCAGTGTGTTGACGTCCGCTGGGTAGAGAGGAGGGGCCTCGGATGGAGACTGCACATGGGCCCCCTCCTCTCTTAATACGCCTCTGCTAGTTATTGATGGTCCTATCAGCGCCCAACCCACTATGTAGTGCCGTGCATGCTCAGCTATCTTCTGCTTCCCAAATACAGATCCGAACCGGTATCAAGCACCTGTTCTTGGGTGATCACTGCAATGTACTTCTGTGATGTCAGATTCATTGAGTTGGAGAGAAGTTAGCTGGTCTGATGAAATAGTTGGTTAGATGTGTGGCCAGCTTAACCGTGGGGTAGCTTTTCTAACACTTCTTAAAAGTCGGGAGGTCTCATATAATCACAAACTTAATTAAATATTTTTGTACTAATTTATCACAAATTAATTAGTACAGGTTGAGTCTCCCATATCCAAAATGCTTGGGACCAGGGGTATTTTGGATAACGGAATATTCCGTATTTTGAAATAATTGCATGCCACACCATCTTGGGAATAGGACCCAAATAAAAATATACACACATAATGCAGTTATGTGTTATATACACCTTACACACACAGCCTGCAGGTAATTTTATACAATATATTCAATAATTGTGTGGCTCAAACAAAGTTTGTGTACAGAAATGAAATTCATTTATGATTCATATACACCTTATACACACAGCCTGAAGGTAATTTTATACAATATTTTTAATAATTTGTGCCTTAGACAAAGTTTGTGTACATTGAACCATAAAAAATCAAAGGTTTCATTATCTCAGTCATGCCAAAATTATTCCGTATTTCGGAATATTTGGATATGGGAGACTCAACCTGTTAATCTCTTAAAATTAGTTAATGAAGGTATGGAAATGCCCACTGTAAAGCTGGGTACACTCTAAACGGCATGTGTTCCCAGCGATGTGATCAGGAACCCCCCTGACGCCGACGGGCTGACATATATATATTGGGCTGCTGGTACACACTAGACGATCCAGTGCCCGACCACCCGATATGTCTGCCCCTGCCGCATCCCGCTGCATGGAGTTGTCGGCTGCATCGTCAGGTTGGCCACATGCAGGGCCGACCTGACGATGCGGTTGACGACCCCACCGGAGCGCGCACCACACGACGTAGTGCATACCAATGCTTTGAAATTGGGCAAATCGTTCAAAAAATCATCTACTTTGTATGCACCTTGAGGGTTCCCTGAGGATTATATTTGGTTAACATTTTATAATTTCCAAGCAAGAGTTTCATCAAAAAGATATAAAAAAATAAATAAATGCAATCTGAAATATAACTTAATTTAAAGCCTTTTAATAACCCATGTACTGTCTAGTCCATCATAAAGAAATGAAGAAAAAAGTACAAATATGCGTTTAAATAGATTAACTCCAAACTCGGGCGAAACCATTATTTATAGCACACACATTACACAGCGTTTTACAGAGAGTATTTAGTCCTTTACATAAGTCCCTGCAAAAGTGGATCTCACTATCTACATTATCTACTACATGGAAACACACTAGGGCTAATTATTGTAAAAGCCAAAAAACCTCCCAGCATGTTTTTGACATGTGGGATGCAACGGAGGAGTCAAATGCTAATACAGGGAGAACAAGCAAACTTCACCTAGATATTGCCTTGGTGGGACTCAAACACAAGTCTTCAGTGCAGTGAGGTATTGACACATTAAAACCACCTGCTTAATATTGTGTAGGGCTACCCTCGTGATGCAAAAAAACAGATCTGACCCATTGAGGTATAGACTCCATAAGACCTATGCAGGTATCCTGTGGTATTTGGCACTAAGACGTTAGCAGCAGTGAGGTGGGCCCTCCAGTGTTTGGACAATTTTACATCATGTCCCATTTATGTTCACTCGGAATTTGGAGACCAAGGGGTAAATTTACTAAGATGGGAGTTCTGTTTAAGAAGTGATGTTGCCCATAGCAACCAATCAGATTCTACTTCTCATTTATCTAGCACCTTATAGAAGATAATACCTGGAATCTGATTGGTTGCCATGGGCAACATCACTTCTTAATAGAACTCCCATCTTAGTAAATTTACCCCCAAGAGTCAACACTGTGAACTCTGTCATGTTTCTCAAACCATTCCTGAACAATTTTTGTAGTGTGGTAGGGTGCATTGTTGTGCTGAAAGAGGCCACTGCCATCATGAAATACTGTTGCTATGAAGGGATGTGCTTGGTCTGTAGCAATGTTTAGATAGGTGGTACATGTCTAAATAACATCCACATGAATGCCAGGGCTCAAAGTTTCCCAGCAGAATATTGCCCATTGCATCACACTACCTCCGCCAGCTTGTCTTCATCCCATAGTCAATCCTGGTGCCATCTCTTCTGCAGGTTAACCACACACCCAGCCGTCCAAATGATGTAAAAAAAATTTGATTGGCCAGGCCAGGCCACCTTCTACCATTGCTCCATGCCCCTGGTAGGCGCTTCTGGCAGTGGATAGGGGTAAGCATGGGCACTCTGATCGGTCTGCTGCTACGCAGCTCAGTATGCAGAAAGCTGACACCTTTCTATCATAGCATTAACTTTTTCAGCAATTTATGGTACATTAGCTCTTCTGTGGGATAGGCCCTGATGGGTAAGCTTTGCTCTCACGCGCATCAGTGTGCTTTGGGCGCCCATGACCCTGTTGGTGGTTCACCTGTTGTCCTTCCATGGACCGCTTTTGGTAGGTACTAACCACTGCATACCAGGAACACCTCACAAGACCTGTTATTTTGTAGATGCTCTGACCTAGTCGTCTAGCCATCACAATTTGGTCCTTGTCAAAGTCACTCAAATACTTACACTTGCCCAATTTTCCTGCTTCCAACACATCAACTTCAAGAAATGCTGCCTAATATATCCCAATCCTTGACGGGGGGGGGGGGGGGGGCTATAGCAACAAGATAATAAATGTTAGTTACTTCAACTGTCAGTGGTTTTAATTGTATGGCTAATTGGTATATAATGAATGGTATTACAATGTGTTCACTGGAAATGTAGTTCAGAAACAGTGAAACTTCTAGAAGATAATAGCTAAAATCTGATTGGTTACTATGGGCAACATCTCCACTTCTATATACTCTCATGTTGGTAAATATACCCATTGGTGTGTTTTTATCTGACCTTGAGGGAAATTCAGCCTTTGGAAACCTATATAGCGCATTGACTTATTTTATTCACAAAATTTCAAATTAGGAACTAGTCCGATACGGAGCACGCCAAAGATATAGGAAATGTAATCCACATAAATTACCTAATGGTATATATTTAATAAAACATTTACATAAACAATTAAAATAGTAACAATAAGTATCAGCATCAATAATGACCATATAACATAAAAAAATTCAAATATATATAAATTATGATGTACAAAATACAAGTTTAAATGGGGGCCCCCGGTTCCTATTTTCACATTGAAAGAGATCCAGCAAGGTCTCTAATAAGGAACCACAGGTGTAGGATAAGAATAGTTTTGTTACTTTCTGTGGTTACTGTAGAAACCTGTTATCCACCGTACTGAAACAAAGTCTTGATAAGCCTGTGCACATTTGACACTATTCTTTGTTTCCAAATAAGGATTTGTGTATAAAACTGTGCTTCAACCACAGTAGAATGTCTCATAAGTTGGTGGGTAGTATCTCTAATACTCCAAGTATATATATCCACACACATATAGT
Source organism: Taudactylus pleione (assembly GCA_031769625.1). Taxonomy (NCBI): domain Eukaryota; kingdom Metazoa; phylum Chordata; class Amphibia; order Anura; family Myobatrachidae; genus Taudactylus; species Taudactylus pleione. The sequence goes on along the minus strand of JAUIMM010000128.1, from coordinate 10,032,503 downwards.
GCACTTCTCTCCGTGTAAAAACTCCAGCCAATAAATGGGGTATAATAAAAAGGTATATTGTGTCCTACTGTTTTCCTGATGATATGTCTCGCAGAGTTGATCAGGCTCTGCTGGCTGGTAGGAATACCCAAAAGTTTCTGTGAGACCGTGAACTTCCCGTTCTTGCATGTGGGTCTGTGCGGGAAGCTGCAGTCACAGCCACAGACTTATAATACAGAAGATCGAAGATTATCTAAAAGAAGCCCACAGGCAATTAGATAATGTCACCTTTTATAGGAAACTCACTTATAATCCAACTGAACAGTATATAAGGGAGATGAAAACTTTATTAGATCAGGCACTAGATGAGAATGTAGTGACAAAAGAGATTTGGCAATTTTTGTTTATTACACAACCGATGATTCCAATATATTATCATTTACCCAAGATACACAAATCCCTCACAACACCCCCTGGATGTCCTATTATTTCTGTTGTTGGGTCCCTTACTACTAATTTATCTATGTTTGTAGATTCACATTTACAGACTCACGTGACATCTCTGCGGTCATACATTAGGGATACCAGACATTTCTTGGAAAAGATTGGAGGGATTAAATGGAAACTTTTGACATGCTATTTAGAATCCCTATACACCAATATTCCCCATGACAAAGGTATTCTAGCAGTCAAATCCTTTTCTTTTACGAGATCTGGACATGACAGAGGCATCACATGAATTCATCCATCAATTTTCATTTTGAAACACAAATATTTTTCATTTGAATCACAATTTTATTTACAGACACACGGAACTGCCATGGGAACCAGGTTCGCCCCAAGCTTTGCCATCCTGTATATGGGGTGTTTTGAGGAGCACTACATATGAGGAGGGGGTTTTGGGGCGAACTTGGTTCTCTATGGCAGATACATAGACTATTTATTTTTGATTTGGGATGGGAATGCACTTTCGGTTACTCACTTTGTGGAACATCTTAACAACAATAATTTTGGATCTCAAATTCACAAGTGTCTTTAGTGAAAGGGAGATCAATTATTTAGATATTACGGTGTATATACAGAATAATGAATTGAAAACTTCTACTTATGTCAAAGAAGTAGATTGTAACAAATATCTTAACTATAGAAGCTGCCATCTCAAAGCCTGGGAAGATAATATACCCAAGGGCCAGTTCCTTCGGTTACAAAGCAACTGTTCCAATGATGTCTTTATACAACAAGCCGAGGATATGTATGAGGCCTTCGTGACTCAGGGGTATCCCATAAAGGTTCTAGATATAGCATTAAATCAAGTGAAACAGATAGGAAGTCACTTCTAGTCTATAAGAATAACACAAGACCCAGGAGTAGGAATTCTCAGGATGACCACTTTGGACAGGAGGCAGAAGACAGATTTTTAGCATTCGTGACTCCATATAATTCGTTTGCAAATGACATCAAGAAAATTATAGATAAGAATTCCTCTATACTGGCGATGGACAGATTGTTGGCCCCTGTGATTCAGGGTAAATCAAAGGGGATATTTAGGAGATCTAACACACTTAAACAAAAGTTAGCACCTAGTGCCCTAAAAAGGAGAAGAGAAACAAGCTCTTTGGGGACAACTTGGCTACCAGAGAAAAGGTTTCTTCAAATGTGGTTCTAATCGGTGTATAACATGTGAACACACCGATAACTGGGCAAAAACCATCCGGTCCTTCTCTAGGAAAGAGGAATTCAAAGTGGAGTGTTTCTTTAAATTGTAAACACATATATGTAATTTATCATAACCTGCGGCTGCGGGCTTCAATACGTAGGTAGGACAATAAGGACTCTCAATACTAGATTTTTAGAGCACAGACAGGGAGTCTCTAAGAAACGTACTAATCATAATGTACCCAGACATTTTTCCTGCTGTCCAAAATGGAACCTAGAGTATATGAAAGTTATGGCAATTGAACAGATTAAAGTCACTAGCAGAGGTGGAGAAAGATACCAGCGTCTCTGTAGATAAGAAGCATTTTGGATTTTCCTACTAAACACACTAACTCCATTGGGCCTGAATGACACAATAGAACTGAATAATGTTTAAACTGGTACGTTTCTTTCTGGCATTTTCATCTTGAACATGAGTTATTTTGAACTAGAAAAAAATCCTCTTTTACCATCAAGGTGGCGGTTGTTACCACTCACGATAGATTCTAGGTCCCTAGAGGTATCGGGAGGGCATGACTTGCGACGCATATAAGATTAAGGACTGCAAATAAGTAGAACAGAGTATTATGTCATGTTATACCAAATAAAATATAATGTATATACACTGGATCTCTCTGTACATATTTTTACATACTAATCATATATATTGGAGTGTAGTAATATGATAAGGTCCCAAGGGGAATACTTTATATCATCCATCATTCTAGCTAATTGGATGTTACTATTTGAACTAGCAAAAGAGAGTTGTTATAATATATGCATGTTAACTTTGATATATATATTAGTGAATCAAACACTTTCATTTTTATTAAAAGGACCACTATAAACGAAGTCAGAGGATTATAATGTATCAGAGAAACACAATATGTTGAATTTCTGAATAATCACATGTATGTGTATGTATATACACATTTTTAGATATCTGTACTTCGTTCCATATTCTTGTTAAGAATATATTTTTTTATATACATATTATTTTAATATATATAACTTTGCCTATAGATTCCAAACAAATATAGATATTTGCTGTATGGATTCTTTTGTTAAATAAGATTCCTAAACTCTTATGTTTTTGGTACTATTTTTGTACTAAATACTATTTATTAAGTACTGTTTTTAATATTTATTATTTATCATTTTTTACTATTCTTTAATTAATGAAATAATTTATTTTATATACTGTTAGCCCTTTAATTGGGGACCAGAAAGAATGTAAAGGAGTCAGCTGAAGCCTGATTGATAGGACCAACTGATTAGCAGCTAGCAGTGTATGAGACAGGACAGAGAACAAGGGAGATGAAGCTTTTTGAAGAAACGGCAAATTGCCGAGAAACGCGTCAGCCACACCCCTTGAATGTGACATAGTTGGGATTCCCCCGCTCACGGCAACTCGGCGTCCTGTGTTCTCCCGCCCGTGGTGGACATTGCTGTGCTTGCCCGCGGTGGTCACAACTGCACCGCGGACCTCACCAATGCCGGCTCAGGATACAGAGATGAGACCGGAGGAGAGAGACTGTGGCTGTGACCGCAGCTTCCCTCACAGACCCACGTGCAAGAACGGGAAGTTCACGGTCTCACACAAACTTTTGGGTATTCCTACCAGCCAGCAGAGCCTGATCAACTCTGCGAGACATATCATCAGGAAAACGGTAGGACACAATATACCTTTTTATTATACCTCATGTATTGGCTGGAGTTTTTACACGGAGAGACACAGTATATGTGTATGGATAAACTCGGGGTATTAGAGATACTACCCACCAACTTATGAGACATTCTACTGTGGTTGAAGCACAGTTTTATACGCAAGTCCTTATTTGGAAACAAAAGAATAGTGTCAAATGTGCACAGGCTTATCAAGACTTTGTTTCAATACGGTGGAGAACAGGTTACTACAGTAGCCACAGAAAGTAACAAAACTATTCTTATCCTACACCTGTGGTTCCTTATTAGAGACCTTGCTGGATCTCTTTCAATGTGAAAATAGGAACTGGGGGCATCCATTTAAACTTGTATTTTGTACATCATAATTTATATATAGTTTCATTTTTTAATATTATATGGTCATTATTTATGCTGATACTTATTGTTACTATTTTAATTGTTTATGTAAATGTGTTATTAAATATATACCATTAGGTAACTTATGTGGATTACATTTCCTATATCTTTGGCAGCGCTCCATATCAGACTAGTTCCTGTATTGTTATTTTTCAGAGGGTCAGCTCGTAACTGGTGGCAGCAGCCAAAGTGAAGGAGTGTGAAACAGTGAAAGCACAGATCAACATACATTTTGAGTATAAACGTATGTGCCTGCTCACCCAGCCTTGTAATTATTTCTCAATAATACTGCTGCGTTTAAGGGGATGCTATATATAAATGCACCTTTGCATGGCCTCCAACATGGTGTACCCAAAGTTAACTGGCAACAAAACTATCAAGAAGATTACCTTTTAGCAAACCACCAGCCACAATACTATGACCAGAGAAAAGTGTTTTACCGTTTTACTGGCGTTTCATGGACACTAATAAATGTAATAAAGCAAAGGCGGATCCATACATAACAAATGCTAGTCTCTCTATAGCCAACCACTGGAGTATTTGCTTCTGGTACAGCCCAGTGGTGGTAATAATGTACTGGCTCCTCTCCCTGTACCTAGTACAAAGTCATTGCTTCAGCATGACCCAGGTTTTGGTAGGCACACACACACACTTCCGAGGGATGAAGCTAGATCTCTGGATCTAAAGTCCTCCTAGTCCTAGTTGTGGGCTGCCTCTTCATGGTAGTCTAGCAAGAACCATAACCCCTAGCCAGTCCTAAATTCAAGACTCTTGGATTAAATGCTTACTAAAGCATGTGGTGTAAAATGAGCCTTAACATCCTATTTATCACTATATTTTACGGAAAATATTAACCAATTTTATTAGGTATGTCAGAGTTTTAATTACTGAACATTTTAACCTTTACAGATCGAAACACTATCTTCTGTTTGCAATTCCTGGATATTAACAGGTATTTAGTAAGTAAAATAAAAATTTGACCCTTTCTACTATTGGATCACAGGCTGTCCTGGCTATAGAAGTAGACAGGTGAGGTTGGAATTCCCCCCTCCTCAAAACACAAATTATTGCAAGACTGGCTACCCACAGACGTTGGGAAATCCGTTTGAGGTGTGGTGGTAATCTGCACGTTCACCTACAGTATAAAGTGCAATTTACTTAGAGGATACTTTTTGAGTTTTTTGTGTCAATTTTCATAATGAACTATGTTGGTATTAGCTGGGAAATCCAAACAAAAATAAATGGGCATGACGACTAGTGGATATGTGACTAGATTCCGAGAGGTATGCTAATATAATCGCAACTACATTCTCTCGTGGATCGCAGTTGCGTAATTATGCTAATGCTTTCCAAAGAATATCCAAGCATAGGGCTGCCTACTGCTGCCTTCTCATATCCGGCGTGCGACACCGTAAACATTGGTACCATCCACACACATCACATGTAAGTCAAGTCTGAAAAGTGACAAACACTGCAGCTATTCTGACACGCAGAGAGCTCGCATGCTGTGAAGGATATCGCAATGGCTAATTATGCACACCCATGAAACGCCGTTTAAACGGTCAGACACGCCTGTGTTTTTTTTTTAAGAAAAGACTTACAGTATCCTAAGTTTGAATATCCCCTGTAAGTTGTTGGAACTTGGAGGAATATCTTTACACTTGCACGCCATACAATGACCTGATATGGCATTACAATGGGAAACTGAAAACCACTCATACTGAAAGCGGGCTGCTGAATTTCCACGGTCTAGCTGCAATTTTAGTCCCTCTCAGCATCTGGAGTTAATGTATATACTGTTCAAATAGAAACCAAGAGATCTAAGGGATAAATTGGCATGTGGTCCTTGTTTTCCATACTAGCGGCCGCAGCTATTTGTGCTTTTTCATACCAACACCTTGAAAATCTAGTACCTGTAATAATTCTCGAAAATATCTACCAGAGTTCTGCAGCTACACTAAAAGTAGTAGGACAGTGTGCAACTACATCCTACTTAATTTCCATTAATGGGTGCAATATACGTGACCATTTGCGTGTACTGTTAATTACAGTTGATAAAAAAATAAAAATAATTAAAATCTGTTCAGCTAATTCTTGCCTTTCCTAATGATATCTGTGCCATTTATACTTTGGATAATTGGCTAAAAACATTATCATTGTATTTTTACATCTTCGGGACAGATGGCAGTGCATTCAACCATATGGTAAATTACATTCAGTCTGTTTACCGTAAATTAGGCGCAATCTCCTATCGGATGTAGAGTTTTATAAATCCTGTTTTTGTGAACTGGCAGTTATCTGAAAGTGCTGTTATTATGAATTGACTTGAAAGGCCTGAAATCAGAATAAAAAAAAAAAAAAGGATGAATGGTTTGTTATGGGCGCCTTTGCATAGTTGTGCTATAAATTGTTAGTTCATGCATTGGTTTCAACATTGCAATACTATCTCTCATTCCTGCATGATTCCAGTACAGCAGAGTGTATTGGTAAAGATGCAATGCAAGGAAAGGGAAAATGTGTTCAAGATGTGTCTAAATGCATCTAAAGCAAGCATGTGTTTTTTATGTGGAATATTAATTCAGCAGTGGTGGGTGGAACAATGATCAAGTGGATTGTAGCATCACTGCCCCATAGACATCCTCTCAGGGTTTTTCCTTGCGAGTATAGAAGTAGACAAATACGGACTACAGTACATGTTGTAAGCAAGTTCTCTTATTCAAGGGGAGTTGTATCAAGCCATGGAGAGCATACTTGCCTACTTTTGAAAAAGCATTTCAGGGAGATTGTGAAAGCAGCACCTATAAGCACGGCGGTAAAGTGGGCGTGTACTGCTACATCTGAGAGGCGTATCATAAAATAGATTTACATCCACGCGTAAAGCGGCCCCAAAGCAGTCAGTAAGATCTACTTGTTGATGACAACACACTGATACTTTTCAGGGCTTGCTCATGTATTGTGTTTTACAAGTGGTTTATAAGTGTCCAAGAGCAACCTTATATGAAAATGCATGTAGCCATAGGGATCATTGTGACTTATAACCGGGATGCAGTTAGGATGCCGGACGTCAGTATACCGACGCCGGAATCCTGAAGATCTTAAGATACCAACGTCTGCATCCCGATGGTAAATCTGCGGGCTAGGGTTAGGCCAGGAAGGGGGTGGGGGGGGGTTAGGTTTACGTACCTCCCAGGTTTTAGGCACAGGCAACCCCAAGGGGGGAGGGTTGGGCTATGCACCGCCCGGGGAAGGTTAGGGTTAGGCACCACTGGGTGGGGATTGGGTTAGGCCTCACCCAGGGAGGGTTAGGTTTAGGGTGCGGGAAGGGGGGGTTAGGGTTAGGCACCGACCAGGGAGGGTTAAGGTTAGGCTGCGGGAAGGGGGTGTTAAACATTATGGTGGGGAGCTTAGGGTTAGGCACCACCTGGGGAGGGTTCGGTTTAGGGTGCAGGAAGAGGGGGTTAGGCACCACAGGGGGGAGTTTGAGGTTAAGCACCACCGGGGGGAGGGTTAGGGGGAGAGAGAGAGGGTTAGGCTACTTACCTGCCCCTATCTGGATCCTGAACATCGGGATGCCGCTGTTGGTCTTATGACTGCCGGCATCCAGACCGCCAGTAAATCGTATGTGTCCCTTATAACCAATGCAGGAATATTCCATTTGAATGTGTAAATATCTCTGTTTTTTTTTAATAGAACAGCTTCATAATGGGGGTAAGGTGCAATCAGAGAGAATGCTGGACTTTTCAGGGACAATTCGGGAGAGTTGGCAAGTATGATGGAGAGAGATAAAATGGTGAGGTTGTCCAAAGCAACCAATCGGCTACGAACTGTCATTTATCTAGTACAGTCTTTGAAATGACAGAGATAAAATGGTGAAGTTGCCCATAGCAGCCAATCAGCTTCTCTCAAAGGTTTGATACAACTGTTGCTAGGTTACCATTTGGCTGTCATTCGCTGACTTTTAGGTCCAGATTTATGAGAGTGATATTCTTGCTCTCACTCGTTACTCATTTTTAAATGGTGCTCCAACCAATCAGCTCTGAATTGTTATTTATCAAACACATGACAATTAGGAGCTGATTGGTTGGAGCACCATTTAAGATGATTAACGAGTGATAACAAGAATATCACTCATTGATAAATCTGGGCCTTCGTTTATAAATGGGCTTGTTATTTGGGTTGTATAAATTGCTATATTGGTACACTGTACACAACCTAGTTCTGTCGCTGAAGCAGTTGGCCAACTGATGATAGTGAGGGGAGATTTATCAAAATGTGGGGAGAGTTAATGGGATCTTTGTACTAAGCCTTGGAGAGAGAAAGTGGATGGGAATAAAGTACCAACCAATTAGTTCCTAACTGTCATGTTACAGCTGTGTTTGAAAAATGACAGGAGCTGATTGGTTAGTACTTTATCTCTCCAAGGCTTAGTACATCTACCCCATTGTACCAGCCAATCAGCCTTTAACTGCCATTTAACAAGCTGTGTTTGAAAAATAACAGGTACTTTCTCTCTCCAAGGCTTGATAAATCTCACCCTGAGGAGGCATAAACTTGGGTCCTATGGCACACACACAACTTACTAACACTAAAATGGTTTTCATTAATAAAATACACACTTTTTTTAAACTTTTTTTTTTTTTCTAATTTTTTTTTGTATTAAAGACTTCAAGAGACCATTGTCTTGTATATTCTCCAAACATTGGACCCACACATTTGTCACATGTTGTGTTTTTTTTTTTTTTTATAATGAAAACCGTACCACTCTTATAGGATCCATCTGAATTTGCTGCTACATGCGCCTTCCTCCCTGTCTTCCCCATCTGTGTCACACCTGTTTGTCTGCCCCTCCCCTTTAGAATGTAAGCTCGAACGAGCAGGTCCCTCAACCCTCTTGTGCTTCCCCTTACTTTACTTTCATCTACTTCTTACTCCCCACTAGGGCACCTAACACTTGGTTGCTTACGCTCTCTTGCTTATCTGGGTGTTATGGTCGCTAATGTAGCAATGTATATTATCCTTGTCCTGTATTGTACTGTACAGTAAGTCACTGGTCACCTATTTGTTTATGTACTTTGTAAGGCGCTGCGGAACACTTGTGGCGCCATATAAATAAATGATGATGATTATAATAAAGAATGACTGTAAGAAAAAAAAATAAAATTACATAGCACCATTACTATACTTGCTGTACAGATATCAAAGTTGCCTAGTATAGGTCAACGTGAGATCTGTCTTTTATGATCTGGCATACAGTATACAGGAATGATTAGAATTCTGATTTCTATTAATAGCAGGGGTCATTTATTATTTTTTTTGCTTACCATGTTAAATAATACAATTACTATGGCGGTAATTTTTTTGTAATAGTAATTCTATATACGTTTTGCTGCTCCATCTGTTGCCTCCTTCTCAGGGGCATAAAAAGAGCTTTGAGGGCCCTATAGCAACATTTTGATTGGGCCCCTTCCCCATTGCTTCTAGAGAGACACCTCTCTGCAGCAATTGTTAATTTTATGCCCCATATAGTACCCTATTTACTTTTCTGAACCATAGTAATGCCCTAGGTAATGTTATGCCTCATAGTAATTCCCTAGTTTATTTTATGAACCATTGTAGTGACCTAGTTCCCATTATTTCACATTGTACGGCTGCCAGTACACATTATGCCACACAGTATCTCCAATTCATGTTATGTCAGTAACCCCATTTCATATTATGCCACATTATAGTGACTCCACTTCATATTGTGCCACATTTGTGTCCCAGTTCATATTATGCCCTGTAGTTCATATTGTACTACATTACAATATCCGCATATGCCAGGGCATTTCTAGAGAGGAGGGGGCCTGTATGCAGCACTGAGCTGTTCGTGGCCAGCGACGGAGTTATAGACTTTGGGCACTAGAGTGCGCCCAGAGTCTATAGAGTATGCGCAGGTCACCGGGAAAATGGCAGAGGCTGCCATTTTCCCTGTACTACGCATTCGCAAACGACGGGAAAATGGCCGCGGCAGTCATTTTCCAGATGTTTCTACGTGGGACTCCGGAGAGGAAAGTATGGGTGCAGGGTGTGCGGTGCGGGACCCCCCTGCACCAATTTTAGATACGCCCCTGGCATATGCCACATTACAGTGCCCTCCATTTCAGACTTCCACTCTACAGTGTCCCTTACCATTATAACCTCAACTACACACACTGGTCATTCTATTTCAAGTGGACCAGAATCATACTTGCCTACTCCACCAGAAGTCGTGGAAGGCTCCTGATTTTTTGATTTTAAAGGTTTTTTATTTTATTTTTTTGGGGTAACTCTCCGCACCCCCTGAAGAGTAGGCAGATCTCCAGCATTCTGTCCACTTCCTAGTGAAGTGGGCAGGATGGGGAGATTTTATGGGAAATTTGTGGGTCTGTAGGGAGGGGGCGGGGCAAAAATACCACGAATCACGTCATTTAGCCACGATTTCTCCTCGCGGACCCGTGAATCACCGCCTTTTGCCGTAAAGGGATGGGGCTTAAGGATGTTTACAGTCCGTCCCCGCCCCCTCGAATCTATCCGCAGCATCTCGCTCCCGTTGAGGAGAATTATAAAGTTGGCAAGTATGACCAGAGGTCTCCCCCTGACCATATGTAATTTTGATAACATTTTACTTGAAGGTTCGCATACATTTCAGATAAATTTTGGGAACATTTTAGCATGCAACATGCAATAGTGGCAACACTATGGCCCTCAAAGTGGGGAGGGTGCAACTGTCACCGACTCAATGCACAATCTGCAAATGGTGACATACTTGCCGATTTCTAAAAGTTCCTCTCGGGAGAAGCCTGGGGAAGAGAAGCAGATGGGTGGCGTTGTGGGCGGGGAGAGCTGTTCTACATAATGAAGCCCCGCCCCTTGTGGGGAATATTGCTGAGCATCCCGCATACTTGAATAGGGGATGGGGCTAAATGACGCGATTATAATAGAATCGCGTCATTAGGCCCTGCCCCCTACTCATGGAGAACCTTTTCCCCATTCTGCCCACTTCACTAGGAAGACCCGAAAAATAGGGAGCCTACTGGTCCACTTGACATGGAATGACAGACCCTTTTCACTAAAAATTAAATGTGAACCCATACAGGCGAGCAGCAGGTCGGACCCAATTGCTTAGCAGGAAATTCGTGAAATTGGCATGCAACTATATAACCTGGGTCCAGGGCCCCCTAAGCATCTGGGACCATAGCAATGGTACCTCATGCACCCATGCTCCTTCTCCTTTACACACTTTGTGCACAGACATTAGTAGTAGGAAAGCAATGGACACAAAAAGGCCTATTTATCAATATTATTTAAAAAAAAAATAATATATATATATATATATTTTCGTATTGCATAAATTTATCGTGTTGGGTATGATATCCCGGCGGTCGGGATGCTCCTGGTCAGAATACCGACTGCGGCATCCCAACAGTCAGAATCCCGACACCCATAAGGAAAGAAGGTAAGACTAACCCTCCCTCCCCAGTGCCTAAACCTAACCTCCCCCTCCCCGCACCCTAAACCTCCCCCTCCCTCCCTGGTGCCTAAACCTAACACTCCCTCCCCAGTGCCTAAACCTAACCTAACCCTTCCCCCTAGTGCCTAACCCTAACCCTCCCCCTAACGCCCGATACTTACCTTCGGGATGCCGGTGGTCGGGATTCTGTTGCTTGGATGTCGGCATCCCATACGCCAGGATGCTGACTACATCCCATATTTATTAAAGGTCATTTAGAGTCGTTTTCATTAAAAAACTACTCTATGCCCTTTAATTTGCATATTTTTAGTATGAACATCACATTTCCTGTACTTGTAATGGTAAGTGTGATCTTCCTTAGATTTACTACAAATAAATTGTAAACAATTAGGGCCCGTATTCAATTAGTTTCGCACCCGCGATAAAGTTTTGCCTACCGGACTTTTCTCCTACATCGCATATTTTAGCCGCAGAAACTTATCGTGCGCGCCCCCGCTATTCGCTGTATTCAATTCCAAAAGGTGCGAAAACGGCAACATGCGAAGTCAGATCAGGCGAAAAGTGGTGTCAGTATCGGGGAAATAAGAGTGAACCCCACAAAAAGATGCAGAAACATTGGGTGTCAATGTAGTAGTGCCTGATTAGCCCTAATAAAACTGTTTGGGGTACTTAAGTTCACACAATTGCCACTAATTAGCGTATTTGCACTAGTGGTGAAGAATGGCTTAAAGCAGTATTTTTTGGTGAAAATAAGTAGTCCTGTCAACTTTGGGGAACCTGAAAATGGGTGCAAGCATCTTTTAATGTCTCTAAAGTGATCTTTTAAATAAAGTGAAATTCCACCACCCAAAAAATGTACCTGCAATCCAAAAAACACTTGACCCCCTTCTTAGTGCACCCCCATAACCTTATTTCGCTAGTTTGCGAGCTTGTCCCCCCACTTTGCACTTTTTCGATCACAAATTCAAAGTACCTTTTTGGGGTGTTAAGTTTTTTTTTTAGGAATTTTTTGGTGCAGTTGTCCATTGGGGGCTGTCCCAAGGGTTCTGAGTGGGTTCCCCACCTTTGTACCCCACAAACAAAAATTTTGCACTTCTTTTCTCCACCTATTAAGAGGTGAATCTTTTTCAACTATTACATTGCATTGACTTTCCGCGTAAGCGAAAAGCAGATGCAATTGAATATGACGATACTTTTCTGACAGGTGAAAAGTCGCAATCGGCGATATTTTTTCGCGGATCTCGGCTTTTTGCTTCTAATTGAATACGGGCCTTAGTGGGAAAGCCCTGTAATAATAACGCCTTCAGGTGGTGTTATCAGGGCTTTTCCCCCGGTCCCCTGACCTCCCAGAAGACTAGAAACGGCCGCCGCTGGCTCACACCCCCGTTGCCTTTTTTTATTCGCCCCCTCATTTATTACTATTGTATCTAATTTGTAGAAAAAATAATTATTGTCAACTGATGTTGCAAAGAAATACAATTCTACTGAAATACGGAACTAGAATTTAGTGGGACCCAAAACAACATTTTCAGATACCCCAAGGTCATACTTGCCAACTCTGCTACAATTTCAGGGAGTCTCCCTGACAATCAGGGAACCCCCAAGCTGTTATATAAAAAAAACCCAGAGATATATACAGTACATTTAAATTATATTATTAGTATAATGTCCCTGCATTGGTTATAAGGCACAATGATCCCTATGGCTACATGCATTTTCTAAAAAGTATCAGTGTGTTTTCATGAACAGATCCATCTGCATTGGGCCTCGTTTACATTTAGATTTAAGTACATTTTATGGCATGCCTCTCAGATGTAGCAGTACACATCCACTTAACCACGCGCTCATAGGTGGTACTTTCACAATCTTCTTGAAATGCTTTTTCAAAAGTAGGCAAGTATGCCCAAGGTCTCTAGGATACCTCCCCTCCATTAATGAACCGACTGGCTGTCTCCCCCAACCATTGCCATGTTGCATTGCCGTGTTGCATAAAATCTGATTTAAAAAAAATAAATAATAAAATTGATTTGATATAAACACGATTTTTTGATTATTATTTTTTTTTTAAATAAATGTTTAAAAATGTAAAACATTTACTTAGGAGTTTTTATTAAAACATTTGTTAAGTAAACATTTTACATTTTTAAACGTTTATTTAAAAAAAAATGTAATAAAAAAAATCTTAGTTTAAATCAAATCCTTTTTTTTTTTTTTTTTTTGACCCCTAGTGTCTGCCATCTCTAGTATAGTGCTGCCTCTTGGAAGAATGGGCAATGGCATCACAGGACAGCATCACTGTTTAGGTCATTTTTAAATTTGTTTTGGTTATATATATTAAAAATGCTGACAGAATAGAGATTATTCTAAGGCAATTATTCTGAACATATATACGTTTTGAGGGGCTAGATTACATGTAATGACATATAAAAAGACGTCCTTGTAAAGGTCATAATGAGGTAATAACATACTCCGGGTTAAAGTCTTGGAGAGAGCTGCAAAAAATTGGTTACCATAGCAAGCAAATTATCTTGAGACACCAGCTCTTTCAGTAATGTCTTGTACACCAGCAAAATAAGGAGAGAAAACAATCTGTATAGACGTTCCTTGTGGTTGAAAGACTAAAAGACCTGCAGTTTATATTTTAAAGATTTAAGCTGCATACACACACAACTATTTTGTTACCAACGATTTTCTATCAGATTATCTGTCAAATTTTTGAAAGTGTAATGAACGATTTTTTTGAACTAAAAACCATTTTTGCATATTCCCTTAATGAAAATCGTTCAGTTGGTCAGTCTGACTGAACTACAAACATGAACGCGCATGAACGTTCATCGTTTTAACTCAGAAAGTGAACGATTTTTTCAACGATTGAACGATAAACTATATCGTTATCGATAATCGTTCAAAAAATCGGTGCCTGTATGCACCTTTAGATTTAAAGCTTGATGCATCTGTGCTTACCAAACATAGCACTGGACTCTGCCACTACAGACCACAATGTAACATTACCACTGAAGTATTTATATTGTAATAAATACTTACTGGTCTTCATATAACTATTTACTCACACAGTATAAAATGGAAAAAGATACATAAAGATAAAGCAAATGTTTCTACCATCGCTCCTGGTGTAGTGCAGCTCTATGATGACCACATACAGCCATGGGCAGTCTTTTTAAACATGGCCGAAAATAAGCTGTCTGGTGCAGTGCATCATTGGGATCCTGATTTAGCTTCTGGACTTTATTATAATATATTCCTAGTATATATAATATATTCACAGTGTTGTGCACCTAAAGGGACTGGGGTTATATATATATATATATATATATATATAATCTCACGCATAGCCCATCCTCAGAGAGATTGTTACACTCTCCAGGGAGTCCGGGAGACTAGAACTATTTCCAAGGGGCTTCCTCACATTAAGGGAGGGTCAGCAGGTGTGGACTGGCGTATAGTCTTTTACAGCTAATGTCAGTGACTACTGCAAGTTCTTCCCTGTGTCTGCCAATCAATTTGTCAGGGCAGGGTTCGATGGATGTTAAAACTAACGCTAGGTTCTGCCTATACCCCCAACCACTGGACCCTGACAATTTATATATAACATGAAATTCTTCACCACAATGAACTAATTGTCAAGAACACACTTTACCTGAGTATACCAGACGTATAATGCTACTGTTTAGGTTCCTTAAGTAAACACCCTCAATCTTGCACCCACATCTAGGCTGCAGATTAGCGAACTACCCCAAAAATCAGCCTCTGGTTCCCCACACAACCTCTCACTGCCATAACTCTCTTTTTCACAGGTCAGATGGAACCGAAGTTACTCACATTATTTTATATTATTATTATCCTTTAAATATATGGCACAGTAAGTGGTCTGTGCAGCGCCTTACAACATACATAAACAGGCACAGAAACAGTAGGAACCCCCCCCCCCTCCCCCCAAGAAAAACAATTACCTACAGTACAAAACATTGCAGAGCAAAGACAATATGGCATATTAGACCAAATAAGTGCAGGCTGGCTGAACCCAAAGGTTCCCCCATGCTGTTGGCAGTGGGGAGATGGCATAAGTGAGGGAAGAGGACCCTGCTCATGAGAGCTTACAATCTATGGTGCAGAGGATCCTTGTTCTCCTGGGACATCAATGTTAATATCAGCCATATTTGCCTACTTGTATCCTGTAATGTCTGGGACACTCCTGGGGGTGGGACTGTATTCCATACTCCTGGTTCAGCCTCTTTTCTCTGAAGTGGGCCAGGCATCGATGACCTGATGGCAGGACCCTGCATGATGATACAAATCACTCGCCAGCCCATCCCTCCACCTTCCTCTTCCGCGGACCTCACCTCTAAAATCTGGGAATTAATTTCCAATGCTTGAGCTGGCTTATGCAAGAGCACAACCTGGAAAATTGCCCAGCAAATCAGTGTGTTAACTCTTGTTACTCCAGGCCAGCTGCCTTTGCAGTATTATTTTCGGATAAATTGTGGTAAATTTCGGCGCCGGTATTTGGACCGTCTGCATTCCGCACGCCGGGATGCCGACTGCATCCCCCAAAAAGACATAGCTGACAACATGCTAAAATCTCTATAGGGACACTTTGCTGCAGAGAAAGTGCATCCATGAAGGTTTTAAGGCACATGGTAACGCAAGCACTACAATCCCAATCATATCGGGTGTACTGAATGTTATAATACTTTTTTGTAGAGCTGAGCGGTTTGGTTTTGACTCTGTTCTTTTCGCCAAATTAAAGCAAGTTCGGATTACTTCGGATTTATCTTATTGGCTATCACGCGAGGGCCGGATAACCAATATGATGCAGTTTTTGAGATCCAAACATAACTGAGTAAAACACAACCGCTCATGTCTACATTTTTGTTTGCATTTTAAATACTGTTTTCTGTACAATAAATATTATTTGTTTCTATAGCCTGTAGATCAGGCCTGGCCAACTTGTGGCTCTCCAGCTGTTGTGAAACTATAAGTCCCAGCATGCTTAACCAGCTAATCGGTGGGAGGGAATGCTGGGACTTGTAGTTTCGTAACAGCTGGAGAGCCAAGGTGGTCAGACCGGCTGTAGACATGGTATGAACTGCATTCAACATGAATATATTGTGCAGTTGGTCAGTATGGGAAACGGTAGGGACATTTCCAGAGATCATAAACTCCAGGTACAAATCTTTAAAACTAGGGACTGTTCCCGCAAAGCGTAGTTGACACATAAGAAATCTGACCATGAGGTTGACACCTGATAAATATATAGAGGCAACACCTGTTACTTTGGATTACTAATTTAATTTCCTAACCTTGTTCAGTAAAACATTAAACACTTATGTTTGCAGCATACTGAATGCAGATGATTACAAGAAAATTACCTTTTATTTAGCATGGAAGGCTCTAGCTTGTCATCCTCAAAATCATCCCTTTATTGGAGTGTACCTCTTCATTTCATGTTCATTTATTCATTATGTACATTGGGTTTAACAAAATCTGAAACCATTTCAAACGAACTGTAATCACCAGTTGGATTCAGCACAGAGCTTCTCCTCACTTTCATACCCTGTTTTCATTTCACTTTCTTTGCATTTAAATTTAATTGCAACGTTTAATCACTCCATATGCTGGCACATTGTAGTCAGTGTATATTGATTCTCATATGCTCAGTGCTGAAGAGAGCTGTCCCGAGCCCCATTACTATCTGGTGTGTGGCCTAACCAGGGGAAACGTGACCATGCCCCTTTTAGAAAAAAAACATTATTTGCAGCGCTGAGGAAGGGGGTCACTGTGAGCCCCTCAGAGGAGACTGCTGCTGCTTAGTGGCAGCAGGCTCCCTGGTCTCCCACTGCAGCCCAGCACACAGCAGCATTTGTTGGTCTGCTAACCGATGAGAGAGGGAGGGTGGCATCGAACCTGGGCCCCCGCCGGGCCCCTCCAGCAAGCTCGGGCCTGGGTAATTAGTACCCCCCCCCTCTGCATTTCTACAAGTTCTGCATACAGATTTTGAGAGAGGTTGATTGCTAGTGTGAAAAGAATTGAGGAATTGTATAGAATGCTAGGTAGCAGTGTGCGTGTATTTATTATGTGTATGTGTGCAGTGCTATTTTTCAGCAGGAACTCTGGGCCTAATTCAGACCCGCTCGCGAGCGCTGATGGTTGCGATGGTCTTGACCATCGCGACCATCATTTTGGCCGCTCACTGTAACTGTGGGTGGTCACCCACAGCTATGCGAGCGGCCAGGAGGCCGCTCCAAAAAGGAGCAGGGACGGCCCTGATTCAGAGCGAGCGCTCTGTCAGAGCGTCTGGCTCTGAATCAGGGCCTCTGTTCCTGGACCTCTCAGTAACTATGTCCTGGGTCCAGAGTTGAGGGAGGGGAATAAGTTACTACAGGTGTGAGTGAGTGTAATGTGTTACTACAGGTGTGAGTGAGGGTAATGTGTTACTACAGGTGTGAGGGAGGGATTGTACTTTTACACAGGTGAGGGAGTGGAATGTCTAATGTGTTACAACATGGGAGAGGGAGGGAAATGTGTTAGGACACAAGTGAGGGAGGGCAATGTCTTACAATAGCAGTGATGGAGGGGATGCATTACTGTAGAGGTGAAGGATTAATGTGTTACTGGAGTGAAACAGAAGCAGGCATGTGATCCCAACTGTATGCGTTTCATCATAGAGCACATTCCAAAGTGATCAGGTGATAAGTGGGTGATTCATAAACATTTTTGTGTGGCCATAAGTGACTTATAAATCACAGTTTAACTTTGTATTATTTTAGTAATTCACACCCAATTTACTTTGCTTTAGCTACAATGTTCTATTTCACAGGTAAAAAATGTGTGTTTCTAAGTATTTTGCCTGTTGTGTTTTTTTTTTTGCAAATCTGTTGTAATGCTGGGCATCCACTATACAATTATCTGTCAGGTATCTGTCCAATCTGGCTGGTTGGAATGAAAATCTGGTAATGTATGGGAGCCAGCCAATCAACTCCCAACTGTCATTTTCCAAACACAGCCTGTGAGATGGCAGTTGGGAGTTGATTGGCTGGCACCTTATCACTTTTCACTCTGTCTCCTAACACTGCTTAGTAAATAGACCCCTAGATCAGCGAAGTTGCATGTGCGCATAAAGACACTCCCACCAAAAGTAAGCAAAATGCATTACTTTAAAAAACACAAGGTGTAACAGATTTTGTACAGTTCTGCTAACCAAGCCTGATTAATCCACACAAAAAAAAATTGTACTGTTTAGATGATGTATTATTAGTTTATACGGGTTGGGTATGGGAAGCCGGAGCTCAGGATCCCGACGCCATCATCCTGACAGGGTTAGGATACCGACACCTGTTTGAAAGTATCGTAACCCTGCCTCTACCCCTAAACTTAACCCTCCCTCTCTGCACCCTAAACCTAACCACCGCCCTAGTGCCTAAGCCTAACTCTCTCTCCCTAACCCCACTACTTACCGCTGGGATGCTGACGCCAGGATTCTGACTGGTGTCGGGATTCCGGCACTGGACTTCTGAGCGCCGGCATAATAAGTACATTCCATTTATACATGCGCTCCTGCAATTTGTACTAAATATACTGCTTTTTCCTTGTTGCTTCTTTCTGTCTATCTTGCCCTTGTATTTATATCATTTGGCAGACTTGTTTACCTGGGCTTTCCTGTAATATAATACAAAGCTACGGATGGAAGGGTAAGATTGTTATTTCAGTGCGCATGTACAGTACAGGAAAGTGCAATTTGCTGCAAATAATATGCTTCTATTGAACTCCATACATGGGGCTGATGTACTAAGCTCTGGAAAGTGATACATTGGAGAGTGATAAACTAACATACAATCAGCGCCCAACTGTCAGCAGCTGAGTGACTGGTAGTTTATCACTTTTCAATGTAACACTTTCCAGAGCTTAGTACATCTCCCCCTATATCAGCCCATGACGGCAGAAAGTACAGCAGCTCTGACATGATGATATAAATACATGACTGAGAAGACCTAAAAAAAAAGTTGACCATAAAGTGGAGAGAGATAAAGTACCAACCATTCGGCTCCTAGCTGTCAGTTTTCAAACACAGACTGTAAAATGGTAATTAGGAGCTGATTGGTTGGTACTTTATCTCCAAGGCTTGATTCACCTAGCCCTATAGCCCTGTCACATGCATGTGACAACACCTATGTTAAAGCTCTGTAAAATGTGGACATTGGCCCTGATTCAGACCCACTCGCGAGCAGCTGTCCGCTCGCAAGTGGGTCGATGTTCTGCACTGAGCATGCGCACGACGGAGGGAGCTCCGTCGTGCGCATGCGCCAGACGCGATGAGCGAAGGAAAGTCCTTCGCTCGTTGTGTCTGATCAAAGGGGGCGTGCTGTCGATGTTGATTGACAGCACGCCCCCTTTGGTGGGCGTGCCGGGGGCGTGCCTCCCTGACGGGGGCGTTCCCACGGGAACGCCTCCCGTCAGAAGCCGGCCCACTGACATCACTAGTGATGTCAGTGGGAGTGATTTTGGCTCTGATAGAGCCAAAATCACTCCGGAGCTTGCGGTTGAAAACCTCAACCGCAGGCTCCGGCTCGCAGTTTCGATGGTCGCGATGGTCACGACCATCGCGGCCATCAAACTGCACGCTCGTATAGGCTGTGGGTGGTGACCCACAGCTATACGAGCGTCCAGGAGGGCGCTCCATTTTTATGGAGGGCGGCCCTCATTCAGAGCGTGCGCTCTGCTCAGAGCGTACGGCTCTGAATGAGGGCCATTGTCTTTGTAATCTACATATTTATGTCTTTGGGAGAAACCTATCTACAAAAGGGGTTGTAGCGTATTATTAAGAACTGTTTATGAAGTTGACCCGATTCTACCGACTAAAAATAGGTACTACAATTATTGTGTAATGCCTCACTTAAATGTTAGCAATCCATTTGTGATGCACCTGAAATATTTTATTGTCTCAATGTGTCCCCGATTCCAATGCTGTATATGGAGATATTGCCACTGGCAATTTCAACAGCAGTCTCTATGGGCTAATAAATAAGTATTAACCTCTATTCAGAAACGCACCCACAAAAAACAACATTCTGTGCTGAAGCAGAACAATAACCTATATATGCATTATTGTAAAGTTAAATGGTCTGTGCAGGGCTGCAGTACAAATGTTTAATATATTTTTAGAGTAGGGTAAACAGTATTGTCTCGTCGTTCCTCTTCTGTCAGTACAGCTCTGGTTAGTCAGAGAATCAATCAGAACCAGCGCACTGAATGCTGCTGAGTGTTGGCATTACTTCTGTGAAAGTATGCCCCACATCCTCTTTCAGTGACGTTCGTCAAAGAATAGATTACCCCTGAACAACAGCTTTGTCTCATTGTCTTTGATACACCACTCTCTTTCAGAGAGCTCATAGTCCTAATTACAGCTCCCCGTTAGATGAGGCTGAGATGGCAAAACGGATTTAAGGGCCTGATTCAGAGCCGGACGCTCTGACCAGAGCGCTCGCTCTGAATCAGAGCCCTCCTCCATTAAAATGGAGCGTCCTCCTCTGACCACCCACAGCATATACGAGCGTCCAAAAAGATGGTCGCGATGGTCTTGACCATCGCGACCATCGGACTTGCGACGGAAACCCTGCGGTAGGGTTTCCCAGCCACAAGCCCTGGAGTGATTTTGGCTCTATCAGAGCCAAAATCACTCCCACTGACATCACTAGTGATGTCAGTGGGGCCGGCTTCAGATGGTAGGCGTTCCCATGGGAACGCCTCCGTCTGGCAGGCACGCCCCCAGCACGCCCACCAAAGGGGGCATGCTGTCAGTCACCATCGACAACACGCCCCCTTTGGTGCGAGACCCGGAGCGACAGCTTGGCTGTCGCAGTCCGGGTCTCGCGCATGCGCACGACGGAGCTCCCTCCGTCGTGCGCATGCGCAGTGGGGAACATCGACCCACTTGCGAGTGGGTCGGAATGACCGCCTAAGTCTGTATAAAACTTGGTGTTTGTACCATTTGTCTCAAATAAACGGGAAACATCTGTAAATTTAATTGAACATAATATTTTTTAACTATGCTTACGCCTTTTGGATATTAGGAGGGGTTGGGCTGCACATCCTAATCTTAAACATAATAATAGATACTACCATGCTGAGACCTGTAGTTTTACAGTAGAAAAGACTGGGAGAGATGCAGGTGCACAGTATAAGCACTAAGAATTCTAATGATCAAAATATTTAAAAAATATGTTAACTGTTGGAGTTTATTATAAAGTAAGGTTTCTTAGTACATGTTTGGCCAAAGATGTTTGCCCACGGGATCCGTCTAAAAGATCTACAGTAAAAAGGTAGACAATGTCTAGATAGACACCAGATTTAGACAGTCAATAGGTTGACAGGGACAAAAGGTCGGCACACTAAATGTCGACATGTTCGAAAGTTGACATGTACTAATGGTCGATGGTGTCAAAAGGTCGACATGAAAATGGTCAACACATTATTATTATTATTTTTTTTTTTAGGTTTAACGTTAGGGTCCGGCAACTACTCCGACGGTTAGAGTTAGGCACCAGGAGGGAGGGTTAGGGTTGGGCACCAAGGGGTTAGTTAGAGTTATGGTGAAGATTAGAGTTAGAAAACAAATGTGTGTCGAACATTTTTTGGCTACAATTTACATGTCTTCTTTTGACCATGTCGACCATTTGTAACTGTCGACCTCCTTATATGTCGACCTTTAGTGTGTCGACCTATTGACTGTCTAATATCTGGTGTCTATCTAGACCTTTTTATTGTAGATTTTTCAATCCACATCCTTTGTCCATCTGCCTCGTCACAGTGAACATTATAATGTGGGTCCCTAATACTGACTCATTAAATAATTTATCTGCCCCAGGTGATTTTGATTGGTATGGGTCCTTTGCATTGCAGTACACACACTTAATGGGCTCTATTAAAGGTAAATCCTAGATAAATTATTTAATGTATTAGTATTAGGGATGTTAGGGACCCACCTTTATAAGGTTCACAGTTGTCTTTTCTGCCTTTTGGATATTGATAATTGTTCACAATTTTGTTTCTTTTCCTTTTCTTCGTTGAAGTTTCATTTAGGAGTTTGTGTAAGCAGTGTTTTTAAAATTCATAATTAAATTATGTCAATTGTCAGTAACTGAAAGGCACGTGTCCACAAACGGATCTTTTGATATGCTGGGCTTACACTAGTCGGGGTGGCTTGCTGTGCCTCCTGTCCTCTCACTAGCGAATTTTGGATTGCTTTGCATCCGCATTTATGTTCTTTATTAAGTGATCGGTACTTGAATGCTTTACGGACTCCTTGCAGAGAGAACCCAATGAATGTTTTAAATGGTACTTTTGTATTTTACATACAAAAGTACCGAAAGTTGTCCCCACCTAAAGAAGAAACTTGACCCCTCGCGGGCTCACTGTGCTCGCCACGCTTCGGGATCGGTGGCTCGCTACGCTCGCCACAAGGTTATATTCCCCCTCTGTGCCCACTTGGATGGCAGGGAATGACGCTGGACACTGGCTGATGACGTCAGGGTCCTCTCCGTGAATGGGATTTAGACATTACCATGATTGATAATAATGATTGTAGGAAACTTGGGTTCTCTCTGCAATGAGCCTGTAAAGCAGGGTTGCCTACCCTTCCGATTCGGCCTGGTGCCTCCCGATAAATGGGTACAGCTTCCGGCCCCCCCGACTATAGCCGATCCCCCCCCAACTCCCCTCCCTGCGAATACCTGATAAATCTGCGGGGGTGGGGTGGCGGTGACGCGATTCATGCTGAATCACGTCATTTTGGTGGTGCGTGTGATGCCATGACGTCACGTGCGCCTTGTCTCAATAGGAAAAAAACAACTTTGTTGTACCAGGCAGCTGCAATCCAACCCCCACATTTCTCTCAATGATCCCCTTATCATTAACCTCTCTCAGCGATCCCCTCCACATTTCTCTCTCTCTCTTCTCTCCCTCCCCCCTGATCCCTTCCTAAATCACATGAACACAAAAAACAAATACACATTGACCCCTGACAGCAAAAACACATTGGTCCCCACAGTACTTAAAACATAAAACCACATAGGCTTCACATAATTAAAAAAAAAAAAAAATAATAAAAACTAAACACACATTGGCACTGATAACAAAGTAATAAACACAATGGTCCCCACCAGAAAAAAATTAAAAGGCCTCACATAAAAAGAAAAAAAAAATACTTTAAATAACTGTGGCTTCCAGGTGTCCTCCAAGTGGCCCTTCACAACAGTTGGCCAAATCAAGAACACTCTCCAGGAAGTAGGTGTATATGTATCAAAGTCAACAATCAAGAGAAGACTTCACAAGAGTGAATATTGAGGGTTCACCACAAGATGTAAACCATTGGTGAGCCACAAAAACAGGAAGACCAGATTAGAGTTTGCCAAACAACATCTAAAAAAGCCATTACAGTTCTGGAACAACATCCTATGGACAGATGAGACAAAGATCAACTTGTACCAGAGTGATGGGAAGAGAAGAGTATGGAGAAGGAAAGGAACTGCTCATGATCCAAAACATACCACCTCATCAGTGAAGCATGGAGGTGGTAGTGTCATGGTGTGGGCATGTATGGCTGCCAATGGAACTGGTTCCCTTGTATTTATTGATGATGTGACTGCTGATAAAAGCTGCAGAATTAATTCTGAAGTGTTTCGGACAATATATGCTCATATTCAGTCAAATGCTTCAGAACTCATTGAACGGCGCTTCACAGTGTAGATGGACAATGACCCGAAGCATACTGCAAAAGCAACCAAAGAGTTTTTTTAAGGCTAAAAAGTGGATTGTAATGCAATGGCCAAGTCAATCCCCTGACCTGAATCCAATTGAGCATGCATTTCACTTGATGAAGACAAAACTGAAGGGAAAATGCCCCAAGAACAAGCAGGAACTGAAGACATTTGCAGTAGAGCCCTGGCAGAGCATCACCAGGGATGAAACCCAGCATCTGGTGATGTCTAGGCATTCCTGACTTCAGGCTGTAATTGCCTGCAAAGGATTTACAACAAAGTATTAAAAAGTGAAAGTTAGATTTAGGATTGTTTAGTTTGTCCCATTACTTTTGGCCCCTTAAAAAGTGGGAGGCACATATTGAAACCGTTGTAATTCCTACACCGTTCACCTTATTTAGATGTAGTTAACCTCAAATTAAATCTGAAAGTCTGCAGTTAAAGCACATTTTGTTTGTTTCATTTCAAAGCCATTGTGGGGTGTCCCTTTTGAGTAACCGCAGTGTTATTTTTTGGTGTGATAACCTCGGTGTTTATGTCGTGAATCGGCAGCGGGCCGCTTCTTTGCCGGCTTTACGCTTGCCCAATTTGTTTTGCGTTGCCTACAATTTCATATCCTGTTTTGGACGCAGCACGTCCCGGGGGTGCAAAAAGAGGTTGCAGACACATATTGCCGTGGTTTGATTGGGTGCGTTTCCATAAATTGTCTCAGTGGGCTTCGCAGGTCGGTGAGTCATGCCCATCTTATGTCTGGCAGGTTATCGAGCAGGCATGGAGGGGCTAGCTCATCGGTCTCTGCTCCTGGGACCTTGCAAAGTTATCAGTCTTCCTGGTTGGAATGGTGGCGATCACGGCTCGCATGGAAAACCGAGGTAAGACCAATCGGAAGCTTATTCTTGCTTTTGTGTGGAGTTTGTATGAATCAGGCAGGTCCAGAGCAGTGGCGGCTAAGGTTTTAGCGGGCTTGTCCCATTTTTTTCGGGTTAAGGGTCTGGAGGATCTTTCAAATACTTTAGTCAAAAAGGCTTTGAAGGGTTGGGCCAGAATAGCCCCTGTTCCCCCTGACACGCGTCGCCCTATTGATTTGAGTCTGCTGGCGCGGTTATTGAAAGTCTTGACAACTGTTTGTGTTTCTGATGTTGAGGCTCAGTTATTTAGTTTGGCGTTTGTCATGGCTTTTCATGGGGCGTTTTGGGTTTCAGAATTGGTGGCACCTTCAAAGCGAGGCCTGCCATCTCTTTTGTTTTCCAATGTTTTTGTGGAAGATTCGGCCGTGCTGTGTCGCATTCCGCGATCTAAGACGTATCAGTTGGGAAGGGGTCACTGGGTTTCATGCGGGCATGCACGGATGCAGAGGTTTGTCCGGTGGTGTCGGCCAGGCTTTATCAAGATCATTGTCCTCCACGAAGGGGGCGTGGTTACAGGATGCCAATGGTTCCCCAGTGACCCGTTTCCAATTTGTTTGGGTTTTAAATCGGTGCATGGCAGCGCTTGGGTTGTCCCCGGGTGAGTTTGGTACCCATTTCATTTAGAATCGGGGCGGCTATGTCGGCTGCTGTGTCAGGTTTTTCCGTCAATCAGATTAAAGCCCTGGGCCGCTGGAAGTCTGTGGCATATTAAATGTACATCAGACTTCGCAAGAAGTTTTTGTTGATCCTAACTTGAGGTCAAGCTACTTGCCATTGGGGGTCTTGAGGAATTTTGTTTAACCACTAGTTTTAACATCAGTTGCATGCCGGGTGGTGGAGTGTTTGTGTTTTGCCTCAAGTCAAGTTAGGATCTCTCCTCTTATTGTCCTATCTTTCTGTTTTCTCACTTCTTCCTTCTTTGCTAACTTTGTCTCATGATTTGTTTATTTAATCTTACAGGTGCTCAGGTTGATGTTTGTCCTGTCTGGATTGTGGGTCATTCCTTTGTGTTTTGGGCCGACCGGTCCAATTTTGCACAGCGTTTGGATTTGTTCCCTGTGTTGGATAGGGTTAGGTGCTTTGGGCATAGTTATTGGAATTTTTTACATAGGTCCGTTACAATTTTTGGGATTACCTTGGTTCTTGTCATTCATTAGGGGGGCAATGATTTATCGTCCCATACATCTTTGGATCTGAGGTTGGCCATTTCGGCTGATCTGGAGGCGATTGTGGCCATGTGGCCTTTTTGTAGGTTGTGTGGTCAGAGATAATTCCTCGGCGGGTTTGGAGGAATGTTATTTCCCCCGGTGCTCTGGATGTAGTGAGAAGGAGGATCAATGTGGTGGTCGGACGGTCTGTTCGGAGTCTTGGAGGTTTAGTCATTCCACATCTTTTAATCAGGTTCCGGGATGTCCATCTGTTCACGTCGGATTGTGTGCATTTGAATGCTGTGGGTTCTTTTCTTTTTATTGAAGACTTAGCTAGGGGTATACAGGGGTTGGTACAGTAGTGTATGGTGGCAGTGCGGTTTTTGAGGAACCGCTATTGGCGGGAAAGAACTGTTGCAGTCGCTATCTGTCTTTTGCAGCTTGAGGTGCTCTCCCTTCCAATACATGGCTTTAGGCTGATTATACCCTACTGGGGTCAGCGGGAACCACCTAACCAGGTGGGCCTCGTGTTGTGTCATTGGGGTGGGAGGTGGATACCTTGAGGATGGTAATGGGCTGGCTGCTCGCCACCCATTTGGAAGATCTAAATGAGTGTGCAGATAGTGATATTGCTTAGTGGGGCCGTTCTTTCTGCGCCACCATACTATATCTATTCTTTCCTTCTTCTACCTTTACTTAGTTAAAACCTAAATAGTAGGTTAAATAGTTAAATAGTTTATAATTCAATAAAGCTGACCTTTCTTTCCCCTTAAGTAATTCTCTGTGTCTTTATTTCATTATGGTTAAAGTGTTAAGATGTTTTACTCATGTTGATAGGAAGGAGCACATATCAGACAATGGAGAGTTTAAACAAATTACAAAAGAACAAGGAAGGTCTTTCCTGAATACTGGCGCACAGACGACTGCAACAAGGTGGTATAATCCACAGCATCCAAATTCTCATTTTCTAGTACATATCTCCCAACTGTAATAATTTAGGCAATTTGTTTTATAGTCCCGATAGTCTGCATGTTTGTCCCGACTACCAGGAGGTAGGGAAGTAACCGATGACATCACCATAGTGAGGCAGTGCAGTGTGTGTACATGAGGGAGAAACACTAGGCATGTCAGCATCAGCCAGACGTGTGCTATGATCCCCAGTACATGTCTTGTCTCTTGAAAGAATTCCTATAATGCCAACGTTAATGTGGTACGTAATCATATTTTCCTCTGCCCAAGACTGAACTATGCAACTAATTCCAAGCTCATTGTGGTACTGGCATATGTTTAGGCTACAGTCAGGATACGGTATAACCAAGACTAGAGACAAGTTGATGTACAGGATGCAGCCTCACCCTTCTGTAGCTTCTACGTATATGTCACATTAGCTAGGTTGTTAAAAAAAATAAAATAAAATGTGTTTGATTCTAAGATGATGTCTGCAAACAATGCAATTTTGTTTGTGAAATAAAGCATATTGTCAACAACAGTACCAAACTGACAGGAGCAGACTCTTATTGTGCACAGGATATAAGTCACTGAGATACTTTATCTAGCTGCTGAATAAGATTACAATAGTGACTATAGTAGATATCCTTAGAAGCAATGCAGAAGCTGAAAATAAGCAGTCACTGTACTTATAGCTAATCATTGTTTTACCCAACAGGGGGGAGGGGGGAGGGGGTGGTGGGGGGGCTGCTGGGTCTGGAGTCCCGGGCCCCGGCCAGAGAGGGGCCCGCCCAAAGACGGACTTACCGGCGCATACCGTATATTGACTGAAGATCCGCAGCGCTGGGCAGCCGTGTAGTCTCAGCCGGACATAACATACTGAAACCGCAGACACCGATTCCCAAATCCTCGCTCTGATCTGACAGCACCACTGTTCAGAGAAAGGAGGCTTGTCACTGCTCCGCCTCCCAGAGGCAGGAGGCGGAGCCTCTCTTGCCAGAGGAGCCATTTTCACAGAGCTTACAGTGTCTCTTTGCATTCCCCTCCCCTCTGCGTATTCCCTGTTCTGCTAGTACCCTCGTGTGTTACTGCATGCACTGCCCGGCATCTGTTTTCCCTCCTCGTAGTACCTGTCCTCCTAGTGACTCACTCCTTGTGTGTCCCTGCAGTGCCCGGCAGCTGTCTCCCCTCCTCCTCATAGTCCCTGTCCAGTGTCCACATAGTGCTTCTCTCCCCCCTGTGTATACCTTTTTTTCACCACCATTATCTCTCCACCAACCCGCTGAGGCTGCATCACATCCAACCACACCTCTACATCTGTGGAGCCAAATTTTATGACCGACCGCCCGTGTTGTTTGCGATGGAACTCCTCATCGTAAGTTCGCCATACCTGACCCTTACACCTGATCCATAGCCTGTATAGATCAGCTAAGTATCGGACCAAATTCATGTGCTCGTCAGGCCGCGTTCGCAAGTAACATGCCATAAAAACACAAAACCCACTAAACCAATTCGTGTAAGACTTATAGGAGTCCTCTCCTTCTGCGCTTTTGCGAGCCTTAGAGGTCAAAGCAAAAAACATCGACTTAACGACCCACACAAATGCGCTTCCTTATTCTCGGACGAAGACCCCGGAGGACGGCCGTGTTGGCAAAATGGACCACCTCATCTGGGTCCTCCAAGTCAGAGGAGCTAAGGTTACTAGACCGTCTCCTCCGTCACCGTTTAGATGTCACCTTGTCATCCTTCGACAACTCCGAATAGGAGTCCGTGGATGAAGAAGATGACGATCCCCGATGTCCTTTCTTGGACCTACGTCCCCTACGCCTACGTTTCCGGGATCCCCGCTGAGAATTGCACAGAGATACCTCCGATGACAAATCCAATGAATTTGAATTGGCACTACCAGCCCCAGCGGAGCTAGTCTCCCAATCCGCATATGATGAAGAGCTCGACTCACCTAAACCACTTGCCCGAACACCATCTCCAGCCTCCTCGGTCACCACCCCATACCTGTCGTTCCAGTCTCCGGAGCTGCAGCCGCAGCATCTGGAATAGAAACTGACAAGGAAGCAACCGTACCAGGCACAGCACATACCAAACTGTCCCCTGAGGGAGCAGATGCAATAGCAACGCCACTATCCGTAGCAGCAGCCCCCCCCCCCCCGGAAGTAGCCACTGAAGCACCCCCTGTGGGAACTAGAGACCCCTGTAATCCTAAAGCCGGTGCTAAAATCTGCAAGAATTGCACCACCAGGGGTGCCAGCTGACTCCCCAATTGCTGCAAATCCAAAGCCGGAACAGATATCCCTACGACTGGCGCAACCTGTGAGCTCCCGAGCAGCGGCGTCACAGCAGAAGCCATGGCAGACATCAAAACCGACGGGGGAGGGGCAGCTGCCGCAGCCGCGAATGTAGGGACAACCACGCCAGGCACCAAAGGTATGGGAGGAGGCACCAAAGAAGGTGCCACAGAAAGAGGGGGAGCACCCGCCACCACCTGCGCATATGTCAGCACCCTCCCCCCCAATACTCCTGAAGGACCCACCGCAGAGCCCAGGAGTGCAGGCCCCCACCAGTATTGCGGCCAGCTCCCAAAGGAGTCTGGCTGCCAACACAGGGGTCAGATGACCTTTGACCCCTAAAATGAACACGGCGGGACCCTGCCTCGGGTGACTCCGGCTCCTCTGAGTCCCCTGAGCTCAGCCAGGACTCATGAACTCGGGTGGCTCCGGCTCTATCAGAACTGCAGGGTGAACTGCGCACTGCAGACACCCTGCTGCGGCGGCCGGGATCAGCAGGCCGAGCTGCAGCACAGCCCGCCATCCTCCGACTGCCGGGCCTGCGTGACGGCCGCGAATTAGAGGAAGGAGATCTTCCTCCCCTGTGCGCGGCCCCAGGTGCTCCATGAGCAGACTGGCCCGCCACTACCCCGCGCCTGGTGACCCGCGGACTACCTCTGGCCACCGGAGCCACCCCAACAACCTCCCCGCTTTTTACACTGTCCTCCAGGTAACGGGCAGGCAGGGAAACACTGCGCTGCCGGCGGGACATAGTATACAAAATTACAGCAGAGACGAAAGATAGAAGGAAAAAAAGAGACGGCAGAGAAAGAAAAAGGTATCAGGATAGAAAAAAGGAGAAAAGAAGGAAATCACTAAATAAGATAGGAAATAAAAGAAAAGCAATAATAGAAAAGAAACAGAAACTATTTATTCAAGCCAGAAAACTGCACCTGCTCCAAACGATTTCCAAGCCAGAACACTCTAAAATGGATTCTGAATAACACAACAAAATGGACCTGAATCCCCTCCCACAAATCCATTCAATAGGCTGACAACCCTCTTAACTCCACCCCCCATTATCTCACTAAAACCTTAATCCATGATTGTCCGGAGGCAGACCACAGACTCGGGGGTTTAATTTACTACTTAATATAAGGGAAGCAATCGGGAAGCCGACTGCCTAAATAACGGCGGCCGCAGTGGCGTAACTAGGGCAGGGCGGGCGGGGTACCGGCCCGGCCGCCCTAGTTAGCCAGTGTAGCGCTGACCGCAATGAGTGCGGTCAGCGCTACACATTTACACAGGACCAGCGCCGGTCCTGTGCTGCACGCCTGAGCCCGTTCCCTCCCCCAGGAGGCGGGCTCAGGCTGTGCATAACACACGCATCGCCGCCAGCGCTGGCGGCGATGCGGGTGTTAAACAGCAGCCAATGAAAGTCAGATAGACTCTCATTGACTGCTGCAGCACCCACTGCAAGAGCCGGACTTCCGTCCGGCTCCTGCAGTGGGTAATGGGACTGACGTCATGACGTCTGTCCCATAATGCTAAGCGCGCCCGCCCGGGCGGGAGCGGCGTCGTGATCAGGAGCAGAGATTCAGGTAAGTATATTTTTATATATATATATATATATATATATATATATATTTTTTTGTAACCTATCTGTACAACGGGGGAGGGGGGTGGCTACTACCGGGGGGACCTCTACTGGGGGAGGGGTGACTACTACTGGGGGGACCTCTGCTGGGGGAGGGGTGGCTACTACTGGGGGGACCTCTACTGGGGGAGGGGTGGCTACTACTGGGGGGACCTCTACTGGGGGAGGGGTGGCTACTACTGGGGGCACCATTGGGAGCACCTACTCTACTGGGGACTACTACTTGGGGGGGAACTACCACTGGGGGCATTATGAAAGGGGCCTACTAGAGGCACTGCACTCGGGGGACCACTACTGGGGGCAATAATAGGAAGGGCCACTACAGGGGGCAATGGATAGGGGGGATCACTACAGGGTGCCTGCATAAGGGGACCACTACTGGGAAAACTGCATGGGGGGAGGGACTACTGCTGGGGGCACTATATAAAGGGCACTGCATAAGGGGATACTGCTACTGGGCGCACTGCATTGTGGGGACTGCTACTGGGGGCACTGCATAAGGGGAACACTACATGGGGCACTGCATTTGGGGGGGCCACTATTGGGGGTACTGTATAAGGGGCACTACTATGGGCCTGCATAAGAGGGACCACAACTGCATACTGGGGGTACTGTATAAGGGGTGCTACTGGGGTTAAGGTGCATATGGATAGGAATGTTCAGCATGAAAATAAAGGGGTGTGTCATGTTGACACACCCCATTTTTAAGTGACCACGCCCATTTTTTCCCGCGCGCGCGCGCAAGTCGGTGTGTTAGGGGGGGCTCCGTTTTCAAATTTGCCCTGGGCTCCAAATACCCTAGTTACGCCACTGGGCAGCCGGCTTCCCGACTGTCTTATCCCGGCATGGGTGAAATGCCGGGCGTCTAGATGTAGACGCCCGCATTTCCCTGACGCCGGGAGACCGGCGCCCGGCATCACGATCATAGTGATGCCGGGCGCCGCGA
Source organism: Taudactylus pleione (assembly GCA_031769625.1). NCBI lineage: Eukaryota > Metazoa > Chordata > Amphibia > Anura > Myobatrachidae > Taudactylus > Taudactylus pleione. The sequence goes on along the minus strand of JAUIMM010000128.1, from coordinate 10,000,593 downwards.
GCGGACAGCCGCAGGGGGGAGGGTTAGGTTTAGGGCTCCCGGGGGGGACAGGGTTAGGCACCCCCCCGGGAGGGTTAGGGTTAGGCTAGGGGGAGGGTTAGGGTTAGGCACCCCCCCGGGGGAATTGGGTTTAGGCAGTGGGGAAGGGGGTGGTTAGGCACTTGGGAGGGGAAGTTAGGGTTAGGCACCCCTAAGGAGGGTTAGGGTTAGGGTTAGGGGGGTTAGGTTAGTCTATACTTACCTATCCAAGATCGGGATTTCCAGCGCTGTCGGGCTTCCGCTGCTTTTAACTCTGCTCCTGTCGGGCTGCCGCTGACGGAAATCCTAATATAAAATGCATTCTGTCTCTCTTATGGAGGCAGGGTGCTACCCTCAGTGAGAGAGGATTTTCTGTTATGCATTCTACAGTGTTTCTGTAATATTTTGTGTATTCTTCTTTTTGTTTAATATGTATTTGTTATGTGAACTGTATGTCATTGTCAGCCACCATTAAAGTTATAATAACAATAATAATTATTTGTCAATAACTATATACAAATCTCAGACTTTGTGTAAAAGTTTTGTTTGGTTCATGCTTACATTAACCAGCAACGAGAAGGTGTCCCACAAGATACCAGCCCTGCCCCTGTCTATCTAAAGACCAATGGCTGAATCAGGTGATGATAACCTTTTTTAATTAATGGCAACTATGCAGGAAATGTAGGTGACTGTTCCCGGTATCCTATCATATTGCTCTTTTAAGGTTTTAAGCTCTCAATATCCAACAAAAGGGACTGTCTAATGTAATGTGACAAGGTACTTTAAAGCCAGTAATAGAAGCAGATAACAAAGCAATGTCTAAAATGCTGACTGCTGAAGTCAACTGAAATCCATCCTTCTCTATCGTTTATATTTAGGCATGCTAGCTTTTCATTTTTTATTTTTTTTTGATCTTTGCTAGTTTCTGCCTATCTTAAAAATCTGAATCAAGAGGGGGAGGGGGACCTGCGATCAATAAATAAGGGCTAAAGTATGTGGTAGATGCCTGCTGCTGACCTCTATGGGATTACCCAACCCATATAGTAGATATAGCAATAAATAGTGGGGGTCAGCGCTACACCTGATGAATATTAAACCAAAGGGAATCAAATGATTTATGTTATAACTCTATTTATTAGAATACACATATAAAGGGTCACAGTGCCCCTGTAAAACAATAGGAGGAAATGGGGTGAGTGGGTGGAAATGGGGATGCCTATTAGAGTATATATGCCAATACTGAATGTAAATAAGTGCTGGCAAAGTCAAAATAGAGAATGGTTCAAAATGAAGGTGAACAAAGTAGCCAGCACTGTAGTGCTAATAGGTTTCTTGATGTGTTACACCAATAGTACACAGTGGTGTGGTGATGGCAGGGTATGATTACGCGGGGTGTATAAGTTGTGTCTGGCGGGGCGGCGTCCCGTATCCCCCAGGTGCACAGACTTACCCTCGGCGTCCTTTGACTGTCAGCTCCAGGTGACCGTGGTCCTCTTCTCCGTCCTCGTCACGGGTCCTGGTCTCCTGGTCTTCCGCTCCGCTATTCCTGACAGCGCGTGGTGATATTCGCGTGCTGTCTGGGATGCAGAGACCGCACCGGTGCCCTGCGAGACTTCCGGGTAGCTGTGCTCTCGCGAGATAGCACAGTTCTCCGGGCTCAAACAGGTATGACGCGGTGGCTCGACTTGGCGCCGCGAGGAGACTTAGGAGGTGGGATGCAGCAATGTAGGTTGTGGAGATGGTAGGTCTGTAGTGTCTCCAACGCGTATCGGCTATTGAGCCTTCCTCAGGGATTGGTGAATGTCGTATTCTGTGTGGCTATTTATAGTCTCTGGAGGTCGCCATCTTGGTAGAGGTCTCAGGAGAGTCATACAACTGCGGTGGCCATCTTTGATGTGGGCATATAGATGGGATATACAGTGTTGCCCAGTGTTATTTTCCGTGTGGCTCATAATAGAGTTCCTAACGGTCGCCATCTTGGTAGGGGTCTCAGCGAGTCATGCATCTGTGATGGCCATCTTTGGTAGGGACATATAGATTGAAAGATAAATGGTACTGCCCTATACATTATAAGCATAGTGAAGTGTATAAAAGCTAGGAAATTGGGTGGGAACAAAATAGCATGTATACTTAACTGTCTGACCATGTGTGATTATCGATCATGCAAGAGACCAGGAATTTGCATCCGCCGACGCAGATCCTTGCCTTATCTCTCCTGGAAACCAGAGGCGACACAGTACCCCCCCCCACTCAGCTTTCCAAACGCAAGAGCATGTCAATCATGCTGTGACTTTGGGGGGGGGTCTGTGAGCGCACAACTGGTCCTGCGCAGGTGCAGACCCTTAAACATCGGAAATGTGAGTTCATCCTCGGATGAACGTACATCTCTGAATCTGGCCCTAAATTACATAAAAGTTGTAGACCAGTCACTACACTTATTTTAATTTTATTTTTTTAAAGAAAAAATGGCATAAAGGCAAGCAAGCCTGGAGTCAGAGGGTGTGGTCGGTCATCTACTGGATGTATTGACAGGCCGACGCCGATAGGGCAGAAAATTGGGAGCCACTCCCGGCCCCCTGCAAGAGTAGGCAAGTCTCCCGGAACGGCCATCTCCTCCTGTGACCCCCCCCGAGGCGGTCGCGTCATTGCGTCCCCGCCCCCTGCTTTACAATTCCAGTAATATCTGCATTTATAAAGCGGGGAGGTGGGGCCGCGAAGACTCAGTCACGCCGGCATGCCCTGCTCCGCCCAGTTAAGATGCCCCCATGAGATGATGATCCGGCTCTGGGAGGGAGATCTGTGTCTGTCACCGTAACATCAAGGAAGCGCATATCTGATCTGAGGCACAGATACAGATTTCCCTCACATCAGATATCCCACTCAGGGGTCTATTTTACTAAGCTTTGGATGGAGATAATGTGTATGGAGATAAAATACCAGCCAATCAGATCCTAACTGCCATGTCACAGGCTGTGTTTGAAAAATGACATTTAGGAGCTGGTTGGTTGGTACCTTATCTCTGTCGGCTTTATCTCCATCCAACGCTCAGTAAATAGACCCCGTGAAATTGGAGCCCCCGTGAAATTGGATGTGGTATATGTCGATATACAGCATGTGGACGGTTATTAAATGTTGACATGTTAGAATATCGACATATCATCCCCGGTGGCCCAGTGGTGACTTACCTTCTCCTGATGGCTCCAGCGCAGTGCTCCTGAAACCGGGACTCCCGGGTCAGAGCTGTGTTGCTCCAGCATTCTGGTAATTCTCCCCTAACCCCTCACCCTCCCTCTAGTGCCTAACCTACCCTCCCCCTCCCTCCCTCCCCACAGGCTATTTCTAACCCTCCAGCCCGCAGCCTAACCCTAATGTTGACACTGACAATCTCGACAGGGGCAGAAGTATGAGAGACAATGGAGGCGCCAGGCACCAGCACTGAAGGGGCACCTCCTCCATCACTCACAGTATATTCACCCCACTTATGGATGTAAATATGGGGGATACTAAATGATAACTTGCCTCCGGGCATCTGGGATGAATTTACGCCACTGAATCACGACATTGCACATGTTAACCTATTAACACATACTTACTGACTTCTAATACATCCTTTCCTGGAGCAGCCCAGAGAGCTGCTGCTGCAGGCCAGTTCGGGGGGGCCAGACTGGTTGCGTAATTGTGCAAATCGTGCTGTTTAGCCCCGCCCCCTCCTTGTGGACCCGCAAATTCCCTATTAAATCTCCCTATCCTGCCCGCTTCACTAGGAAGTGGGCAGGATGTGGGAGATTTGCCTATACTTCCAGGGTAGTGGGGGGCTACTCTATAAAATTCTACAACTTTCGGGAGTGTAGGCAAGTGTATTTTAACAATGTCGACATCATAACTGTCGACATTGTGGTGTCCACATTATTATAATTCTTTATTTATATGGCGCCAAAGGGTTCCGCAACCCTTGTTGTGTCATATAAATTCATAAACCACCACAATTGCTGATAATATTACAACCTGTAATAATTGCTCTCTAGTAATTCCTTCCTATAATGTGGTTCACATGTAATATGTTTATCCCTTATGGAAAAATAAGTGAGTTTCCTATACCCAGTCCTATAGGTTCCTGCAGGCTTTAGGGCAGGGGCATCTTTAGACAGGAGGGGGCCCGTGTGCATCCCCCGTCACAGGCCCCCTCCTCTCACTCTGGCGGACTGCAGCCGACTGACTTGGCTGGCCGCCCACTGCAGAATCATTAGACTCTGGGCACCAGAGTGTGCCCGGAGTCTATTGCGCATGAGCAGATCGCCGGGGAAATGGTGCAGCGCCATTTTCCCAGCGATTTCCTCACAGTGCATGCACAAAACGCAGGAAAAATGGCAGCGGCGGCCATTTTCCGGTGTTTCAGCAGCGCTGGGAGACGCAATGTTGGGATCTCGGAGAGGTAAGTTTTACATAATATTGGTGCAGGGTGTGCGATGCAGGCCCCCCCTGGACCCGAGGGGCCCGTGTGCACCGCCCACCCTGCACCCATTATAGATACACCCCTGCTTTAGGGTTCACAGACTGTAAACTCCTACAGGTTGTTTGTTAATCAAGCTGATTAGAAAAGCTGTCTTATTAACCGGCATCTGCAAGTATTGTGATCCCTGGAGCATCGTGGGAACCTAGCATGGGAAAGGGAAGTCACAAAAGGGAACTTCAAATTAATTCGAGTGAAATGGACAACACAGAGAAACCTAAAACTAGGGAACACATGTGGAAACCTGACTGCCATGGCCCATGACTAAGCAGAACCCTTCTGAATAATAGAGTAGTCTCTCTTATAATGATACAATTCCTCACAGTAACGCTTCTAACAAGCAATTTTATTTAATGCCACCCAGTTAAGTACATTTATAACAAACTGGGTTAATATCGCAGTGTATCCTGGCCCCAAAGAATGTTCTTTGCACACAGGGACCGAGCTTGCGAGAAAGCTCTGTCCCTGCGAATCTTCTTCGCACAGTACTCTGGGTATTTTTCGCAATAAATACCCTGAGAGTGTGACTGCATGCGCTGCCGGCGACTACTACTACTACTACTGCTTCTGTTTTTATTCCTTTTTTTTTTTTTCAATGTTTTGTCTCCTTGTACTAAATTATGCAATAAATGTCTGTTTCTTCTATTGTGTGCTTGCTTCAGAACGCAGCGTTGCTATTGCAGATAGCAGCAGTTCTCATCAGTGATCTTTGATATCTTATTTAGACCTATGCACAGATCATTTCCTTGTCTCTATTTTTATAGTTTGTGTTATTGTTTTCTTCCTTCGTGCTCTGACCTCTACAGGCCCGGTCATTCCAGCCTGACAGAAAACACATGTACATTTACAAACCAATATCTGTCTAGCTTTCTCACAGAGTAAAAGGATATAATTGGTATTTTAAAATATAGATTTTTGCAGTTTTGTGAGCACAGTACAATACTGCAGGAGCAGCACAATCGATGCTTGTAGTCTAGGAGTTCAGTTACTATTCCACTTCAGGGAAGCAGCAATCTAGATTTTGTCTTCTACAGGCAGCTATTGGTATTTTAAACTGCATTATTACCATTTCTTGTTATCCTTTTGTACTGCCAGCTGGAACTTTTTTTCCAGTGTGATCCAAGTGATCTTACCTGTAGGCACACAGTAACAGGCTATGGCAATAAGTGTAGGCTTAGTGGTGGAAATGTATATAGATAGCATGCTTTGGGCATTATTGATAAAAACTACTACTTAACGATCATTATCGTATAACATTGCATCATATTGTTGCAATATTTTAGTATTTTGCCATGTAATACCCCTTTTCCATAGACAAATAACCTGGGAAGGACCCGGGTAAAGGTGCGGTGTGACACGGTTCCTGCCTCAAATGTGCGGCTTGGGTGGCTTCAGTATAGGTTGGAGGGGACATCTCCAAGCAGTCACTGTAACGCCGTAAGACCCAAGTCACGGTGTGAACGGTTGGACCCGGGAATAACCCATGTCCAGCCTCCAGTGTGAAAGGGGTAAAACCTGGCTCCGACATTTGCTCAGTTTGTGCTCAGTGTACCAGGTTGGAGCCGGACTTTTGGTGGAAAAGAGGTATAATTCACAAACATGCACTAACTCTGTAAAGAGTAGTGTAGAGAGTTATACATATTTAAAATAGAAAATGATGTTTTGTTGTTGCTGTACTGTTAAAATTCTGCATCACATAGAGGGCAGGTAATAGAAATGTTTGGTTATGCTCTTTTGATAATAGCAAACTCAATTTGCTCCAGAACACAGTTTTTGAGGAGACTATAAGACAGTTAGGGTTACACTATAAACTGTTAAAGCTAGAAAGCAGGGGTCCCTGAGACAGTGGAAATGGTGATTAGAGTCTACGATATAACTGTTATTGATTACAGGGGACAACCAATTAACTGAGTGGGAAAAGTGTTGCCGAGACTGCACAATTGTATTAGCATCTCCTCGTTGTTCTCTCTGTATCTGTACTGCTGAGAATTCTGGCCGGAGGCAGGCAACAGAAGGCTGGGGCTCAATGTCCGCCTCAAGATAGACAGCCTTCGCGTGGGGTAACACCTGGGGCGGACCCGATGCATGTGGATCTGGCTCAGATGCACACGAGGAGGAAGCAGGAAGATGTACTTTCTTGCTCCAACAAACCTTGATCCATGTCAGAACACCATGTATGGGGAAAACAAATTAGAGGAAAATAGTGAGACTGAAGAAGAAATCTGAGATTTCTTTGAGATAACCCAGTACATGAATAGCTGAAAGCAGTGAATAGCCCTTTTATCACAAGTCACGAATGATAAAGGGCTTTTCACAGCTTTAGAAATGAAGCCCTTTATGGGCGGGATGTACTAAAGGGGAAAATGTGGTAAAACCTCTGAAATACAGCATACCCCATATGTACTATGGACGTAAGGAGCAAATAGGGTTGAAGTTCCCTAAAGTATACATGAAAAGGGGCAGACTAGATTGGCCAAGTGGTTCTTATCTGCCGTCAAATTCTATGTTTCTATGTTACTAGGTTACGGAATGTGATGCATTCGGGTGCTTCGTTCCGATGGGAAACGCCATCTACAGGTGGCGTTACCCAATAGAAGCCTATGGGCTGCTTTTTGGGACGCCTCTCCTGAGAAGGTATGCAGTCGGGAAGCCGGCGGACCTAATCCCGACAGCCGGCCTCCCGACTGTCATATCCCGGCAAGGGTCTAAAGACAGGCATCGATATGCCGACGCCTGTCATTAGACGTACACTCGGGAGCCCGCCGCCCGGCATCCCGATCGAAGGGACGCCGGGCACCGATAGCCACGGGGAGGGTTGGGTTTAGGGTTCTCGGGGGGATTTAGGGTTGGGCACCCCTATGTGGAGGTTAGGTTTAGGCTAGGGGAGGGGGGGTTAGCGTTAGACACCCCCTCGGGGGGGACTTAGGGTTAGGCACCCCCCCGGGGGACTTGGGTTTAGACGGCGGGGAAGGGGGGATTAGGGTTAGGCACCTGGGGGGGAAGGTTAGAGAAGGTTAGGGTTAGGCACCCCTAAGGGTATAGATTAGTATATACTTACCTTTGACAATCGGGATTATCTCCTCTGCCGGGATGCCGCTGTCTGGATTCCAACCGTCGGGCATGGATGCGGCAGTAAATCATACCGATTCCCCTGAGAGGGATCCAATCGGATACCTCCTGTCACCCTCCGTGGTCCATGGCCTTCTGCCTTGCAGAAGGACGCCAGAGGGACTTCTGGGCGTTTAAACCTGGAAATCCCTCTCTCCTGAGCCATCGTAAAGGACCGCTCTTATCAGGAGAGCTCTCCTTTGTGATATTTTATGTACATACCACGGTAATCAACCGTGGTATGTACCCGAAGACAAGCGGGATGTACCGCATCGCGGATGCAATGCTTAGTACATCCTGCCCTATGTGAGAAACAGAAATAATAGTCAGCAAGATCTGTTTGTTGATGAAAGCACACTGATACTTTTCAGAAAATGCATGTAACCATAGGGATCATTGTGCCTTATAAACCAATGCAGGGAAATTATACTAATGATCCCATTTGAATGTATATATA